>JAMBLF010000156.1:0-386171 GCA_030578115.1 Leucoptera coffeella
ACAATACGTTTTCGTATATATAAATAGTTATAGTTCTTATAATCAAACATAATTAAAACTAGAGCTACTATCCATCCCTTCGGCAAAAAGGTTTAAATTAAGAGGTTTAACACATGATAAATATGAACGACCGACGCAATTAGGCATAGTCAACCTTAACTGTCGCATGATAGAGTTCAATATCGTAAACCAGTTAGCTAAGGTCATGGGTATACTGAGAATTTTAATATATCATGTTACAGTTTGTCAAAAAAATTAATACTGTTTTCCCGACATCGAATAACCTTTGCGGGGTAGCCAGAGGTTTGCCTTTCCATCTTTGCAATTACAAAGGTAATAATTGTATAGCCACCTCAAAACCACGTGTTAAC
The DNA here is from genome assembly GCA_030578115.1 of Leucoptera coffeella. Taxonomy (NCBI): domain Eukaryota; kingdom Metazoa; phylum Arthropoda; class Insecta; order Lepidoptera; family Lyonetiidae; genus Leucoptera; species Leucoptera coffeella. The sequence goes on from JAMBLF010000156.1 coordinate 372, forward strand.
GAAAAGTAAGAACTCAATGTGACAGGTGCAAAACTGTGTCACCATTTGCAATGTACAATGAGTCGCATGGAGTAATTAATAAGAGGAGTGGGCCTTATGCAATATTTGTATGGAAACTAGCGTGGCATTATGCGGGGTGAAACGAGGTACGCAGGTTGGAGGGGAGATATTACAACCAATTAAATCACGGCATCGGCCAATCAAATCAGGTATCTTCTTTCTACTACACATTTTAAGACTCCGCACCAATTAAAACACGCCATTTGGACTCCGCACCGCGTAACGGGGACCGCTCCTTTCGCCGGGTCCTCTTTATATTTGGTTCGTGATGTGTCGTTTTTTACGATGTTTTCCATCATCGTATTTGTTGCATTTCGCAATTTTCGATATTTATGGTTTTTCCTCAGGGTTTGAATCCTATACTACACCGCCAAGCCGCGAACGACTGGGCTAAATCGAATTATACAAAAACAGTATCATTAGAAGTACCTATAAATACCGAATGTATATCGAAGTGTATGATCATTAATAAAGGAATTAAATGTATGGATAAATAAATCAGTGTAACCCCACCCTAACAGAATCGCGTGCAAACAGGCTGCAGCATGGAGGTGGTATATGAAAATGCAAAGAGGTCGCCAACCTCCTTGCACGCCACTCGACTATAAACTCCTTGCACATCGCACCGCTTTTATGAGGAAGGAACATTTAGAATATCTTCACGTTTAGTGTCCTCTAAGGGGTAAACAGATAAGAAAGATTGACGTAAAGGTGATATATGTAGATTTATAAAACGTAAAAAAACAGATAAGTAAATTGAATATGAAGATGAAATGTGTAAATTTATAAAAAGTAAAAAAACCCCTGTAGCCAAGTGGGTAAGACCTCAGACTTCTTATTAAACGACTTAGGTTCGAATCCCGGCTCTGGCATTGCACCAATGAATGAGATTTTTCATTTACGAACATAATTTTCAGGAGCTAACGGTGAAACCTGCCTATCCTTTGGGGAAAGTAATACCCAGTGTACACGGCTATACGGTTCACTACCTATGCCGTTGGGTGCTGTCTATCTAGTGACACGCGGGCTTTAAGTGGCGCATATCTTACATACCTTCGAAATTTCGGAGGTGACACTCAAACCTCTGATTACCCCGCCACAATAAAAAGGTCTATACACAAGTCGTGAAGCATAGGTATGACCAGTATAAATTTTGCATATTTGTTTGGAGTCGTTACTGGATACTGAATGTCAATTGTAATTATGATCTGTTAATGTAATTCAAATAAACAGACCTGTCCTGTGCTAATCTGGGACGTAAAAAGAATGCTAACGAGCTGCCGTTCTTCCCGGCATGTCGTAGGAGGCGACTAAGGGACTAGGGGAAAATATAATGTATTGGGCGAGGGGCTAGCAACATGTCACCAATGTTCAATTATGGCATCGAAACCCTAATATTTATGCTAAAAAGTCACCTAGGAGATATTATATCACCGAGGTTCTGTCTACGGCGAAAGGCATTAAAGGACGTGAATGTATATGGCTTACCACCTGTCACACTGAGTACTAAATATCTGGTCAATGACCAGAGAATTACAACTTCTGACTACCCCGCAAGGGTTAATGGTCGTGAACGCGTTTGTCTTATACTTCGTAATATACTTCAATCTAGTCATTCTAGATTTTTAGTACTTACTCGTATACGATCTATAAAATCTAGGTTTAGAAAATAGGATTCTAGACTAAATTACTGATGAGACTATTACATTCCACTGGGACTTATCTCATGTGATAAGTTACGAAGATGATGGAATTACAACCCAAGCATTTGAAAGATAAAGAATTCTTACGTCACGCCTTTTAGTGATTTGGACAAATTGTTTGTCCTTACAAGTTATGTTACCCTAGTACTTTATATGAAATGCTTTGAATCATACATATATACATACACATCACGCCTGATTTGCCGTAGAGGGATAAGCATAGATCACGGATCCCCATTTGTCCCACTGACAGACCACTTTCGCTTCATTCACTCATACATCTTCTCATACACACTCGGCAGTTATAGGTACTCCTAACGTATATATATACATATATATTATGTCCTTACAAGATATGCTAGCCTAGTACATTATATAAAAAAGCTTTTAATTCACACATACATATATATATGAATATGTTCAACCTATAATCCCGTTCAGGGTAGACAAAATCTCGGAGACACGATAATATCTCCTATGTCACTTTTTAGCAACATTGGGGTTGTGATGTCACATGGATCTTGGTGGTTGCTAGCCTATCGCCAAATAACCCCGAGTCTCTTAGTCGTCTCTAACGACATGCCGGGAAGAATGGCAGCTAGTTTTCAATGTTTTTAAGTTTCAGATTAGTACAGGATATTAAATTAAAAAAAAACCTTTTTTTCACACTAGACTCAGTAATACATATACACAAATAGAGATAAGAATTAATTATATAATAATTTACATTAATGGAACCAAGCGCACATGGCAACCCCGCGCAAGTGTGAATAGGATTTGTCTCAGCTAATGTTGATTGTGTGAAATTCACACTGCCAACGCTGATATTCCGACAATTTCCGATTCTGAAATTCCGACCGACCCTATTGGGGTTGTTATATCACATTGAACTTTGGTGACAGGTTGCTAGCCTATCACCCAATTGATTTATACTCGGCACCTACAATTTCTGAGAATAACGATACCTAGTTTAGTTCAATTTAGAAAATAATATTGTCATAACATTTAGCAGCAACCATATTTGGCTTATATTACTTTTTTTGTTAGTAGAGAAACATATAAAGAAGTAAGGTAGATATTTTCCTTCTATAAAAGTCCTTACGAATATAGATCATGCTCCAAATGGTAGCTAACCCCATTTAGTATGATATCTGTCACATAAGATAGACTTCGTCTTAGTGGCTCGCTCTTTTAAGATATTATCCTGATTCTACTATTTAGACAGGTTAGAACTATAATATTTGCGCTAGTCGTAGCACGTGATAATTGATTTATTTATTTTAGTTGGTTTCCTCTTAATTAAAGTGATAACAATGAAATGCTTTTTATTCAACATAAAGATCATAAAATCAGTTATTGAAAGATAAAAAAAAACAATTTCACATAAAAAATTGAAATAAATCTAATCAAACTATGGGCATAATACTTATAGGCAAATACAGCTTTGATATTATCAATATAACCTTTGATTATCACTTTGATTATCAATATTATAACTTAAATATCATAAGCTACGAATGATAATTTACTTAGATATATATTACAATATAAAATAAAAAACATAGATTTTAGTGCCAAAATACCTTATCACTTGCGACTATACACCTCAGAAGCATAAATAGTCGCGATACATATACCGTTGTTGTGATACAGATAGACAAATGGGGATCCGTGATCTCTGCCTACCTCTACAGGGAATCAGGCGTAATGTATTGTATGAATGTACATATACTGATGTGGATATATTGTATATAATATTCGAGTGCTTAAACGTAGATTTATTATGGTCAAGCCTTTATGTAACTGACATAAGTCCATCATACTGATTACAATAAGTACTATTACTTATCTAATGGCTTTGGTATGTTATGCTGAGAAAATTTATCGTCGTGATATTGTTGGACCTTACAGGTTGATAGCCCATCACCCAATAATTTTCATTGAGTCCTTGTCCCTTTATCGTTTCTTAAGACGTGATAAGAACGGCAGGTACTTAACATTCTAATATATCAGAGTTATTGATCTCATTGAGAAAAATATTTCACAGAATGCTTTACTTCTTTAATCAAACGAAAACCAGTACCAGTAGCTTCAACCATTGGTTAAGCCATAATAGACAAAAGCATATTGAAAATTGAACTTTTGAACTGCGGAAATTCCATTGAATTTCCCAACAAAAGGTGGCGGTAGTGCATTCGCAGAATCGGGTGTTGGATTTTAAAGAATTACTGTGAGCGAGTGCTTTTAAATTGGATTTTCACATTTGAACAAGAGCCCGTCTTTTGATACCGCCACTACTATTGTGATGCTAAGTAGAATACTTACTAGGGCATACATCACAAACGTCAAAATAACGTGATATATGAATCACTCAGGGCTTTTATCTGTCTTCAAGTGGACTAAATCTTAAATAGTATATGTAATATATTCGTGTTTCTAATATTAGAATTGTGATCCTTTAAGTTTTATATTTGACGAACACAATATTATTTATTCCCCAGTTTTGGATATGAATGGATGAATAAACGGATAATTGTAAGATATATGACAGTCAGATAGACGCTTTATTGAAAAAGGGTGACGTGAGGAGTACCTATAACCACCGAGTGTATATGAGAAGATGTATGAGTGTCATGAAGCGAAAGTGGTCTGTCAGTATCGGGACAAATATCCGTGATGTCTGCTTACCCCTCTACAGGGAATCAGTATGTATGTATCTAGATAAACTACGCATGCAATACGACAAAGTTTAGCATTTTTAATTAAGTACTTGAATCGACTGACCGGGTCATTGCTATGCAATCTTTTGCAGTTTTATTCTTATTTTAACACTTCTTACTGTCTCCTTTGACATTAGCTTTAGATCAAAATATTGGTAACTAGAAAAGGTTAATGCGTGTGAGTGAAACATGAGAGATTTGACAGAATCGTTCTGTGTGACAATCGACAGTCTCTACCTTAAACATTTTGGGACGTAGAGGCGTGAATATATGTATGTATTAAATCACCTAAAATTCACTTTACTGTAACGTAGCTCTACTGCAAGTCATACTTACTATCAGTGTGGCAATATGCCCATCTTGAGAATTGCAAGATCAACCATTTGTCTCAGAACAAATCCTTTCGACTTCCCAACTTGTTTTTCCTGAAATCTCATGTTATCTCGTTGCCATGGCGATGCATCTACACATTTATTGCATAGATACATGCCTTACTTTGTGTGTTTGTATGTTCTTTTTATATACGTCAATACTGCTGGTGTGATAGTCAGAGATTTTCATTTAATTCTTCGATATAATATAGAGAGCAATAGTAAGCGAAATAATACGGATATATCAATACCAATAAATTAATTACACTTACTACCTTATTCTTTAATAAATTATACTAAAAGCTACTTAATCTTCATGGCTATTTGAGCACGTTTGAAAAGCGATAACATTGATTTTTCTCATATATACTCGTACAATAAAGGAGAATTTTCTAGTATGTAGTTTGTAAGGGAGACATCATTAGATAAAGTATATATTTGAGTGTGTAGCGGGGATCGAATTAATACTGGTGCTGTGGATTATCTACAGCAACATGCTGAGTGATTTCCCTTTTGGCACCACAGTAATGGCGTCTTTCTGATTTGGAGTATGTGTTTACGCATTATTTTTTTTAGTTTTTGCTGTGCAGCAGTCTCTGTGTCCGAATAAATGTTTTCTTTTCTTTTTTTATTCAAAAAAAGACAAAGAGAAACGCATTCACAAACATTAAACTTTGCGGGATAGTCAGTTCAGGTTTCCATCTCCGCAATTGCGAAGGTGGTAATTCTATGGACACCTCGAACTCACGTGTTGACCAGATAGTCAGTACTCAATGTGACAGGTGGTTAGCCATGTCCCCATTTACAAGCACTAACTATTACCTGTTCGACGATCAGGTAGGTTCCCTCACGATGTTTTTCGTCACCGTATAATTTGATGCATTTCGTAAATGTGTTTTTTTTGATTTCTTGGTATAAGTAGTTAACAGTATATAAATACAACTGTCTCTAAAAAAAAGTAATACAATTGACAAAAAACCAGATGACGTTAAAATCTCAACCTCTGCCTACCCTAGAGGCATAACAGTCGTGTTTATATTTCTTATTGTGAATATTTATTACAGAGGCCTGTCTGATTCCCGTCTTTACAATTTCTGTTTAATGAATAACGTATACCTACAATGTTGCGAGAGTTAGGACATAATAGGGTACTGATAGCAAAGTATTCAATTAAAGTTATTGAAGACATATTGAGGACATAACATAAACATACGCTTCACAACTTGTGTACACACACTCCCTTTAAAATTGTGGCGGGGTAGTCAGAGGTTTGAGTGCACATATCCGAAATTCCGAGAGCATATTAGGTATGGGTCACTCGAAGCCCGCGTTTCACTAGTTAAACAACACGCAAAGTGATAGGTAGTGAACCGTATCGCCGTATTTAGGCACTGCCTATTACCTATCCCGTAAGATAGATAGTATTACTCAAGATTTTTTCCCTCTGTTAGCAAACGTAAATTATGTACGTAAATGATAAACACATATTTAAATTTGATTCAATGATACATGCCAGAGCCGAGATTAGAACATAGAACCTTTCTTATAAGAAGTCTGCAGCCACTATCCACTGAGCTACAGTCACTAAAGCAATTGTCGTAATTTGTACTAGTTATAATCCAAGTATAACTTTATATAAAGTGGACAAAGTTAAATATCATGAAAACAAAACAATGATTTAATAAATAGTACTTCTGTATAGTCTAAATCAATTTTTGTGTATCAGATTTTGATTTAGATGTTGCGAACAGTACGTACCTTACTCTATACGCTTAGAAAATACAATTTCTGTTCAAATTGGAAGAGGGACACTCACTACCCTTCGTTAGGGATGACAACCATTTAGATTCAGACGAAATTACATTCATTATACATCTTCATAATTGAATGTTTATTTGAATATTTAATTCATTGTCAGGAATAAAGCGTATTTTTTGTAAAATCATATAGTCAGTGTCTATTGTAAGGGTGTGTTAGTGTATATTCAGTGATATTAACACTAAATATAACGATGTATGAGAAGATGTATGAGTATCAATGAAGAGAAAGTGGTCTGTCAGGATCGGGACAAATGGGGATCCGTAATCTCTGCCTACCCCCTACGCAATCAGGCGTGATTTGTATGTATGTATGAAATATATTTCGTTTATTTTAGTAGGTGCTTAATTTTCACCAGATAGTTGACGTTCAACGTTACAGGTATTTCATTTCAAAAAGTGTAATATGATTGTGTGCATGAATTGTATGTGTATTTTGAATTTTCTTGTTTAGCTTGTTTCAACTCATTGCCTAGCTAATTTTTTGTAATTGTACACGTTCATTGATTTGTGTAATACTCTCGTAAGGATGTCTTGTAATTGGCTACTTTCTTTTAAGTTCTTAGTCTTAAGTCCTTGAACTGTTATTTTGCTGTTGGATGTCTCAATAAATAAATAAATAAATAATCTTACTCAATGTCTTAACTATTACTTATTACGCAGAATAAGCATGTTTACTGACTATATTGTCTCTCACCCTAAACGAGATAATGGTATTATAGTATATTAATGAGTGATACTGCGTGAGTAATACTAGTAATACTCCTAAATTTCATTTCAATATCACTTCAGTAATAGTGTGCAATAATGACAAAAAAACGTTGAATAACAAAAGAGACAATTTTTTGACATTTTAAGGCAAATTTTGACACTTTTGCTGTCAACAATGTTCAAATTTGACACTGTTGTCAATCAAATAACAACTTCACACTGTAACTGAACTGCTACTGAACTACAAATGTGCTAAAACGTATTAGACTTGAGCCCTGTATGTTTTATGTTAATATTTTAATCCTAGACCAATTTGTAACAAATTACTCTACTTTTAAGCGAATTCTATTATTAGGATTTTCGCCGTAATTTGTAGACACTTAATCCTATTAGACTGAGCTAAGTGAATTATGTGCTGGATAAACTCGATCTCAATCTCTCACCTTTCACTCATTCAATTAGCGATTCGCCGAAAGCTACAGCCCTTTACAAGGTGAATGTCTGTGACGTAAAACATACATACATGTAATACCTGTATGTAACTACATACATGTATATCCACGCCTCTACGCCCCTAAGGGGATACGTATTTATTCTCCCCTCTACATCCCTAACAGTATATGAAGAGACTATCGATCGCTACCTGAAACGATCCTGACAAATCTCTCTTGCTTTACTCACACCTATAAATCTTCTCATACATGCTCTTCTGTTTTTTACGCTGCGTACAACCGCCTTGAAAATAATGTCTCCAATTTGATCTGTATAAGTTCTACGCGTCCAAATATACCTTACACTTTGGCTTTTATGTACCTACATACATATAACGACAGTTAACCTTAGAATTCTTTAGGCCTGACTGCCTTTTGTCATCATTATAAAAGTCTTTAGCTAGTTAGGGGCCAGGTTTTATCAGATAGCTGCACAAAACGTGATAAGTTGTGAATATATCGCTGTTCTCACATACCTATTGACTATTACATTTATAAACAATAGATTTCTAAGTTATTGTTGTCAATCAATATACAATTTACGAGCTCCTTAGTACTAAAGGGGTACTTAAATGGGACTGTAATGTTAATAAGTAGGCAATTCTTCCTGGCATGTCTACTATTTTATCATCCCCACCTCATGTCATTACAACCCAATAGAAATGCTCAAACTAACGTGAAAATTTATAACTTCATGTATTTTTATCGTGAATGTGTAGAATAAACAATATAAGTAAATCCATGTTAAAACATACATATAGAAACCCTTCTAAAACGCAGACTCAACAAAGAATTAATCTAACCTGATCCATCTTTCAATTCACTTATCTATCAAAATCAGTTTGTCGGAGGACCAGCGAAATATTGAGAGGGAACGATGCTTGGGCATAATTTTATTCCATGAATATTTTAATAGGGACGACACTGAGTGACACTTGAAAGAGTTGGTAAGGGCTTTCACCTTCTATAGGGTGTAGACACGTAGAAATACGAAACTAGGCAAAAAAAACAAACGCTCACGTCCATTCAATTGCGGAGTAGTCAGAGGTTCAGGTTTACATCTCCGCAATTGCGAAGGTTATAATTCTATGGACACCTCGAACCCACGTGTAAGCCTGGACTTTAGGCAACAAATCATCCTTTTCTCCCTTTCCGGTTAGAACCTTGGATACATGAAAACATCTCCTTGGACACTTATTAGCATGAACATTGGGTTAAAATATACTGTATAATTATAAACACAGAAATACAATGTATTCCCTAATTTAAGCCCTTTCGGGGTGAACAAAAACTTGGTAATATAATATCTCCTAGGTCACTTTTTAGCTTCCATACTAAGGTTTCGATGGTCGATAGCCCTGCACTCAATAGATTCCTTATACCCCTACTCCCATAGTCACCTCCTACGACATGTCGGTAAGAATGGCAGCTAGTTCGCATTAACAGACGAAAGGTCATACGAATCTTTTGTTCTAAGTCTTGTTGACTTGAATAGTATATAAGTAGGCTTGTATAATACAAATAAACCAAACAACCTCTACATTGCCTTAAGGGCACAAAACCTTTCATTCATGCTTGACATATGAGTGGGGTTTCAGGTAAGATATTTCACTATTTGGACAACAGCCTTCATACACTGAAATACTGAAGAAGGGTTATATAAGAACCTATTTGTTATAACCTAATTATGAAAGAAAATGTTATGACATACATACATTCACGTACCCATATCCCTTTCGGGGTAGACAGAATCTTGGAGACATGAAAATATATTGGGGTTTTAGTTTTATGTGTAATATTGGTTGCAGGTTGCTAGCTTATCGCCTAAAAGATTCCACATACACCTAGTCTCTTAGGCGTCTCCAACGACATGCCGGAAAGACCGGCAGCTATTTCGCATTATTTTTACGTCCCAGATTGCACAGGACTGAATACTAGGGTAAATATTAATGAAGATATAATGTCATGTAAAATAAAATATTTATTATAAATTACCTTTTCTTAGTTGCTTTTTACGATAGGTCGAGCATTTTCATTCATTCGTTTTTATTCAGATCTAAGCATTGTATTTACGTTCCAGGTTTGTATGGGATATTTTTGTTTTGGTATATACACAAAATTTGCATAATTCTATATCCCACTGGGATAGTCAAAAACTATCGATCACTATCTTGACATTCTAGGAAATCCGGCTTACCTCACTCACATCCATCAAGCTTTTCATACAACTCTTTCTGTTACTTATTCTGGGATACATACATACCTATATTCACGCCTGTGCGATTCTAAGGGGATAGGCAGAGACTATCAATCGCTACTTGGAACAATCATGACAAATCTAGATTGGATCTTGGTCTGGTTTTAGGATATCAACTTAAAAATAATAGCACTACATACAGACGTTCGCAAAACTCTAAATATTGAATTTTGTTGTTTACGTTTATAAGAACGTTGTAAAAGTTGCTGGGACTGCACTTTTAGCGTTGACTGTACACACACCTGCTTCCCCACAGAGAGATAGGCAGTGATCACGGTTCTCCACTTGTCGAGATCCTGACAAACCTCTTACGTTTCACTGTCAACCATACACCTTCCCATACACAATCGGATATTATTTATACTCCTCATGATGCCATTTTTTAATATGTCGTCTATCTGACTGCCTTATGACGTATTAAGTCAACCCCTAGGGATATAGTAGGGTATCAAAATCAATAATACAGATATCAATCTATACAGATAAAGTCAACCAACAATAACTACGAAACATAAAAGGTATTAAACCTTAGTCACCTCTTAAAATATGCCCTAAAAGGCAGCTGGTAACAATCTTTCAAGTCCCCAGCAGAACTAGGTCATTATCGTGTAGAGCAGAGTCAACATGAGTTACCTACTGCTTATTGGCAGGCGCCCAAAAGTTCAAGTGCCAAAGTATAGGAAGTCAGTTCTGATTTACAGCAGACTTACTATTTCAAATGGCAGGTTTCTTCAATAAAACATTGTATGCTATTTCAATTGTTCGAATGTTAGGAAGCTTTATTATACACAGGTATGTATGTATGTAAGTGGCTGTAGCCTAGTGGGTAAGATTTATGACTTCTTATTAAAGTATCAATGAATGAATCTTGTGTTTGTGTTGTTCATTTACGTACATGATTTACAGTCGCTAACGGTGAGGGAAAACATTGTGAGGAAACCTGCCTATGTATCAGGTTTGTTTAATAGCCAGTGCCTTAATACGGCGATACAGTTCACTACCTAGCACGTTGGGTGCTGTCTATCTAGTGTAACGCTGGCTTTGAGTGGCTCATACCTAACATGCCCTCGAAGTTTCGGATATGGGTATTCATGTCTTTAACATACATAAATCGTGAAGCGTATGTATGTAAGTACTGCCCCTTGAGGTATAATCAAAGGTTCCCGTGTCAATTTCTACTATCGTAGAAAAAATTAATATATTATAAACACATGGTAGGATGGTCAGATTTATTTTACACTAAACATTAGTACTGAACGAGACAATCGTTGTTCCACGTTTTAGTGTTTAGTTACCGCCTATTACCAAGTCCTAAAAATAAGGTATTTTACGATGTTTTCGCAATAAACCAAAACACAAACAACCATTATTTTTCACACAACATTTAACTAATAGCTAACATATGGCTTACCTATTGTAAAAGGGTGACGTTAGACGTAGGAATAAATATTGAGTATGTATTATGAGGAGTGTAAATGGATGCCACGGTTTTGTCAGGATGATGAAAAATAGAAATCAATCTAAGGTACTGGCGAAAGACCAGCGTTGCAGTCTGGCTGCAGCAGATGCACAACACTAATTCATTTTCTTGTATCTTTTATTCACTGCGCGCGCTATATAAATATATTTCTTTATTTCTTAAAGACATAGAAGTCAGATGGTTACATAAATTCATTCTAAGACAGAGCTAAGTGCTGGATAGATTTATAAATAAAATCCTAAGTAAAGCTTCTTAGGAATATTCTAAACAGAGCCTGATAGAAAACCATTCATGAATAATAAAATATTTGTCGCTACGAACGGTGATTTCATTTAGAGTTGAAGAGCATCTGATTTTGTAAAGATGGAAAGTTATTTTTGTTACACAACCATACATTTCACGGCTTTTAGGCTTCATACAAGGCTTGCGGGGTAGTCAGAAGTACGCGTGGTCATTTGCGCAAATGCGGAATTAGTAATTCTAAGTCTATCTCTAACCTATGTGTAAAGGAGCTAGTCAGTTAGTAATATGTAGTAATCTATGTCGCCAATTTCTCGGGAAAAGGTAGGTTTTCTCATGCTATTTTCATTCGCAATGATTGCTTCGTTTCGTAAATTGATTTGTGTTTTATGTTAAAATTATTCCGAATTATCGTAAGCTGTGACTAAGGGTGAAAGGGTTTACTCAGGATCATGATTCATATCCCTAAATTTCTTACATTGACCTTTTCGTTCAATCTTGGTAGACATAACATAGACATACACATATATCACGCCTGATTCCCTGCAGAGAGGTAAGCAGAGATCACGGATCTCCATTTGTCCCGATCCCGACAAACCACTGTCGCTTCATTGACACCCATACTTTTAACGTCAACCTTATTTACATATAAGACATAGAATCCTAGTTCATATTAATTGTAATGATAGAGGAGGTTTCCACACGATATTTTCCCTCACAATTCCTACGTAGAAGAATATAAATCTTTCTTGCACCATCCATCAGTTGCATTAGTGTTGAGCAGGTGAAATCAATCTACTCTAACGCAATAGAGGGAGTGATACTAGCGATTTATCTCTTACAATGGACGAGACCAACAAAGAGAGAGAAATATGGACACTAGTGGGATTTATTGTTCGACCACGTGGTGGTATGGGACGTAAATGGAATGATGATAACTGCCTTTATACAGTGCTTGAAAGAAAAAGAGCGAAAGAAAAAGATGTAGGAGTAATTTGCTGTTTAACCGGTAAGGGAATAAGTAGGACAAAATTGGTTTTTAACTTATTAATATACATACATTTATTTATTCAATATGCAATAAAGCAAGAAATTAGAACTATAAACCTAAAGTAGAAATAAAAATTAAAAAACATAGAAAATACCTTTATAATCATCGCTGTCAGAAGGTGGTAGGCTTCCCAAGACACTATTTTAATATTTTCATACATTTTTTAACTATTCTAGTGATAATACGGGGGCATAAAAAAATAAATTGAATGAGATAAAACGTCAGTAGAATACTGGTGGTTACGCCAATGGTGGCAATGTTAACAGGTTGCTAACCTATCGCCCAATAGATTCTATTTAACCTTGGTCCCTTAGTCGCCTGCTACGACATGCCGGGAAGAGTGGCAGCTAGTTAGAATTCTTCTTACGTCCCAGACTAATAAAATAACTGATATCATTATTTATACAAACCTAGATTCACTGACCGGTAAATGAGTTGTTAGTGTATGTATTTACATCTCTGCTACATAGTAACGAATCAACAGTCGTAATTCAATCATATTCTTCCGCTCACTAACAATTGGTATGAATTCAAATCCGTCAGCAAATCTCAATAACGGATGTTTAGTAATAGCTAAGAGAATGTTATTTCTAGCTTTTGCGTCAGAATTGTTCAGTTGGAGTGGACAGAACTTCGGATACGTATCAACTCGGTCATTTTTAACCTATAACATACATACACGCCTCTACGTCCCCAAGGGGATAGGTAGAGACTATCGATCGCCACCTGGAACGATCCTGACCAATCTACCTTCACTCAAACCCATTAACCTTCTCATACAGCTGTGCACCCGCATTAGGAAGAATATTTCCAATTTGATGTGTAAATGTATTTATTGGTAAATGATGTTAATACATATGTATATTGGTATAATAATCTACTCCAATAACCAATTTGTTCAAATACTTCCACGGCACAAAGAAAAACAGGCAGTTAATTTCTTTTTACACCCTAGACGAGCCTTAATGATTTGTTATCTAAGTATAACTTAGTTACTTCTCAATACCGTAATATAAATAGTTCACTATACCAACAATATAAATGATGTTCTTTATAGAGATCGAGTCGGGAACCCTGCAAGAGTAAATAGTCACAAGCGTATTTTCATACATAAGTGCTGATACAAGCTCACATTACTGTGCATATACGAAGGCTTGATTAAAATCAGAACTTATTGTAACCGGGCCATTGTTAGGCCAGTTCAAAACGCAACAATAGACAGAACGCGAGGCATAAAAGATGAAATTGGATTCGAAATGGCGGCACGGACGTCTAGTGCCCTCTGCAGTTTCAAACGCGTACTAACGGGCGTAGAACAAATTGGCCTGTTTCCTTATCAAATTGAAAATTGATTCTGGATGGCTTAAAGGAAAATCTTATTGTCATTTTAAAACATATGACAGTCAGATAGGTGACATATTGAAAAAAGGTGACGTTAGAGTACCTATAACTGACGAGTGTGTGTGAAGAGATGTATGGATATCAATGAAGTGGTTGTGATTGGTCAGGATCGAAACAAATGAGGTTTCGGGATCTTTACCTACCTCTCTACAAGGAAAAAGGCCGTGATACGTATGTGTAAATAATTATAAAGCATACACAATCATAGCCGTGTGGCGGCGGCTTTAGAATAAAGCTTGTATTTTCGTAACAGCCTGCCACCCCATTTCTTCCCGTGGGTGTCGTAGAAAGCGACTAAGAGACTTTAAACTGCACACAATCTTTGCAATGATAATTCTCATAACGGCTACATGGTTCACCACCTATCACGTCGGGTACTAATTGTTTGGTGAACTGTGGGCTTTGGGTGATGCTTACTACCGATGTGTTGGTGTAGGCGGTCACTCACGCCTCTGGCTACCCCATAAAGGATAACAGTCTTGAGTGTGTATGTATGTATATGTAATGTATGTATGCATACATAATCAACGATCAGACTAGAAAGTATAAGAACGGCGTAATTAACTCTGCCTGCAGCAAGAATCAACCCAGGGACCTCACGATTAAACATTCGTAGACGCGTCCATTTATCATATCCGTATTTACCGTCCATTAGCCATATCAATCTCTTTAGCACATAGAAACCATCAATTTTTCCCCCTGAACAAGCATTGTCTCTTATTGTCTTCATTTGCTATCTAAGCATCGCTGTGCTATTGTACGTTCATTTGCGCTAAGGGTGGTACTTCACTATAGGAAGGCAAAGCTATTAAAAATAATAATAATATTTGGACATTATTACACTAATTGAACTAGCCCCTTGGTACTTGTGTTAAGGGTACTAGTCAACGTATATTTAAGAAAAATATACATATTATATATAGATAAATACATATATAGCATATAAAATCAACGACCAGACTGGAAAGCAGTAGAAAAACGTAGTTCTTAACTCTGCCTTCACCGGGAATCGAACCAGGGACCTCACGATTAGCGTTCCGGTGGCTAACCGATCGCGCCACGGAGGTCGTTAAATATTATTAGTAAATTTAATTAAACTATAATAAATATTAATGTTCTAAATATTGGATTATAATATATAAATTGTAACCAGGGTCCTAAGTAGACTAATGCGTTTTAGCACAATTGTACTTCAATATCACTTCAGGGACAATGTGAAGTTTGAAATGGATCTCAGCAATAACTTCACACTGTTATTGAAGTGATTTGTAACTGATATTTTGTGCATTAGTGCACAAGGGTATACAGAGGCAGAGTTCAAAGTTGTAAAAGACAGAGCTTTTAGATTTAGATTAGATTTTAGTTGCACTTTAGAGTGTACTCCAAAAATGACTGAAATGTTTTTATTATATTTTTTCCACATTAAATCTACTGCTATAAAGTTAGTGAAACTTATTATTTATTAAATTAATAATTATTAGATTAAAATTTCATAAATAATTATACTTTATAATTATACTTTCATATTATTGACTACTCTTCCATCAATATTACAAAAAAAATTTATTTCTATTTTGTCTTGTCTTTGTATCAGTAATAAACATATTACTTAAAATAAATCATCATACTACCTTCACTAAATGTTGTAGCAACAGTTTTCTATCTTTCCCATCTCCACAAAACTTTAACAAGCATTGTCTTAGTGGAACAACAGCCTTAGTCTAGCACAACAAAGCACATGCAGATACAATCTTGTTCAGCATTATCATTTAGTTTTGTTCTATGGAATGGAAATAGTTAAACATACAATGCTTTCTCACTACTTTAAAAGGCTGACTAAAATAATAGTAGAGTTGGACGGGGTAGGCCGCGTAGAACTTATACAGATCAAAGTGGAGACATTCTTCTCAAGGCTGGTGTACCCAGCGTGAAGAATAGAATAGCATGTATAAGAAGGTTAATGGGTGTGAGTGAAGCAAGAGAGATTATTCAGGATTGTTTTAATTGCCATCTATAAGTCTCTACCTATCCCGTTGAGGATGTAGTGCGTGAATATATGTATGTAAAAGAATGTTTAGTGAAGAAAACTATCATACATAACACATACATATATATCACACACATCTAAATTTAGTTCACTGCTGGACATAGGTCTCCCCAAGATTAATTACTCCACAAGACACGATCACTCGTGGCCCTCATCCAGCCACTACCAGCGACCTTCACGTTATCGGTCCAGCTGATAAGGTCCTATACTACGTTGGTTACTTCTCAATGTTTTTCTAACTGTCCGCATTCAATTTCCGAATTAAAAATAAAAGAAATATAAAACAATTTGGTGACTTATACTTCGTGACGTACGGTTTTTTAATAAATTGTTTTTGAGTAAATATATCTTAACACCTTAAAACAATCTTGATACCATCAACACCGTAGATACATGCTCTTTATACCTAGTATGAAGTTTAATTCCTAAAGACGGGTTTAATGCTATTTATAGGAGCTGACTATTATCTATTCTAAATAATACTATAAGAACACCTTTAAAATCATAGTTTGAAGAGATTCGCGATTTATACTCATGATTAATAACTAACGGGACTTATCAAGTAAGTTTTTATATAATAAAGTTACCTTTATTAACCCGACGTTTCGGCTACGTTGCAGCAGCCATGGTCACGGGCAGACATGTCTTTATTATATAAAAACTTTCGAGATAAGTACCGTTAGCTATTAATCATGACCTTTAAAATCCTCAAAAACGAGAAAGAATAAATATATTAGCACTAAAAGCACCTTGAGAATACTCATCCTTGAACCAGAAAGAAAGAATATATCACAGAACTACGCACTAACTTCAACTAAGAATTAATCATACCCTAATCTATCCGACTGACTCCCTAAGATTGCACCATTCGTAACGGCACTCATTAATTCCAAGATAACCCCCGTACCAATGATTTATCTCCTAATTGCTTCCTCTTCAAATGGTATGTATCTGTCTGTAATCCCCAATGATATGGGCAGTCTTGAGACACGTGAGTAGAAATTTTACTAAAACAGGCCTCAAGCTATGTTATAATGTACCGTTCATATCACACGAGTTTAACCAGTCCCTTGGTAAGTACATTTAAGACTTGTGTTAAGGGTACTAGTCAACGTATATTTAAAGAAATAAACAATGACCAGCCTGGAAAGCTGAAGAAAAGCATAGTTTTCAACTCTCCCTTAACTGGAAATCGAACCTGGGACCTTACGATTGACGTTCAGGTAGCTAACCGCTCGCGTCACGGAGATCGTAATTTGTTTTGAAGATCTCCAAAATTTTCAATTATTATTCACAAAAGTAGGTCACGATGCATTGCCTTTATACCTACTTCTCTGTATTTCTCTGGTTGTTAATAATCTTTCTTGTTGTTAAAGATTAACTTTAACTAAGTGTTAAACGTACAAATTAATATATACTCGTGTAATTACAGTATATGAAGATCATTGAAAAACGATGTATGTAAATTTTACAAAGTTGATCCGTTACCAAGGCAACTCCAATGTGACCAAGGTAAGTAAAACGTCGGGTAAAAAAAGGTAATTCTTAATAATAACGCAGGCGATAAGTACCGTTTTCATGTAAAATGAATAAAAATCGCAAATATTTTTATCATAATAATATAAATCAATGTTTTTATTTTAAGTATCTACGTATACTATAGGTATTTGCATAGAGTGCGTTGATTACCTTCACATTTAATAATGAAACTCGTAAATCTTCATACGGCTTATGGTGTTCCTTCTTAATTTATGGCTTAATAGCATCTTTTGCCACCGCGTGCACCCATCGTTCATGAAACGAGGGGAGGGTGGTTGGAAAGCTATGTTAATATGAGTAATATTCATTAAAATTAACGTAATATAACTTGTGTAACCTATATGTATGAATGTAGTATAAGATACGAAAATACGTGAATTCGTGAACGTACTACGGTGAGGGAAAACATCTTGAGAAAACCTACCTGTTCCCCGAACAGGTGATAGTTAGTGCTTGTAAATGGTGACATGGCTTACCACCTGTCAAATTGAGTACTAACTATCTGGTTAACACGTCGGTTTGAGGTGGCCATAGAATTACTACCTTCGCAAATGCGGAGATGGACACCTGAACCTTTGACTACCTCGCAAGGGTTAATGGTTGTGAATGCGTTTGTATGTCTTTTAATATAAGATTTTTTACAAATTCCGAGTAATTTTGAGAATAAGATCTATTTCTATTTGTTACACTCTCCGAAAAAAATACATGTTAAGATACATTAAAATACATACGTAAATATCATGAATGTCACTTCACTACACCCAAAGAATTAATGATCATGTAGTGTATATATATTTCAAATACTTAGAAATTGTGTATATTACACATAACATACAATTCCCTTGATAATGTATAAGTATGTTATTATTCACACTTATTTACCTACCTAAACAAGTAGTAAAGAACATAACCTGTACATTTACATACATACATACATGTAGATATATACCATTCACGAGGACGTGAGTTTCCTTACGATGTTTTCCTTTTCCATAAGCGTGCAAAGCTATGAATATGTTAAAATAGATTTATGTCCACTGTTACATTACCGCAAGCGGGGTTGTAAACCTATTCTTAGAATAGGTTTATTTATTATTATATATACCTTATAAATAATTAAACATAACATAAAATGGCGGTGTAGTCAGAAGCTTGAGTGCCCATCTCCGAAATTTCGAAGGCATGTTAGGTATGGGTCACTCTAAGCCCGCGTTTCACTTGATAGACAGCACCCAACGTGATAGGTAGTGACGGTTCACTACCTATCTCGTTGTTATACGGCGATACGGTTATCCTTAGATAGGCACTGACTATTACCTTTCTCGAGGGATAGGCAGGTTTCCTCACGATGATTCCCCTCACTGTTACCTTATAACTTGAGGTTTATCGGAAGTATATTATATTCCAATTCAGTGTGTTTAGTAAGAATTACTTAGAAAAAGAATGATACCTAGCTGCCGATCATTACATCGTAGAAAGCGACTCAGGGACTAGGAGTAAATGGAATCTATTGGGTGATAGGCTAGCAACCTTTCAAAAATGTTCTATATGATCTCACAACCCCAATATTTATGCGAAAACGGGAATTAATAGATATTATTCTCCAAGGTTCTGTCCAACTGTTATGGTTTGGACATGTATTGGGAATGAATGATATTACTCATAGATTAACAAAAGGAATATATGTCGGTGAATTGGAAGGACAGTTACGTAGGGGCCGGTCCAATAGGACATATGACAGTCAGATTTGAATTAAGTTTTTGAGTGTACAGTCTAATTTATACTTAACTCAAGATGAAATTGAAACAAAATATTCCCATAGACGGATAGACAGAGTTCCAATTCTGTTAAATCCGTTAGAAATATTCTAGTACGAAAATAAAACTATGGACTACTGCGATTTCGTAGTCATAGATATAATAATACTGTACACCACAGAATTATTTTTAGTTTTATTAATAATTTATTTATAAACAATATAATATATAACAGGTAAGTTTATATAGAGATCGCGCCACATAAATTGGCAGTGCGAGGCGTCGCCACAGTCACGTAATTCAGTGTTACCAGTAAACACGCCAAAACTAGCACTCACTGTGCCATTCGGCTCGATACATTATAGGTTTCATTTGTAACGGTCTTTGGTTGCAGTGCTATAAACTCAAATAAAACAAATTAATATATCAAAGTCAAAATATGTTTATTTAAAATAGGCTCTATCACAAGCTCTCTTTGAATGTTATCTTATGATCTAAGTATAAATTAAAAAAACTATTTCAAACATGGCACTGAGTATTGTCTTTACATATTTTTTTCCGAGGTTAGTTCAGTGGAGACCCTAGCTAAAAAAACTATTTCAAACATGATTAATAATTAACGGGACTTATCCTTCTTATTATATATTATGTGTTCCTTCACTCTGTCCGCAATAGACCGTTTAGTCTGTCCGACGCAGGATTTCCCACAGCTGCAATCAATCTTATACACATTCTTATATCTTATATCATGAGTATAAATCGCGAATCTCTTAAAACTATTATTTCAAACATGGCACTAAGCATTGTCTTTACATATTTTTTACCGAGGTTAGATCAGCGGAGACCCTAGCTTGGAGAAGAACTAACAAGAAACTCCGGAAATCAATTTATTATAATCACCCTTAACAAACATAAAAATTACAAAGAGTGAGCAAAAAACACAACGCTGGTAATACTAAATTTACCTTTCATACAAAATAACACGCAATGGCGGAAACGTCAAATTTAGTTCCAAGTTTGCCTACTGCCAATTTATGTGGCGCGATCTCTACATGCGAATACAGTAGTAAATAAAGATGCTATGCTACGTTAATTTCAAAATAAAAGTACCACAGATGTAAGCATGCTAGGTAAAGTAAATGTCCACAGAGCGAATGCCAGAAACCTCTAAAATCTCTTTTATTGCGTGCTGCTGTATACAGCGCTAGTCCATATTGATGTCGCCTATAATAATCCAGGTAATAAAAGCAGAGATAATAAAATACTAGAACTATTAATATTATCTCCTAGGTGCTATTTACTGCGAAAGGGGATGAGTATATGTATTTTAGATGTATAAATACCTATGTGTATATGTTTATTAGTATAAGTGTGTATATTAATTATTAAAGGTAACGGAATAATGTCATTTGAGAACGATGTGGTCTAAAAGAAGATGTAGGGACGAAAATAGATATAACATACATTATATATGTTACATACACAATGATCATAAATCCATTTCAGGGTGGACAAAAACTTTCATATGTGATATCTCCTAGGTCACTTAGCATCAATATTAGGTTGTAATATTTTATTATTAACATTGTTCCGGAGAATTTTTGGCCCAGAAGTTGTCGTTGGCAATCCAGCGGGGCAACGCTGCTAGTGTGCTGGGGGCTTTTGTTTCTGGGTGCTGAATTCAGTACACTAGTAGCGCTGTCTAAGTATTTACTTTTTATGAGATTTAAGTTTTCTTTGTATTAATTTGTACATATTGTAGAATTATTCGTCAGTACTATTGTGTCACATTTAATGTGTTGTGGAGTTTCAAGAAAGGATTATATTTGGTTTGTAATTTAATATGACACATTAATGAAACGTTCCCTAAATCTCTTTTTACGACATGCCGCGATGAACGGCACCTAGTTAGCATCCTTTTTAGGTCCTAGACTAGCAAGGGACATTAAATAAACTTATCGTTCGCAAAGAACTAGCTTAGACCACAAGTCTATATCGATTGAGCTATATTCAAATATAAAGATTGATTGACACGTGTATGTGAAAGCACTAAATATGCAAATTGAGGAGTTCAACCTTTCAGTCTTAATCTAGGTCATATGTAATAGTCTAGAATACTATCATAAATCTATGTTCACGACCCTTAAACCCTTACAAGGTGGACTGTTCTTTGAATATGTATATAGCTTTGGTTACGTTGAGCAAAATTATCGAGGACGTTATGGTATTTAAATATAATGGAGGTGACTGGATGCTAGCCCATCACCAAATAAATTTCATTGTCGCTTCTTACCCACATGTGAAGACAAAAAGCAGTTTGGGGCCGTTTTAGTTACGTCCCAGATTAGCATAGGACAGGCAAAGTATAATAAAGCGACAATAATATAAGGACCTAAAATAAATTAGTCAAAGACAAACGCGTTTAACCATTAACCCTTGCGGGATAGTCAAAGGTTCAGGTTTCCATCTCCGCATTGCGAAGGTAGTGATTCCAAGGCCACCTTTAATCCACGTGTTGACCTGCTAGCCAGTACTCGATGTTGCAGGTGGTAAGCCATGTCACCGTTTACAGGTATTAACTATTACCTGTTCGGGGAACAGATAGGTTTCCTCAGGATGTGTTACCTCACCGTAGTATTCGACAACGCATTTCGTAAATGTAATTTTATTACGAAGATGTACATAGAAATTCATTAAACTTCATTTCCATTGGTACATGCTCAAGCGGGCTTACTAATACAGAGTCAAGCCCCAAACAACTGAGCTACGTCGAATTACAACTAAGCTACGTCGAATTATGTACACAGACTTAATGATCAAATCATCTAGTACACCTACAGAGACATCTAACGATTTCGTCGCAACATTTTTGCTACCTTCAGTGCGTAAATCTCCCTTAACTCATCCATAAGAAGGCTTTAAATCTGCGTTGTCTTTAAACTTTACGTTCATTATCTTTTGCCTGCAGCCTGCGGTGGTTAGTAAAATTTTAATAGGATATCATCAAAGAGGTTATTATGTGCTTAATGAAATAACTGGAAAATGCATTAAGCAAAATAGCGAGTTCGTCGTCTATGGTGTGTCAACAAAGTCAGCAGCTCAGTGAAAGTTGAAAATACAAATAATTATTTTCGGCTGAATATTTAGTCAATTGTGATGCCAAACTGGCTAAATATCTTCGCTTTGGGATAAGCTTTGGATTCTCAACTGTAACGAACCGAAGAACAAGGAAGAGAAGAATTGGAGCTTCGATTTCGTTTTTCTTCGGTTGTAGCGGCTGGCGGCGTTGATGTAACCATGGCGATGAAATAACAAGAAGTTCAAAAGCCGTGGCATCAGTGTTTGTACTTCAGCCGACATAACCTTAAATGAAGTGGTGAATGGCAATAAAGAATAAAAAATAAAAAAAAGCAAGTTGTCTATAACTCATGGTAACTTGTTAAAGAAAAGCAAAACATTATTTAAAACGTAAGAAAACGAGTATGTCTATTCTTGTAGTTACTTTAGCATTCACAACATTACCGTTAAACTTTGTAGTGTAATCAAAAGCTTTTGTTAGAATATTGCTGCTACAATATTACTGAACAGTTTACACAATAGTACCCAATAGTTAGGTTATAAGTCCATCACAAAATAAATTTAAGTAACACACAAATTAAGAGATAACTACTAATTAACTATTAGCTATCTATAACTATAAGCATCTTACCAAATATAACTGTTTTATATATATGAGTTTCATTTCGATTGACAAATATTTGAAAAATAGGCCCTTAATCCAGATGCACTGTTAAAATAACTGTTTACTTTTGTTTAAATAAATGTATACCATCAAATACATGAAAAACAATTTCAAAGGTGAAAAACATTTTTATTTTATTTATTTATTTATTAGTCAATTTTTCACAATATCTTTACAGGGCAGGACCCTAATGCGACAAAGGAAATTGTTAGTTCAACAAATTGCATTTGTAAATGTAAATAAACATTTGGTAGCTAAAATACAATTACATTAATAAATAAACAGGTCAAATTAATAGAAAAAAACCTGTCTATACATAGCAAGGTTACTTCACTTAACCTCTTAGTACTTGCAACACGGCTTATCACCTGTCACGTTAGATAGCAGATAGCTTTGAGTAGCTAAAGCTTTTCCTAATGATGACAGCGGTTTGTAAGCCACAGCCTACTCCGATAGCGTTATCGAATATGGCATATACTATGTATACTTTTAAACTAACGCACATTATGTATGAGTTTTAGTAAAATATGCCGCCGAGTGTGTATAAGGAGGTGTAATATACAGACTGACAATGAAGAGAAAGTAGTTTGGCAACATCAGGACAGATAAGGATCCGTGATGTATGCCTACCCCTCTTTAGGGAAACAGGCATGATGTGTCTACATAATATTGAAGGACATTATTACACCAATAGAACTAACCCCTTGCTAAGTACATTTAAGAATTGTGTTAAGGGTACTAGTCAACGTATATTTAAGAAATATATACATATTATATATAGATAAATACATCGTCGTCATATGAATAATAAGTCTTTATTTTTGATATCTGACTCTCTTAAAAAGTGAAGTTATGGTTGGTCCCTATGAATATCATTCGTGGTCCAGGCAACCCCGCAGAGTACCATTAAGCTAATTTATAGGTCTTAAATAAACAAGTCTGGGTGATCGTATCTCAGTTCGTAACTTAATGCCTGTCTAGAGACCCTAAGTTGGTCCTAAATTTTAGTGCTACACTGTTATTTAAATCTAGGTTTCAGAGCGGCTTTTTTGGTATTTCGTGAGCCTGTGAGCTGTGGTAATTTGTAAATAGAATTCTAACTAGTATCAAGCAATATCCTGGTATGTTGTTTATTTTTAATTCGTTAATATGCCATTCACCACTAAGATAATGTCGGCGAAAGTACAAACACTGATGCCAAGGCGTTTGCACTTCTTGTTATTCCGTCGCCATGGTTATGCCAACACCACTAGCCGCTATAGCCGTAGAAAAACGAGGCTGAAGTTTCAATTCTTCTGTTCCTTCTTCTTCGGTTCGTTCCAGTTGAGGATCCAGATCCTAAAGCGAACATATTTAGCCAGTTTGGCATCACAATTGACTAAATATTCTGCCAAAAATAAACTGAGCTGCTGACTTTATAATCTTTGTTTATAATCTATAGAAGACTTAGGCATGTTGTAACATATGACTAAAAGACTAAAGGTCAATGATATATAAAAAGTGGTTGACTAGTAACCAGTCACCAATATTTTATATTATGACGATCTATTTGCTAATAGTGATCGAGAAAATATGATTCTAATGAGATTTTTTTTTAATAAATTAATTAATAAAGTAATTTGTATGTTTTGATGATATTATCAAACCTTTAACCCAGAAATACATAAAAAAATAATTATTTCGTTACTCAACTAATATGAAATGTGAGAAAAAAAGAATGGTAGCTAATTAGCATTATATTGACGACCTAGATCCCCAATCTAAATATAATATCATATAATAAAGCAAATTTTTTGTATCATGAAATAACAAACTTAATTACTTTTAACCCTTTTCATCTCGACATCAATGTGTATGAATATTAGAAGAATAATGTTTGATTACTTTTTGTATCTCAAAATACACATTAATCTTTCCACATCAAGTCTAAAACTTTCACACTCCTAATAACCATTGGTAATATTTGTTTATGTTAATAGTGAAGTAAGCATCCATTTACACCTTTTGGGGTGGACAATAACTCGGAGTCATATTATATCTACTCTGTACTGTACTGTGTTGTAGTTAATAGCATTAATATTATATTATATATGATAATTTATATTAATAATACATCAAAGCTATTATTAATAATATATATAACATGTTTTTATCTCATTGGTTCATAAATTTCATTTGTTACTCAAAGACATTTTTAGACACATAAACAATCACTCGACCCTATGCCTGTCCTAAAACGATGAACGGTCGTAAAGCGTAAATTTGTATCCTATCTAGATGATACCTAGTCTGTAGTCTGCGAGCGTGTGTTAGGTTTCAATCATAATTGCTAGGGCTTCACAATTTTATCCAAGTGTTTGCTAACCCTAATGAATCCTAACAACATACCTACTTTAGGCAATCAGGGTTGAGAATTATGAATAATTAGATCACATAATTATGAAAGAATATTTAGAGACTTAGATTGAAAAGGGCCTGCTTCGATGGTTTGGTCATGTTATGCGGATGAATGATAGCAGATTGACAAAAGGAAATATATGAGTGAAGTGGAAGGGCGGTTATATAGGGGCCGGCCCGATAAGACATATGACAGATGGACGCCTTATTAAAATTAAGACGTTAGAAGTACCTATAACTGCCGAGTGTGTATGATGAGGTGTATGAGTGTCAATGAAGCGAAGGTGTTTGTCAGGATCAGGACAAAAACGGCCTTGATGTGCATGTATATTTTACGTAAATAATTCTATATAATTGCGTGCAAGCTGGGATAAAAAAATGATTCTTATTAGCTTCCTTTCATTCCGATATATTAAGTTGTGAAACCCTTTTTTATTATTATATGTTTGCGGTCACCTTTTTATACACTACTATAATGGTAGAATTTAATAAATTGACAAAAATAAACAAATTATACACCAAAAATACTGGTTTGTACACCAAAATAAAACAATATTATATTTTGGCGTATATTGCAGTATTATTTGTCAACATCGAATTATTTTCCCAATTTCAATATACATCGTTGGTGACAGGGTAAGCCCTTTACCCTATAGATTTCATTTACCTCTAGCCTCTTATTAAAAGTTCAAAGGTTTCAAAAGGTAATACTTTCTTTCTTTGTTAAATAATGCAGCCTTCTAAATGGTAATTTATGGTAATATTTGTTGTTCGCGAACGTAAACTGTATTTTTACCCAACATAAGGGTTGAAGAAAGGGCTGTATATTGTAATATAGTGGCTGTTAAAGTAAACGAAATTGTTGTTTTAAGCAAACTAGGTATCGTTTTGAACCTAATTCTAGATCATGGTCTAGGAATTGATTATAATATACCCAGACGCCTTTCCAAGAACGTCGTAAAAGTCGTCACCAATACTCCCATTTTTTAATCTCAGGTATCATACTTTTACTATTGTGAGAGAAAACCTGCCTATACAATGTAATAGGCAATGGTCATAAATTTATCCACACACTAACTTTTCGCCAGCCACACAAGTACTGAGTGGTACTCTATGAATGTAGGGGCACTGACTATTGCCAATACCATAAAATAGATGTTACCTTACGAGTATTAACCTTTCAAGAATCCTTCAAAATATTTCCCTATTCTTAGAACTAGGGATCAGAATTTCGAGCATGAAGCAATGGAACTCAAATTTTCTATGTACATATTTGCAATAAATGCACCGAATACTACGGTGAGGGTTAACATCGTGAGGAAACCTACTTGTTCCCCGAACAGATAAAGTCAGAGCTTGTAAATGGCGACACGGCTAACCAGCCGTTACATTAAGTACTAAGTAATTGGTAAACGCGACGACGTTTTGAGGTGGCCATTGAATCACTACCTTGGCTATTGTAGAATTAAAAACCACAACCTCTGATTACCCTGCAAGGGTTAATGATCGTGAACGCGTTTGTCTTTATTCTTAGATCTAACTTTATCTTAACTTTGACCCACTATTGAGGTAAACACACATATACATATATATGTAGTTATTAGTACAGTGCGAAAGATAGTTGTTCGTATGAAAAACAGTGTAAAGGTTAGCTTAGACAGTTGTGATGAGGGTCGCTAAGGTTCGGTGAGTCCTGCTGAAATGTGGAGTAATAGATTGCTTTTTAAAACAGTGTGGAGACGCCTTATTTCAACAAGGTAGAGTGGAAGATATATGGGTTTGTAGGTACATAGATTTGTGTTATTTCTCTATATAGATAATTCAGTTCATATGTACATACGCATGTTTTTCTTAAGATCAGAGATTTAAATTACAAAATATAGAGTATTATTTTTTATTCAGTTAAATCCTAACTCTTTCTCTTATAAACTTATTATAAGTACTCTTCTGAAAACATAATCATTTCTAATTTGTGTATGAGTATATACGTATTATCAAAGTGGTGAATTAATAAGGCATGACATTAAACAGCACCTTTACAAATTATCACGTCTTACTACATTGTAATACTGGGTAAAAGTGACTCATTCTATTTAGACATAAACCACTTACTACACCTTTATAGGCATACACATGAAACTTTAGTTACACTGTAACTGATACATAGTTTTACAACAGTGTAAAACTTATCTATTTTTATTCTCATACAGCCGCAACGAAACCAAAGCAAACGACATAAAACATTTCTTGCGTCACGCAAGGTGCAATATTTGCCAGCAGATATGTAAGGAGAAAAATCTACAATAGCAACACGATTCCAACTAACGAGCTCGACGATAAATGCAAATACGCTGCAAGGTTTGGGGTTCCTTAGGGAGAACTCAAACAATATAGAGAGGCAAATACGAAATGAAATCTCTGAAGCTATATTGGATTTATATAGTAAATTGTTATTGATTTTCCCACTCATTCGCCCTCTTTGTAAACGTTAAGAAAATGTTTGAGTCAAAATATTCTTTATTGTGTTTTGCTGTTTTATAACTTTAATAAAATGTCACTAGACATGGTAAAAGTACTAATATTTTTTAAGTGTATTTAATATCCAAAAATTTTAATATCCAAAACAAGAAGTGAAGTATGACTAAGGGTTTTATTGTTTTGCTCACTCGTTCGAGAACTAGATCTAGAAACATAAACATTCACGACCATAAAACCTTAAAGATCAGTTTGAGGTTTATGTGTCTATCTTTAAAACTGCGAAGCTTGTGATTCTATGGCCACTTTGAACCTACCTTTTACAAATACTGACTTTTATCATTTCCGAAAAGAAGGTTTCTTCACGATGTTTTCATACGCAAACTATTATTTTAAGGAATTATTTAAATTCAATTAAAAATGTGTTGTGTGATTAAAGCAAGAGATATTTAAAAGCTTGATTATATATCTTTTCATATACACATATTATAAACTATATTAAATATAATATGTGTATACGAAAAGAAAAAGATATCATACAAAATTTTTCTAACAACTCTTTTAAACATAAAGAACCTACTCTACCTTTAGTCTCTGCCTCTCCCGTTAAGTAGAGGCGTAAATATAATATATGTATACGTAGAGAATAAATTATCATACAATTCTTATGTTCAAACACGTTTTAATATAAGGAACCCACAACGACTTATCTAGTAAAACTTAACAATCTAATTCCTCACTATCTAATGAACGGATCTCTAACGCTAGAGATTTTCTCTTAATTCCGTGCTTTTTATATTTGCATACAAATGATAAGAGATAAGAACCGTGTCACAGTAATCCAGGCTAATCTATTCATTCATTAGCATGTATACTCTTTTATATGAGGATCTAATGACATACATTTAATGTGCTTCACGACTGTTTTGCCTAGATTAAAGATTTATTGTGATATTATGTAGATAATGCACATACATTTACTATTATTATTAATCAGCCTATGTCGGTCCACTGCTGGACGTAGGCCTCCCCAAGATTACGCCACAAAACACGATCACTCGTGGCCCTCAGCCAACCACTACCAGCGACCTTTTTCAGGTCATCGGTCTACCTAGCACACATACATACACATCACGATTCACATACATATATTCACGCTTTTGCGTCCCCAATGGGATAGGCAGAGAGTATTAATCGCCACCTGGAACGATCAAGACAAATCTCTCTTGCTTCTCTCACGCCCATTAACCTTCTCATACATGCTCTTCTGTTTTTATCATCACGACATACACACTTGAATCCTCCGTAGCAATCAAACTAGATTCTTAAACACTATTGTCTGATGACAAACATACTTCTATTATAATATTTTTGAAAGACTCATGATTTTTATTAACTCTACAAGAAAACGGGACTTTTTCTTCCTCTGAGGCGACTAAGGAACTACAGTTCTAAAGGTGACAGAGTAGTATTTCTCATACTTTCTGTCCATACTAAAGAAGCCAAAAAGGAGGTGGTTATATGTCTATACAATATATTATAATTACTTTCCGTGCTATTCTGAAACGTAAGAAGAAGGCTTGTCATGTCGTAGGAGGCGATTAAGGTCTATAAAGCGATGGGCTAGCAACCTATTACCATTATTCGATATCACACAATATACGAGTACATGGTAAAAACTGTCTCCAAGGTTCTATCTACCTTAAAAGGGATTAAAGGACGTGAATTATGTGTATGAATGTACATATATATGTAAAGTCATTGTCTCAGAAGACCCTCTATGTTTATCGAGGCCAAAGTCAAACTCAACTAAGTTATAACTCAATTCCATGTAACTTCTAAGGAAAACGCTTACCACCTCATAGTTGTATGTATACACACATATAACACCTATTTTAATTTCGTGCAGGGTTACGGTTGATTCAATCGAAACAGTACTAGAATATGACATAAAAAGTATTGTTTTCTCGTCGACAACATACATATGTGGTGACCTCTACAGCGCAACACACAAAGAGAAACCTAAGTTGCAATTAGTTAAAACATAATTATCACAGATGACGCCAGCAAGAAATAAAATAATTATAACAAAAATCAATATCTTAGAACGCGTAATTGAAATAACTAACGGAAACAAGATATATAAAAAATTCCAACTCAGGCCATTAGCCTGGACGAACATCTGTCCAGGTGGAAAGCTTACTCTTTTCCTACACATATATCTGCAAATAATGTGTATTTGATACAACTCATTACTTTCAAACAATTTAATTTAATATAATGTAAAAAATGGAATTATACGGTGAGAAGAAAACATCGTGAGAAAACCTACCTGTTCGTAGAACAGGCAATAGTTAGTGCTTGTAAATGGCAGTATACCAACTGTCACATTGAGTACAGACTATCTGGTCAACACGTGGTTTCGAGGTGGCCATAGAATTACTACCTTCGCGATTGCGGAGATGGACACCTGAACGTCTCACTACCACGCGAACGCGTTTGTCTTTTTGTTTTTTTCTATAATATGTGTGTTAGTATGTAAACAAGAATTGTCGAAGTTATTCTTATCACACTTGAGTTATGTAACTCAGGTGAACTTTCAACCCGAAATTGGGTCGGAGTTGCCAACAAAAACTGTATCTTATTTCTCACACCATAGAGTCCATTTTTCATTATATCCCAGATTCTACTGAACTTTTGAAGCTCGTAAATCACCAAATTTTACACGAGTGACAAAATGCTCCAGCACGAGTAATTTTGAGCATACTCTTTGCGTAGGTAATCCCTGGAGAGGTGGACAGAACATTAAAGTATGAAATTTCACCGTTTTAGTAAATTTTTTTTGTTTTTTTTTGTAAGGTATGAAATATTGGAATTTTTTGGGCTTTTTTATTAAAACGTAGAAGTGATTGTGTATTGTTTATCAACTAAATAAATCTGTTCCCTTGAAGCAAGCAGCTTTTCAATATATCATAACAGATTACTACGAATACTACGGTGAGGTAACAACATAGTAAAACAGGTAATAGTCAGTGCTTGTAAATGGCAATATGGTACTGATCAACACGTGTAATCAAGGTGGCCATACAATTAAAACCTTCGCGATTACGGAGATGTAAACCTGAACCTCTAACAACACCGCAAGGGTTAATGGTCGTAAACGCGTTTGTATTTTGTCATAAGAAATTGTAACTAGGAGTATTTCCCATTTATTATTTTTCTATAATGGACAATCACAAATACACAAAACGTACCTAAACTTCTTACAATTAATTCTTCTTTGTCCTCATCAAAGTGCGTAATTTCACGAAAGGCTATAATTAAAACAACTCTACTCCTTTCTTAAAAACAGTCTAAATACGAATAAAGATTCTTGGAACCTTTTTGTTCACCCACTCTCCGCAGATTATATGAATCGCTAAATTCTGAAAGGGCACATGTCACACTGTACTTAATAGTGACATGTGCCCTTTTAGAAATGATCCATTTGTATATGTACGAGTATGAAAATGCCTTCGCTTGATTTTGGCAAAATTGTCGATAGACAGAAACGTACGTAAACCCAAAAAGCCATTAGGTAAAATAGAAATGCCAATAGAATAAAACAAAATAATAATCCTTTATTTCCAGATAAATTCCAAAAAATAAAAACAAACGCATTCACGCCCATTAACCCTTGCGGGGTAGTCAGAGGTTCAGGTTTCGATCTCCGCAATTGCGAAGGTAGTAATTCTAGGGACACCTCTAACCCACTTGTTGACCAGATAGTCAGTACTCAATGTGACAGGTGGTAAGCCATGTCGCCATTTACAAGCAATATTACCTGTTCGTGGAACAGGTAGGTTTCCTCACGATGTTTTCCCTCACCGTAGTTATCATCACATTACATATTATACATCACATATGTATACCACTTATTATATACGTTGATTTGTTTACTTGTTTGTAGATTCATAATTTACAATCACTAACGGTGAGGGAAAACAACGTGAGGAAACCTACCTATCTACCGAGATAGGTAATAGCCAGTGGCTATATACTGTGATACGGTTCACTACCTATCACGTTTGGTGCTGTGGATCTAGTGAAACGCGGGCTTCGAGTGACCCATACCTAAAATGCCTTCGAATTTTCGGAGATGGGCACTCAAACCTCTGACTACCCCGCCACAATAAAAAAGGGAGGACATATACACAAGTAGTGAAGCGTATGTTATGTTGTTTGTAGACTTAAATATATGACCGTGTTTATTTATCTAACTTATTAGTAACTTACATTCTTACAAACATATCGCGCAAACTTATACATATATCTTGTTCTTATATGTAACGGTTTCCGAAAACCGATTTCACTTAATTATAACCCTTATTACGCAGAATTATGTGAATGACGGATATATAAACGATCGACTCAAGAACCTTGTTATAAGATTTACGTATATGATATATACATACTCGTACAATTCACCGTAACGCCGTATATAAGTTAAGCAAGTCAACCGCACTAGTTTGTAAGTTTTTATTAAAAAAGTTTTGTATTATATAAGTTTTTGTGGCTGTAAGTAAACGCTTTTTATTATTATCATACATGCACTGCCTTATTACTAATCCCGACCTATACTTCCTCACGATATTTTCCCACACCGTTAGCGCCTGTGAATTATGAACGTAAACGAAACACATTTTACAATTTCATTCATTGGTGAATGCCTGAACCGGGTTTCGCACCTAGGTCCTTTAATAAGAAGTCAGTGGTCCTTGCTACTATACTATAGCTGCCCCATATTGTTAGCCCTCTCATCCATTCCAGACTCTCAACTTTAAAGCAGTCAGAGCTCATAATCTTGAATAAAAGATTGAAAAAGTTTCGAAACTGGGACAGCGACTTGAAAGGCCATTATTGTAGCTTAGGTCACTGAAGTTGCCGAAAAGCCAGGGTCCAAGTCTACTAATTACGAGTATTTAGCACAATTGTAGTTTAATATCAGTTTAGTAACAGTGTGAAGTTGATAGTGGATTAGCAAGTTTTAAATTTCACCATTGAAGACAGCAAAAACATCGAATTTTGCGTTAATTATGGTGTAAACTTTGACTTTTAAGCTATTCCTCGAACAAATTCTCAGTGTGACTGAAGTGATATTGAGCTGATGATTCGCAAAAAGAATTCATTAGTGGACTTAGATCCCAGGGCCTAAAGTTGCCGCTAAATCAATCAGCAACTTTAATAATTACAGTAATTAGGAACAAAATTGCGAACAATGCGTTATTCTTACTTAAACGTCTTCTCAAAGTTATTTAGTTCGAAGAAACGGTAGAGACATAGTTTTAAACAACCAGTATCAAAGCCATTATTGAAGTAAACGTGTTATTTATACTACGTCTCTATGGGAATAGGCAGAGACTATCGCCACCTGGAACGATCCTGACAAATCTCTCTTGCTTCAGTCACAACCTTTTATTTTCATACATGATCTCCTGTTTTTCACGCTACGTATCCCGCGTTAAGAAAAATATCTCAAATTTGATCTTTTTAAGTTCAACGCTACCTACTCATTTCAACTCTATAATCCACTTTAACTCTTTTTTATTATATATGAATTCATGAGCATCTATATCTATTTGTTAACAATAAAAAATTCATGAGTTCCCAATATTTTGAGTGTGAGTTAGAAATATAGTTCGTTTACTTTAATACAGTGACCGCTTGAAAACCAATCAAACCGTTCCAAATTATAAATTCAACCAATCAGCTTGCGGTTGACTGACTGACTGGATTAATAATTTGAACGAACTGAACTGCATTGTAAGCTTCGAGAAACTAACTTGTTATTGCGTTACCATGGTGACTTACCAAATGCATCACTACATAGTATAAAACAAAGTCGCTTTCTTTGTCCCTATGTCCCTTTGTATGCTTAAATCTTTGAAACTACACAACGGATTTTGATGCGATTTTTTGTAATAGATAGAGTGATTCAAGAGAAAGGTTTATATGTATAATCACATCCAATAAATAGTGGAGTAGGCTATATATTTTATACCCGTGTGAAGCCGGAGCGGGTCACTAGTTAACTATAAACTAAGTCTATAACTATACAGTACAAACAAAAACCTTACATTTATAGTATTAATACACTACTCCCTAAGAAAGGGCTAAGCCCTGGATTTTTAGTATGTAATGACAGTATGCCTTTCATCCTGGTATCTCGTAGTATATAGGTCAATGTCAGTAAGTTCAGGCGATTGGCTAGCAACTTTTTTCCAATATTCCATATAAATACCACTTCGACACAACCTCGAAGTTTTTGAAATTGACCGAAGTGATATTATATTGTAGGATATAGTTCAATGTAAGTAGGTTCAGGCGATTGGCTAACAATTATTTACCAATAACTATTCCGTATAAATACTACCACGAACTACAAAGTTTTCAAATTGACCGAAGTGATATCATATTTTATATCTTCAAGGTTCTGTTTACCTGGTGTAGAAATGGACGTGATTGTACATGATGTATGTATGTTAAATAATTCAAGAAGTTAAC
This sequence comes from Leucoptera coffeella, assembly GCA_030578115.1. Lineage (NCBI taxonomy): Eukaryota > Metazoa > Arthropoda > Insecta > Lepidoptera > Lyonetiidae > Leucoptera > Leucoptera coffeella. Next base: position 35,174 of record JAMBLF010000156.1, read on the forward strand.
ATTCCAAAAGACATGTGACAGTCTTATTTGTACACCTCTTGAAGCCTGCCCTTTCAAATACGACGTAAGAACTAAAATAACCCTTAATATGAATATTGTAATAGTTAGGTTCATTTGGTCCTTATTATTTAAGTCACATAATATGAGTAACTTTTCAGTCACGTTTGTAATAAATATCATTGTTATTTCTACATAATAATGAAATTTACATCACGCCCAATTCCTTGTAGAGGAGTAGGGAGAGATCACGGATCCCCATATGTCCAATCCTGACCAATCAATTTCACTTCACATGGCGATGGGGATACAGATCTCTGCCTACCTCTACAGGGAATTAGGCGTGAAGTGTATGTATATTCTTTAAAGTATCGTTAGCGTAAAAAAGTTAACTTCGATAATAATTACGTTATTTAAATATACTCTAAACAAATTCCATTAACTCAAGTCCTTCAATGGCCTCCCACATTATAATGTTTGTGCTCACGGCTCTATCAAACGAAATCCATTTTGCAATACCCTGCTTTTGTGGACTCAAAAAAGTTTTAATAGATGTTCATACTTCTTTGGGCACTCTTAAGACACGCTGAAGAGAGCCTGAATTTTTCATACAAGTCAAACGCGCTTGACAGTTTGTGAGTGAGTAAAAAACTTGAAAGTGACTTTTGCTGGATATTAATATACTTTGACACTTCAGTCATTTGACGTTTAGGGATACAGATTTTGGTTCAATGTAGGTAATTCAGCGTTTTATATTACTAGTTATCGAAATGATTTAGGACTTGAATATCATATACATAGATATAAAGATGTTTGATGTCAAGTTAGATATAATTATGATATTTTACATAGTAAATACTCGTAATACTACAAAATGACAAACAATGTCAACACCAATAACCCTTGAGTAGTGTAGTGAGGATTTAGTGTTCATGTCCGTAATTTAGGAGGTAGTTAATAATACGAATAATTAGGTATCGATGTACGTAACAATCTACTTAGTAGAGTATTTAATGTTTAATGTAAGAAAAGACGTCAAAATTAGCCTTAAAAGCATAGCAAGTAATTTTGCTTGTTATTAAGATATAGCATTACATTGTTCATATGAACTTTATCCAGTAATTTAAAACAATAATTATTCATTGTTGTTGTTTCGAAAATGGATGTTTTTATAATTTAATTATTTAATTTAAGGCATGTACCAATGAAAATTTTGTGTGTTGTGATGTCTTCTTAATTCAGTATATAATTTACATTCGCAAACAGTGAGGGAAAACATCGTGAGGATACCTGTCTATTCTTGGAGATAGGTAATATCCAGTGCCTATATACAGCGATACGGTTCACTACCTATCACGTTGGGTACTACCTAGTGAAACGCGGGCTTCGAGTAAACCTTACCTAACATTCCCTATTACCTTCGAAATTTCAGAGATGGGCACTCAAACTTCTGACTACTCCGCCACAATAAAAAAGAGAGTGTATATACACAAGTCGTGAAGCGTATGTATGTATTATTTATAAGCTATATCTGTTTCCAAATTTAATATTATGTTCCCTTCCATTACAGCATTTCCCTGACTATTAATACCGTTTCCCGAACACTTAAATACTAAGTCGAGCTTCATTAGGCAGACTCAGGCAACATGTTAAGCCCTAGCTGAAAATCCAATCGATTTCCATAAATATAGAATGTGCAAGTAATCTTCTATTCACTAGTCATACACGTGAACACTAGTTCTAGACTTGAGCGTAGTACAATCCAGTTCATATGATACATGCATACTTATAAGATGTAGTGAGTAAGGCCTCCAACTTATTAGAAGGCCTAGGTTCGTATCCCGGCTCTGGCTATATTATTGAATTGAATGAAATGTGTTTTTCTTTCCGTAGATAGCTTAGAAACGACGATAGTTTTACACCATCAGTGAAACGCGGGCTTTAAGTAGCAGTTTATAAAATACGTATATAACTTAATAATAATACGATTCGACGTAACACAGTTGTTTGGGGCTTGACTCTGAATTAATAGATACAAGGTTCAAATCCCACTTGAGCATGTACCAATGGAAATGAAGCTTAATGAATTCCTATACACATTTTCGTAATAAAATTACATTTACGAGATGCTTCGAATACTAAGGTGAGGGAAAATATCGTGAGGAGACCTACCTGTTCCCCGAACAGGTAATAGTTAGTGCTTGTAAATGGTGACATGGCTGGCCACCTGTGACATTGAGTACTGACTATCTGGTCGACACGTGGGTTCGAGGTGGCCATAGAATTTACTACCTTCGCAATTGCGGAGATGGACTTCTGAACCTCTGACTACCCCATAAGGGTAAATGGTCGTGAACGCATTTGACTTTTTTTGTTTGTCTTTTATAACTTAAAAAAAATATATAATTTACCTTACAAATATTAAATAAAACATATAATCATGACGTAACAAACAAATATCCAAACTTAACCCCCTTTTTACATCTTAATTACAACCAGGATAAAGCTAAAGTGGCGAAGGTAACTTTTCTTTCAAAGCCAGGGCAAATCCTATCAAACACACCAAGGGGTTGGACAAAGGGATTCCCTTAACAAAATGGGATGATAGTCATTGAGGAAAACGGTGACGAAAAGGGATGAAATTACCCCCTGTCCAGCAACTGATTTTATTCCGTAACTTTTCGCGAGATTTATGCACTGCCATCTATCGTTTGGTGTAGGTTAATCAAGTGACTTTTTGACCTATATACAATTTACGTTAAGCCCTTTTGGAGATGTCCAAGGGTTGTGTAATATGGGGTGGATGGGGCAAGCCTTCTCGTGGCCCACCCTGTGAGTAGCGGCCGAGCGACCAACGGCCGTGAAACCAATTGCCCCGGGGCTGCTCCATCTCCGTCGATGGACCCGACGGAGTCCTGGAGCAGCGGGTGCCGGGGACGGCTTCTTGGTGCCTTGGTCCCGGCACTGGGTTGTCCGTCCCTGGCTTTTGGGCGGGCCCGGCAATCGACGTGATTGCTGGGCAGGCAGCTTCTGCGCTGCCACCGTCAAATCTCGTAACCCTGCTCTGGAGTTTTTCTCTGGTCAGGGCCGAGGGTCTAAGGGGCTTGCTCCTTGGACCACGAGGAAGAAAACCTCTATAAAAAATTACTTGAGCCCGGGAAACTGGGCTCTGGAGATGGGCTGGGTGGTGGGGAGGGGGGGTCACGATACCTTCTGTCGTGACCTCCTCTCTCCCCTACCTAGGGCCGTGGGGTGGTAAGCTGGGGCTTGCCGCTCCTTCGCGTTCGGCCTAGAGGTGGTGTGCGCGTGTCCCGCGCGCCCCTCGGTGTTGGCTGGGTGGGGGGACCTTCACCTGGCCGGGGATGGGTCTGGCTTCGGCCGGACTGCGCCGGTGGGGTCGCGTGATGTTATGCTCACGCGTTCCCGCGACCCCGCCGAGTAAGGCGCCCCGGAGGACACCGTCAGGTTTTAGTCGGTTCGAGTCCGACATAACCCTCCGGCTCCCCAGGGCCGGACGGGTATCCGTGGGGATTTCCTGACGTTAAAAAAAAAAAAAAAAAAAAAAAAAAAAAAAAAAAAGGGTTGTGTAATATTGCATAATACATAAAAAAATATTTTAGTAACTTCTGTTTAAGAATTACATATTGGTAAGTGAAGCATCTACGCCCATATAGTTATTGGTGGATAATATTTTCTCTATGGTCTAAATATATGCTCAATCACCTTTAATAAACTGGGATTGTGTTGCAATTCATATGAAAAGAAATGAAATGTTTTTTATTTAACATAATGTTCATTAAATCAATTCAAAGTTTAAATAAAAAAAACACACATTTCACATGAAATTTTTTTCTTGAAATTAAATAAACTAAAAAAAAATATTAAACTATTGAAATTTTGTAAAGGAAAACCCTGCAGAGAAGAAATGACAAGATATTAAATATTGATATTAGAATAGCTCCCAATATATTCCATTATAATCCCAAAAACTCTATCTTAACGTGAAGAATTGTAAATGTTCCCGTTGGGTACACCTATTATAGTAGAACTTTTCAAGTAATAATTTTACATTGCATAACAACTAATAGCATAAACCTCTTTTCGCAGAATATCGTTTGGCATTAACTCATTTAGCATACATTAAAACATATAATTCTGTAAGTCAGAATTATTTGTACGCATAATTTTGGTATCCATAATAATCACAATGTATAATCATCACATCGCAGAAAGTTCAAAACCAGATTCATCTTTTGGCATATATTTCTTATCCATAACTATTTAAAAGTAGAACCATCATTTCGCATAATGCTTACAGCAAGAATTTAATTGTTTTTTTTTTAGTAATTGTAATAAATAAAAGTTGATTTAATGATAATTATTTGGTTTTTATATCCTTGCCCATGAGAGCATGTTCGTTTCTGGCACTCGCCGCCCGCTGCCGCGGCACGCTCGCTTCGCTCGCTCGGCTCCTGCATAAGAGGTCACAGTTCTAACCTAACCTAACCTACGCATTTTTAAAGAAGAAAGTAACCCAATCTATATTATTCTAATTGAAATTCTATGATCTTCATAGAAATGCCTGGTCAAATTATGCCAAATAATCTGTACTCTAAATGAACGTTATGCTAAATGATATTATACACAATTTTAACTATGCCAAAGGTAAATATGCCAATAAAAATTCTACTATCTTAAATGTATGCCATTCTAAATTCGGTCATAAGCACATTATACCTAAAAATATTTATGTCAAATATTTTTTATGCCTAATAAATGATCGACTAAAGAAGTTTCTGCGAAGTCAGTTATCCCAAATAGGTTTCGGAGTATCAAGTTACTACCAAATAGACCGCACCCGTTCCCGTTACTAACAATTCAGCTGATTACAATATTCAAATACCAAATAGAATTGCACCCGTTACATACGTAGATATATTCACGCCTCTATGTCCCCAACAGGACAGGCAGAGACTATCGATAGCCACCTGGAACGATCCTGACAAATCTCTTACTTCACTCACACCCATTACCCTTCTCATACATGCTATTCTATTCTTCACTTTACGTACACCCGGCTTGAGAAGAATGTCTCTTATTTGATCTGTATAAGTTTGATGCGGCCTACCCCGTCCAACTCTACCTTACATTTTGGCTTTATAGATTCCTTTCGTAACCCTCCTTTCATCCATTCGCTCCATGTGCCCATACCACCTTAACATACTTTTCTCTATTTTCGTCATACTCTCCTGTTCTTCACACTACGTACACCTTACAAATATATAACATATTAGTTACAGTGATTCAGTATATTATTTGAAATCCCTATTTGACTTTAACTAAAGTCAATATGAGTCAGAGACAAATGAATCTATCGAATAGCAAACAGTAGAGTACCCGCCACATAAGGTGGCAGTAGCCAAACTTGGAACTAAATTTGACGTTTCCGCCATTGCGTGTTATTTTGTATGAAAGGTAAATTTAGTATTACCAGCGTTGTGTTTTTTGCCCACTCTTTGTAATTTTTATGTTTGTTAAGGGTGATTATAATAAATTGATTTCTGGAGTTTCTTGTTAGTTCTTCTCCAAGGGTCTCCGCTGAACTTCTTCTTCTCAATCGTTACGCTCTTATCAGAGCGGTCGTGGTCTTCATGACGTGGCATCTTGAGCAGCCGAAATGGTTGGTGAACTAACCTCGGTAAAAATATGTAAAGACAATGCTCAGTGCCATGTTTGAAATAGTTTTTTTACATACATACATACACATCACGCCTGATTCCCTGTAGAGGGGTAGGCAGAGATCACGGATCCCCATTTGTCCCGATCCTGACAGACCACTTTCGCTTCATTGACATTCATACATTCTCTAATACACTCTCGGCGGTTATAGGTACTCCTAACGTCACCTTTTTTCAATATAGCGTCTATCTGACTGTTACATATATGTCTTATTAGGCCGGCCTATATATTCCTTTTGTCAATATATAGTTTTTTTAATTTGTACTTAGATCATAAAATAACTTTCAAAGAGAGCTTATGATAGCTTTTGAATAAAAATATTTTGACTTTTGACTTTGGTATATTAATTTGTTTTATTTGAGTTTATAGCTCTGCAACCAAAGATCGTTACAAATGAAACCTCAATATAATGTATCGAGCCGTATGGCACAGTGAGTGCTAGTTTTGGCGTGTTTACTGGCAACACTGGATTACGCGACTGTGGCGACGCCTCCAACTGCCACCTTATGTGGCGGGTACTCTATCTATCTAGATAGAGATCGCGCCACATACGGTGGCAGTTGGAGGCGTCGCCACAGTCGCGTAATTCAGTGTTACCAGTAAACACGCCAAAACTAGCACTCACTGTGCCATACGGCTCGAAACATTATAGGTTTCATTTGTAACGATCTTTGGTTGCAGAGCTATAAACTCAAATAAAACAAATTAATATATCAAAGTCAAAATATGTTTATTAAACTATTTCAAACATGATTAATAATTAACGGGACTTATCCTTCTTATTATATATTACATATATTATGTGTTCCTTCACTCTGTCCGCAATAGACCGTTTAGTCTGTTCGACGTAGGATTTCCCACAGCTGCAATCAATCTTATACACACCCTTATATCTTATATCATGAGTATAAATCGCGAATCTCTTAAAACTATTATTTCAAACATGGCACTGAGCATTGTCTTTACATATTTTTTACCGAGGTTAGATCAGCGGAGACCCTAGCTTGGAGAAGAACTAACAAGAAACTCCTGAAATCAATTTATTATAATCACCCTTAACAAACATAAAAATTACAAAGAGTGGGCAAAAAACACAACGCTGGTAATACTAAATTTACCTTTCATACAAAATAACACGCAATGGCGGAAACGTCAAATTTAGTTCCAAGTTTGGCTACTGCCACCGTATGTGGCGGGTACTCTGACTTTGAAACCACATTGTCTTCGACTTGATTGCAAACTGTAACTGTCAGTACAGCTGTTTGTAAACAAGAATCAATATTTGAATCGATGTTGAATTGAATTGAATGTAAAATATTTGTGTGATTGTAAGTCTAACGAGGTTTTATACATTCTTTTTTGAGAGAACATATGCGAACCGATTTCAAATAATATAATGAAACCTTCACCTTCTTTTGAGGCAGGTAGAGAACATGGATTCCTAATCTCGAAAAAAAACATAATTCAACATTAGTGTCAATCATAATAGTCAAGAACCTATGCGTTGCCTGATGACTACCTGGTGAAAATAGAGTTCAATACTAACCTAACCTGACCATAAAAGATTACATACATTTACGTCCTTAAATCCTTTTCGGGGTGAACAGAACCTCGGAGATGTAATATCTCCTAGGCCACTTATTAACATGAATATTGGGGTTGTGATATCATAATGGAACATTCAACAACAAGATACAACAAGTCTTGAAAAGTACATATGTGTTGTAAAAAATATATTTATTTACGTAACCTAATGAAAATTGCAAACTTTCAAAAGGCTAATCAAATGAGCATAGGTCAAATTCATCAAAGGCCACTTGATTCAAGTTAATGTAAATGTTCTTAAGGAAAATATGGTTCAAAAGGGAAAAAAATAACACAATTACGTAGAGAAGCTTTTCTTGGGAACACAGCGTGATGATTTCTGCGACATTTTCGTCTCTAATTGGCTTAATAGAGAAATATTATGCCCACAGCCTCGAGTACTACACTTAAATAGAGAAGAACTGTAACTATATTAAGTAGGCACAATAATAAATAAATTTACAGCCTCCGTGGCCTGATCGATTGGCCACGTGAACGCTATTCGTGAGGTCCCTGATTCGATTCCCAGAGGAGGCAGTGTTAAGAACTACGCTTTTCTTTTCAGTCTAGTAGTTGATTAAATATGCTCTACAATATATGCATATGTGTTTACCTGTCATTAACAAGTATATATAATAAGTATATAGTATATCTTAAATATAAGATGGTACTATCGCAATACAAGTCTTAAATGGTGACCTACACGTACCTTGTATTCTTTAGTCATTACATTTACAAGAAAATATTGACATGGCGTATACATGGCTTAAAAGAAAGAAATACATATATAATTCAGAGTATTCCGGAGACTTAACATTACTGCCAAAGAGAGATTATAATGACATAAACATAATATGTGTAATATAAAGATTGCTAGGAGTTCACTAAAGGACGATATTAAACACTTATCTATTACATAATGGATAACCAACCATATCATTATGCTAAAATTAACCAAAGAAATATATCTTCTAAGCTCTGTCCATCCCAAAAGGAGTAAAGCCGTGAATATATTCAGTTCCAGTCCAGTTTTAAGCCAATTGGATTGAAATACTAGAATAAATTATTATGTTCCTGTGACATGGCATAATTCTAAGCTCGAGGGATATGGAAAATGTCAGGTTCGCTCCACTGAATAATTGAGTGGGGATTAGTCGTTGAATTATTGTGTTATTTACATCCATATTCGAATCTATGAGTGTCAAAGGGTAGAAAATCTATTTATTATTATTAAATATTCTGGGTTCGATTCCCGGTGGAGGCAGAGTTAAGAACTACGCTTTTCTACTGTTTTCCAGTCTGGCCGTTGATTATATATGCTATATATGTATTTATCTATGTATAATATGTATATATTTCTTAAATATACGTTGACTAGTACCCTTAACACAAGTCTTAAATGAACTTACTAAGGGTGCAGTTCAATTGGTGTAATAATGTCCAAATGTTATGTCAAAATGTTAATTATAAAATAAAAAAAATAAAAATTATTATTATTTAAATAGACTAAGGTATGTTGAGGTGCTTTGGGCATATGGAGCGGATGGATGAAAGGAGAAATATTTATAGAACCAAAGTGGAAGGTAGAGTTGGACGGGGTAGGCCGCGTAGAACATATACACATCAAGTTGGAAACATTCCTCTCAAGGCGGGTGTACGCAGCGTGAAGAATAGAAGAACATGTATGAGAAGGTTAATAGGAATGATTGAAGCAAGAGAGATTTGTCAGTATCGATCGAAATGGCGATCGTTAGTATCTGTCTAACCCGTTGGGTTTGTAGAGGCTTGAATATGTGTATTTATTTATAGTTTAGAATAGTAGAATCATTCAGGTATACGAGTTTATCTTCGCTTCATTTACTAATTAATATATTAAAGTTGGATACTCAAAATCTACTTTAGCATATACATATCTAGTTGCAATCAAACCTATTTATATGTAATGGTCAGTATTACTCAATGTTCCAGTATAAATTTATTGTATTATAAATTAAAACATAGATTTATTCACCACATTCTCTCAAAAACCAACAACAACCACGTATCCCGCGGCCGCCCATCCAAACATTCACCACATTCAACGTCGCTTAACTTGTAACATTTAAAAACAAGTTCCAATCAATAGTCACGAAGCTCTTCGCAAACATGCCCCTAGTTAATTGGGGTTGATTAATATAACGGCCTTCTCCGAGCAGATATTAAATTCTGAAACTAAAGCCATTCGATGCGAATGCTCATTATTCAAGACTTCTTAATTGCTCTATCTACTAATTTGTTAGTCTGCGTAGTGCAAATAGAAATAATAAGCATTCAGAGATTTCAAAAGCTTTATTATAATACATTTTAACAATGAAATCTTTACAATAAATTAACAAAATATTTACAAACTTAAAACTAATTAAAATAATTTCACTATAAATTAAATATATCTAAAAATTTGTCTCTGTCGTTGAAGTGCAGAGTGCTCAATATGCTGGCAGCGGTCCCCCTCTGAATAGCCAGTAACTAATAAGCTATGGTAGTTATGTCACAGATATAAGAATACTATATATGTGAGTGAGGTGGTGCAGTTACGTAGGGGCCGGCCCAATGAGACATATGACTGTCAGATAGGCGCCATATTAAAAAAGGCTGGCGTTTTAAGCATCTGTAACCAAATAATTTGTATGGAAGTCAATGAAACGAATGTGGTTTGTCCGGATCGAGACAAGTGGGGATCCTCTATCTGGCCCTCCGAATTCATAATTTGTATGTATGTACATACATGTATACTACTGTAATTTACTCCTCCAGTCACCACTTCAATTCCAGTCAATTCTAGATCCGAATTAGTACGGGACAAGGTGTTACCTGCATTACGTATTTGCTTTTTCTACGTTTTTTAGGCACATACATGTAGATAATTTTAACATACCTATTAGTTTAAAATATTGTAATTTTTTTGGATTGAAAGGCTAGCAACCTGTCACCAATATTCATTTAGACATCAAACCCCCATACATATGCTAATAAGTGACCAAGAAGACGTTTTCATGTCTCCAAGGTTCTGTCCACCCCTAAAGGGAGTGTATAAACAACATTTTTATTCACATATGCATGTATGTCTATACAGTTTGGATTATTGCACAATTTATGTCAAATGACGCAATTTTTAATCACTCAAAAGTCATATAAGCGTACTTAACCAGGTTTTTAGAAAAAAAAATAACAACTCTGGCTGTTCTAAAATTTCAACTGAACTTTATCACTTTTATATACATACATACACATCACGCCTGATTCCCTGTAGTGGGGAGACAGAGATTACGGATTCCCATTTGTCCCGATCCTGACAGACCACTTTCGCTTCATTGACACTCATACATCTTCTCATACACACTCGGCGGTTATAGGTACTCCTAACGTCACCCTTTTTCAATATAGCGTCTATATGTACATATATGGATTATCTTATATTATACTTTTATACGGGTTCTTAATAAGGGTCAATTAATATAGGTTCATGTCCTTTAATCCCTTTCGGGGAGGACAGAACCTCGGAGACACGATAATATCTCTCCTAGGTCACCTCTTAGTATGAATATTACGGTTGTGATGTTATATGGAACATTGGTGACAGGTTGCTAGCCCATCGCCGAACAGATTTCATTGAACTCTAGTCCCTTAGTCACCTCCTACGACATGCCATGATGAACTTAGCATTCTTATTACGTCTCAGACTAGAACGAATTAGTAATCGAATGAATATGACACATCTCTGTTTTAACATCAAATCAGTCCTATTAAAATATCCCTATTATACAATTTTTGTTCTTAAGTTCTATCAATGAAGAGATTTCATTTTCTATGCACGAGTACCATAGAGATGCTGGAACGAAATTGAAAGAAAACACCGTGGAACAATCGTTCATAAGATATGAAGGGAATGAGGAAAATTGGTGCAGGGTTTTTCAAACATACCCAAGGGCGTAATTGCGTAGATTTGAGAAGCTAAGGTTCTGGGTTCAAACCCCATCAAAGCACGTAGAGATAGAAATTGCGAGGAAATTTGATAAATTGGAATTTAGTCAGAAAGAAGAAACAGGAAATAATGTTCGTATTATGTATAGTATGCAGCTAGAGACAAACTTAGGTTTGGGTGCTGTCGGAAGATCAGTGATCAAATACTGAGACAGCACCTTTTCACTGCATCAAGTGCCTACTCCTTATATGTATTGTTGGTGTGTCAAAAGGTGTATATAATAGTGTGTTGTCAAAATGAACCTAAATAAGCAGTGAGTGCTAGCTAGCTGCCGTTTTTCTCGGTATGTCGTAGGAGAGGACTAAGGGGCTATGGGTAAATCAATTGGCCGATAGGCTAGCAACCTGTCACCAATGATTTGTTAAAAGATCGCAACCCCAATATTAATGCTTAAATGTGACCTAGAGATACTAAATCTCCGAGGTTCTGACCACCCAGAAAGTAATTGAAGAACATGAATATATAATATGTTTGTATGAAAGTAAACAAAACTTAAAAGTTTGTATCATTTTATAATAATAATCATATTATAATACAGACTTAAGATTCCATATTCTTCGTTTATAAGATCATTCATATTATAATGCATCGTAATAATCCATATATACCTCTATATTCTTGTTATCTTAAATTCAGAGAAATTCGGAAAGATATATTATTATGACTCACACCATCCGCTGTCCCAAATAAAAACCAAGTAGGAGCCATTTTGTTTTTAAAACTTTTTTTTTTCGATATTTCTTAATTTAATATAAAACTGTGTCTAATGCAAAAACATTGTCTGCTCTACGCACTAAGAACTAAAGTTTATACTTATTACTTTTATAACTCTATACTCTTTGACAGGCAAGTTATCGTGTTGTTTTGCTTCTGTATTTTTTTTTAAATTACTCTTACTAGCTTTTGGTTTGGAATAGCCGCAATAGCATAAGATATTTCAGTCACACAAGAGCACTCGCAAGAGACAGTCGTAAAGAAATTCATTACAATAAACAATTGTATCCAACTCAGCTTCAGCAATTAAGCAACAAGAGCCGTTAATAGAACACATTGGGAAAGTTGGCGGCCATTCGAGAGAACTAATTATGCCGCACCACTGAGTAAGATACAAAAGATAGCTAAAGAATGGGGCGGATTCTTTGATTTATATAATTTATATCACTACATAGTATAAAACAAAGTCGCTTTCTCTGTCCCTATCTCCCTTTGTATGCTTAAATCTTTGAAACTACACAACGGATTTTGATGCGGTTTTTTTAATAGATAGAGTGATTCAAGAGGAAGGTTTATATGTATAATAACATCCATTAAATAGTGGAGTAGGCTATATATTTTATAGCCGTGCGAAGCCGGAGCGGGTCGCTAGTATAAATATAAATCAATGAAAGTCCCGTGCTATTCTGAGATGTAAAAATAATGCTAACTAGCTGCCGTTCTTCTCAGCATGTCTTAGGCGACTACGGCAAAATTAAATCAATGGAGCGATGGGTTAGTAACCTGTCATCAATGTTCCATTATGACATCGCTATCCAATATTTAGAAAATTAATGTATAATGTTTCTATGAATTTTTCATTCTAATTCGAAATTTTCAGTAACGAATTGCATAATACACAGTTATCATTGCAGATGGTTATCAACACTTTTTGAAGTAGGCATGTAAACACAAATAAACTCCAAACCAACAAAATACTAGCCTTTCTACTCGCCTGTCACCAAAGAAAAGCACCAGGGACAAGGCTTTTGCTAGCAACCTATTGTTATGATTACTTGTAATCATATTTTACAATCAGAAATATACCTAAAACAAAAAACAATTTTCATTAATATTTTTACCACTACACATAAACTTTATTTAATGGTTTTTCTGGCACCGACCGGGAACAATCGATCGCTCGAAATCAATCGAACGAGTCGTAGCACCGAACCGTAGCGGCAACAAACCGTAACTCCGAAAGCCGTAGCTGCCTGCTTTTAAGGTCGAAATTGATTTTCTCCCCACATTGCCTGTGTCAATATGTTTGTGTTTTGTGATGGATGTGTGCCTGGTCGACGCTTCAAGCATTCCGTAAATCATGTTACTTTGTAAAAGCTTGCTAATAAGCACAGATACTATAGTTAACATCGTTATATATGGATATTATAAGAACTGTTACATACGCACATAGACATCACGCCCGATTCGCTGAAGAGTGGTAGGCAGAGATCACGGATCCACATCTGTCCCGATCCTGACAGACCACTTTCGCTTCATTGACATGCGCAACCAAGATTAATAATAATTTTACTCATATATAAGAACTAACTGAAAGAATTAACTAGTATTATGGTAAGCTGGAACCAAAATAAAATCCTCTTAGCAGCTCTTCTTTCTGGAATGTCGTAGAAGGTGACTAAGAGAAAAGAGATAAATAGATTCTATTAGGCGATGAGCTGCGACCTTTCGACATTATGCTAAAAAAGGGGGTTTTGATATACTCATACTATTAAACCGTATAGTTCAAAAACATACAGAAAATATTTGACTTCCAAAAAAGGACACTTCATAAATTTGTACACACCACTTAAAGGCTTTAAGTTGTCAGCAACAAAATAAACACCTTTCTGAGGCCCAGATGTAAGTAGGTCAAACGCTTAATCTTGGCCTCTTACGGATGTTCATAAATACACTGCTATATTGCCCCAAGATATACTGTTAGGGGAAACATCGTACGAACTTTGGTATAGCTCCTGATAAGGGCATTTTGTACTTAATCATAAATATACTTATACATTGACAAGCCTTAAACTGTTTTCAGGGTAAACGAAAATTCGGAGACATAATAATATCTTAAAGGTCGCTTATTTGCATGAAAAGGGGGTTCGCTTTGTCATATGAAACAATGGCAAAAGGTTGCTAGTCTATCGCTGGAATCTCCATTTGCCCTAAGCGCCTTAACACGTGGATATAAAAATTGAGCTGGCCATAGTATCACTAACTCTACAATTGCGAAGATACGTAAACCTCTGACTATCCCGACTTTACAATAATTACTTATTATCTTATAATACTAACTTAGAATAACTTATAACAACAAAACTTAAATGAAACGAGATGAATTACACTTGTAACAAACAAGTCATTCTGACCCGGATAAGTTAAAAGTCCCAAGCAAGGGAAATCGCTACACTCAGAAACAGTTTGTTTTATAGTTCTTTCTGTAATAAAAGGTTAATAGTTTTCCACATGGTTTCACCTTAACGAAAATAGTCATTTGGAAAAAATAACTTTTTTATGATACAATTAACTGTTGTATCCTTTTCATTTTAATGAAACTGGTGGATTGACAGAAACAATATAACGAAGATATTACGACGGTTATAAGGTTAAGAGGTTGGCATAGATTCAGAAATCATTTTCCACAATTGACTATAAAGACATTTATGGCTACATAATTACATTGATCATCAGATAGTCAGCATTAACAATGCCAGAATATGATCCATGTAACTGTGAAGAGAGTTTGACTATTCACTTATTTTGTAATTACAATACAATTATGATTGTTGCAAAAAGAACGCTAACTAGATGCCATTCTTCCCAGCAAGTTGTAGGTCAGACTAAGGGACTACGGCAAAATTAAATCATTGGTGCAATGGGCTAGTAACCTGTCACCAATGTAATGTTCAGAAAGACATAATAACCCCAATATTCAAGCTAAACAGTGACCTAGGAGATCCTACATTTCTGAGGTTCTGTCGACCCTGACAAGGATCGAAGGGCGTAAATTTATATGTATATGGATGTATAAAAGAGTCTACAATGTTTCAGCATAATTATACTAAACAGCATCAGATGGTAAATAAGTATGAAGCCATTTTTGACTTTAATTTGTATTTTTGATTTGCACTAGTTAGTGAATTGGTTGAGTATACTTTACTTTAACACGTGTATCATGTATGATGATACATAAGGTATTGTTAGCTAGCTAGCTACTCTTTATTATATGTGATTTTTATTGCATATAAGTGATTTGAATAGCATATGCTGTCATAAGGAAAAAATAAGTTTCTACATTCAATTAGATTTCAACAAAATATTTAATTTAATTTATTTAAGTAATATACATGTATTACATTTACATATATTCACTTCCTTGAATGCATATGTGGACAAAACTTCTGTTATAAAATTGCTCTCCGTAATTTTAATGTTTATGAGATGTATGAGTGGTGGAGTGAGAAATAGTGTTCGTGAACGTTATATAACATAAAGAAAGAAGGTATAGTGACTATAATAGAAAAGAGTATGTTAAGGTGGTTTGGGCACATAGAGCCGATGAATGAAAGGAGGGTTATGAACTGTATTTATAAAGCCAAAGCGTAAGGTAGAGTTTGACGGGGTAGGCCGCGTAGAACTTATACAGATCAAATTAGAGACATTCTTCTCAAGGCGGGTGTACGTAGCGTGATGAACAGAAATATGTATGAGAAGGTTAACGATTGTGAGTGAAGCAAGAGAGATTTCAGGATCGTTGCAGGTGGCATTTAATAGTCTCTGCCTATCCCTTAAGGAATGTAGAGGGATGAATGTATGTATGTTGTGGCCTTGAGTCATAGTCATTTTATTCTATACAAAGGCTGTGTGTGATGGGATATCGACCGTGTAAGGGTAGTGAATCAAGGTCTTATAAGCATTTGGGTTTGTAAAGGACATTTTATTATGAATTATTGAAAATATCTTGATGGTAGAGAACGTAAGTATAATGTAACCTACTGGTTGATTTCTATTTACCTAAAGGTAATACTTGTTTCATACCTACACATCACGACCGTATCCCTAGAATGGTAGGCACTCTTTCAAGTCCTAGATTCAGAAGAAAGACGGTTTTAGAACACTTCTAGTTTTGACCCAGTTCAACTGTGACAAAGGTCACTGATCTAGCTAACTTCACGACTTTAATCCCTAACAGTGTGGGTAGAGTAACTACATACAAAACTCAAATGGGATAATATGTTATAACATAAAACAACATACGCTTCACGACTTGTGTATACACAGTCACTTTTTTATTGTAGCGGCGTAGTCATAGGCTTGAGTGCCCATCTCCGAAATTTCGAAGGCATATTAGGTATGAGCCACTCAAAGCCCTCGTTTCACTAGATAGACAGCACCCAACATGATAGGTAGTGAACCATATCGCCGTATATAGGCACTGACTATTACCTATTCTGAGGGATAGGTAACCTGCCTCCTCATTATGTTTTCCCTCGCCGTTAGCGACTGTAACTGTATATTTGTAATATGTTATATTTAATCTTAAACAATATACATACAAGTACATTCGCATCACGCCTATTTTTCTATAGAAATAAGACAGAGATAGTCCCGTTATAGTCTGAGACATAATAAAAACTAGCTGCCATTCTTCCCTGCATCTCGTAAGAGGCGACTAAGGGCCTAAGGATAAATGAAATTGGTTGGGAGATGGGCTAGCGACCTATCACAAATGTTTCATATAACATTAAAACTCTAATCACTACATAGTATAAAACAAAGTCGCTTTCTTTGTACCCATGTCCCTTTGTATGCTTAAATCTTTGAAACTACGCAACGGATTTTGATGTGGTTGTTTTTAGTAGATAGAGTGATTCAAGAGAAAGGTTTATATGTATAATCAATCAATCAATCAGCCTGTATTAGTCCACTGCTGGACGTAGGCCTCCCCAAGGGTACGCCACAAAAGACGATCTTTCGTGGCCCTCATCCAGCCACTACCAGCAACCTTCTTGAGGTCATCGGTCCACCTGGCAGGGGGGCGTCCTACACTACGTTTGCCGAGACGTGGCCTCCACTCAAGAACCGCTTCACTCCAGCGGTCGTCAGTTCTACGACAGACGTGGCCTGCCCACTGCCACTTCAGCTTACAACAGCGATAGACTATGTCTATCACATTGGTTCTTTGCCGGATAATCTCGTTTCGGACTCTGTCCCTTAACGAGATACCCAGCATTGAACGCTCCATTGCTCGCTGAGCGACATGTAGTCGGTGGGCTAGCCCGACTGTCATGTTCCACGTCTCGGACCCGTATGTCATTACGGGTAAGACACACTGGTGGTTATAAACCCTGGTTTTCAGGCACTGCGGTAGTGGCGACGAGAAGATGTGACGCAACTTCCCAAATGCTGCCCAGCCCAGCTGCACTCTTCTGGAAATCTCCCGCTCCCGCTATATGTATAATAACATCCATCAAATAGTGGAGTTGCCTATATATTTTATACCCGTGCGAAGCCGGAGCGGGTCGCTAGTATAATATAATCTGCAATATTTATGGTAAGAAGTTTCCTAGGGGAGATATTATTATGTTTCTGAGGTTCAGTCAACCCCAAAAGGGATAATGTATTAATCGTTTAAGCTTACACTTAAAGTAACATAAACGATCGTTGTATAAACAACATATACATACAAGTAGATACGTATCACGCCCGTATCCTTATAGAAAGAAGACAGTGATCAAAGAGTCACAATTATTAAAGCCCAACCACTTTTGCTTCATTGCACTCATACACACTCGGTGGTTATAGGTACATCTAAAGTACCTAAATCTAGTCTTTTATACGCCTAAGGAGGTAGGCAATTAGTTTTATGTCCTAACAAGTCTAGACCGGCGTTGCGTGTGCAGGACTTTAGGGATTAACTTAGGTTGACCTAGGTCTGCCTAGGGCTTGTAAGGAGTAAAAAGGACGTTCGTTTACCTAATATATTTAGGTCATAACAAAAAGTTAGGTACGTTACGTTTACAGTAATTGAGGGAGTTTGTACAACATATATGTAGTTTCTTATGCTTTTGTCATTGAACAAGTTAAGAAATTTTTAACTTTTAATATAAGTTAAAACAAAGTAACTATCTTATCACCTTAATATATAAACTTGTACATACATGTTTGTATTTGATGTTTGATATAACCAGAGGTTTGAAAATGTACTGGCTCTTTAATAATAATAATAAAAAGCGTTAATTTACAGCCACAAAAACATACACAATACAAAACGTTTACAATTAAAACCTACAAACTAGGGGATAAAACTAGTGCATGTTATTGTGGCAGCAAAAGGGTTTCAACTCAGCTGGGTATGTTGCTTTTGGTAGTTCCATATAGATTACTAAAGTTAAGCAACGTGATACGCAGTCGGTATCTGGATGGGTGACAATCCCGTTAAGCACGTGTTAATCTTAAGACAATTTCTGTCAGAAACCATCAAGAGGAAACTTATTTAAACATACAAAAGACAAACGCGTGCACTACCATTTACTCTTGCGGGGTAGTCAGAGATTCAGGTTTCCATCTCCGTAATTGCGAAGGTAGTAATTCTATGGCCACCTCCAACCCACGTGTTGACCAGATAGTCAGTACTCAGTACATAGGTGGTAAGCCATGTCGCTATTTACAAGCACTGACTATTAGCTGTTACCTATCCATCGTCACATTATGTAAATATTCACAATATAGTCTGCTACTTTGTCATGTAAATACAATTTAAATAGCTATCTTTCTTCCCGTCTATTGTTTGGAAATGACAGATGGTTTGCAGTGATTTGAGTTGTAACTAAGAGATGTGTAACAAAGAAGTATTATCATGCATAATATTATGTCATGCAATGGAGAATATATTTCGTGCTAGTCCAGGATTTTAATTAATGTAATCAGTATTTCTTATCTTGTCTTAAATTTTCTAATAGATGTTTTAATGATAATATAATTTCGTCTCATGCGGATGAATTCTAGTAAATTGTCAAATGGAATTTATGTGAGTTATGTGAAATAGTGGTAACGTAGAGCCCGTCCCAACAAGGCATAAGACAGTCAGGAAGACGTCATATTGGAAAAAACGGTAGAAGTACCTATAACCGCCGAGTGTATACTTTGCCGGATTGGGACGGATGGGGATCCATGATCGCTGCCTAACCCTCTAGAGGGAACAGATGTAATGTGTATGTATGTTTTAAATAAACACACATATGATTTCGACTATTCACTGTTTCAGGGTTGACAGAGGATTGCGTGACTATATACTAAATATTTAAACGTTTTCCTCATGGAGGTTTTTAAATTCAGGTATTTCAACATTTTCAGAGGTCCAAAAATACCTTATTAGACAGATTAGTACTCCAGACTCTGTCTGTCCTGAAAGAGTAAACGGTCGTAATACGTATGTGTGATATAGATTTACGGATATACAGAAAACTAAAGTAGGTCATATAAAATGCTATTGTATTTCTTTTCAATTGAAAACGAATAATAACTTAACCATTAAAGAGCTTTGAAACATTCACGCCTATTATCAGAGAGGATGGGCAGAGCTATAGTGACAATTATCCTTATCGAGGTATGCAGAGAAGTGACTGACCAACAACGGTTTGTGATCGTGTTTTGTCTTATACCAATGAAATTTCGTCATCTCTACATAGGTGTAAAGATAGTTATTAATTCATTACTGATTTAGAGGAGAATCAGTATGTCTTGTTCTTCACCGACACAGATCATAGACACACAAACTTTGTATATAGGTATGTTATTTCACTAATAGCCTGAAGAATACTGAAGATCGAACTAGGATTCGAAACTGAACTAAATGTGTGTGTATGTATGTATATATATATATATATAGCTATAGTTGTTAGAATGAATATGTATTTTAGGGTTTTGATTTTGATTTTTCCATAAGAGTTGTCATATACCTGCTTAACCTTACATATACCACATTAATATACCGCATACCTAACATATATATTAGAATAGGTAATAGCTAAAATTATTTAATAAAATAGTATGTGGGTATATATATATAATATTAGTATAAATTTTATCAACTCATCAGTTAAATGTGCAATTATTAAAGTGGTAATATATTTTCGTAGTTACCATTCGTGTGTTATTTTGGAGATCAATAAAATAATAACATTCTTCCCATCATCTAGCAATAAACAACTAAAAGAATAAAGTACTAAAGAATCTACTGAGCGATGACCTAGAAATTAGTTACCAGTATTCTATATCAGAGCCATCTCAACCTCTTTAGTTACCCAAAGATGACTGAGGAGATTTGAGTCTCCGAGGTTTTGTCTACCCCAAAAGGCTTTAAAGGACTTTCGAAATATAATTCGTAGTAGTCCTGTTTATTTTAATATGGTAGACGGTTTTCGTAGCATAGAACAATATGTTTTACTATATTAACAATAACATACAACGATGTTATATTTTTGTGTGTGTTGTATATGTTAAAAAATGTCGTATATGTTAAACAATATATTACTATACTTATTTATTTCCTATAGTCTTATCAATTGTTGACACCTCTTACTAATCCATTACATATTTAATTTAATCGACACATAAATGGGAAGCATTGAACCAAAGTTCGAAATAAAGCAGACGGAATGAAAACAACTGGAAAATTTCAGAGCAAGTAATTAATAAACAACATCAACTCATTACCTTTTGTCCACAAATCACAGTCCTGTCAGATTTCCACCTCACAAGCACTCGAAAACTTTTAACAAAACCTTTTTCACTCACACAATCACTAATATAACTCTATGGTAATCAAAATCACCGATATAATTTAGGTAATATCACCTTAAATTTAAGTATAAATACACTGTTTTTTCTAAACACTGTACATAGTTCGCGAAAACACTATTTCGAAAACAACTAAATTTTCAACACGTCTAGTCCCTAGCACGGTTAGAACACGACTGAATTTTCCAACGGAAAAGCCGTGTACATTTTCTCCTAAATCCATTGCCGATTTTCTTCTTACACTGCGTTGTAATTTTGAACGGGAACCGCAATGAATAGCGTTCGTCTACAACGTATACTAACTATGTACGTACCAGTTATCGTTTGTAAACATTACTGGAGGCTACGACAAAATGTGGTGGCGTACGTGGTTGTATAGGATTTTATGGCTTAATTCCAAAGTGGTAGATTCGAAATTCGGTTGTGAATTTTCTAAACACAAACTTAAGTGATTAAAAAATCATAATGCGATTCAGGTGGTCGATTGGTGGATATAATCTTACCTATTGCTTGATCCATGCACTTCATAATGGTGTACTTACGCCCTTATATACTTGGAAAGTATAAATCTATCTCGCAGGTAATAAAAGCTTTATGACTTTTAAATCTTTCAGGGTAGAGACTTGAGTGAACACCGTTGTACTTTTGAAGCTTCGTTCTTTAGAGTTTATTGCAGAGTATTATTGAAAATTAATATAAATATACGCTCAGGATGGAAATTAGACTTACCTTCAAATTTGGCCCACCATAATCTAAGGCTTATATTTTTTATTATTTTTAAGCTCAAAGCCCGAGTCTCACTAGAGTGATAGCACCGTACGTGATAGGTGGTGAACCGTATCGCCGTATATAGGCACTGGCTATTACTTATCGTGATGGATGGGCAGGTTTCTGCACGATGTTTTCCCTTACTGTTATCGAACTGTAATTATGTACATTATGTACGTAATTGAAAATCACATTTTTGAATGTCACTTTTTGGTACATGCCAGAGCCGGGATTTGAACCTAGGACCTCTAATAAGAATTAAAATATCTTTTACGTATCTAATCGTATAATATAATATAAGTATATTAAAAAGGAAAATATATTTTTTAGGAAATCTCTATGGCATATAGAGACAGCTTTTATAAACATATTATCTTACATAGAGTGTGTGAACAGTAGAGTTATATAAAAAACTATTAATAATAAATAATACATACATTCACGTACTTTTATCCCTTTCTGGATGGACAAAATCTTAGAGAAACGAAAACATCTCCGCGGTCACTAATTAGCATGAATATTGGTGTTGTGGTGTTATATGGACGTAGTAGCTAACCCATCAACCAATAAATTCCATTGACCCCTTGTCTCTTAGTCGCCTCCTATGATATGCCGGAAGAACGGCAGCTAATTAGTATTGTTAATAGAGAATAAGAGTTTTTTTTATTTTCCTGTGGCGTGTAATAATATGTTTCTGTATGTGTACCTACTTAATGATTGATAAAATATTTTTGAGAATGTTTTCGTAACTTATTATTTAAAATAACAAGCAGTAAAGAAAATTCCTCATTATCATCGTAAAGAGACGCTATCTTTATGACGCTATTGTAAGAACCGACTCGGCATATCTCATAATTATGTAAATATTATAAAAAAATATTGCTATACACACAAATATAATATATTATCTCGACGTTCAAGGAATATACTGTTAGGTACATAAAAAATGTTTTTTTTGTTTTCTTAGACAAGTCAATAATTACTGTACACCGATATTATGTCAATAATAATTACTTTAACGTTCTTCCTTATTAGAAAACAATTTTATAAAAAACCTTGACATGCCAAATAGCCTTGACCGATATGGTTTGTTGGTATCACCATTTTTTATTACCGTGTAGTCCTGGTTTTGATACCTGACCTGACTCCGTGGCGCACGGTTGAACACCTGAATGCTAATCTTGAAGTACCGGGTTCGATTTTCTTGGAGATAGAGTTAAGAACAACGCCTTTCTTCTGCGTTGTTGATAAAGATATGCTATTTACAATTGTATTTATAACGAGTATATATTTTTTAAATTATAAATATACTTGACAAGGGCTTATTTAATTGGTTGAATTGTGTCCTACAATATTTTATGATAGAGCAACCATCTTCTAATAAACGTCTTTAGTTTCTTAAATTTGTATACAATCAAAGGAAGAAAACTATTTAAATTGTAGATTGCTCATTTGTACAGTATAGACTGTAGGGTCGGAATCCAGGCCAAAGTTGTGACTATAACTAGGTGAACACACTTTAAAAAGATCTAAAAACTATTTGTTCCAACGTCGTAACATTTTGTTTTTCCCAGAATTTGTTTCCTTCGTTTTCTGTCGAGTTTTTTTATCAGACTTCTCGTAGCGGAGTGCTCTTTAATTACTTTCAATAGGAACTTTTAAAAAACCTACATAGTCAGAGATTCATTAAATCTAATTAAATATAATAATAATATAATAATAACAATATTTTAGGACGTTATTACACCAATTGAACTAGCCTCTTGCTAAGTACATTTAAGACTTGTGTTATGTGTACTAGTCAACGTATATTTAAGAAATATATACTTATTATATATAGATATATACATATATAGCATATATAATCAACGACCAGACTGGAAAGCAGTAGAAAAGCGTAGTTTTTAACTCTGCCTCCACCGGGAATCGAACCCGGGACCTCACGTTTACCGTTCAGGCGTCTATCCGATCGCGCCACGGAGGTCGTCAAAAATATATTATTACTAATATCTTTACACTTTTATTATCGCCTTCAAGAAATCTTTTCATTCCTGTTCTTAAAGTAAAAGTAAAAGTATTCTAAAAGTAAAATGTAAACCAATGGACAATAAGTTATTAAAAGTTACAGTTTCATCTTTGAGTTATTACATTTAGTTTTGTATTTCTCAAAGAGTATTTATTGATAATGATAACTCAACAAGTTTGTAACTTTAAAAATTAAATCTCAATAGACGTGCGTCATATTAGTAAAAAGTATCTAGATTACGTTCCTGTTAATACAAATTAGCAACAATGGTAGTAGCGTATTTTGTCAAGTAATTCATAACTTTATCTAAAGATATAAAACGAACAAGACACGAGCTTAAAAATCGATGTTACACATGGAAAACAATCAGAGATGACTCAGTATGAACCTGATTATATAATAAGAATACTATTCCCAAAATAACAAACGGAACGTAACTTGTCAACTTCACTCAAATTTCAAATTCCCTCTTCGGAATCGCATGGGAAAATTGTATCATTTATTTTTGTAATAATTTATAATGGCTTCCAAAGTTGAAAACAAGAAGTTAGATGATCAAATTGAGAATGGTGATGATGAAGAAATCGATGATGAGGTAGAAAACGCTGCTGACGCTAAGGACCCCGCCAAAAAGAAGAAAAAGAAAAAAAAGAAGAAGAAGTCAGGTTAGAATTTTATGCTCTCTCACAATTTTAGACGCACTTTGAACTCAATATCTTATTTACTGCGTATAATTTTGCTTCATTCCAAGCAAAAATTAACATTTTATAATATTAGCTTGTTATTATTTGTCAATAGATATCCTATCACATAACCTGTTTGTATCAGCCATTAGGTACATATTTCAATTCATCAAAAGGTCTATATAGTATAAAAAAGCTTAGCTTATGTAGATTACTGTTTAATTGTCTATAATTAATACTGCTGATGGTACAAATAATACCTACAATACAAATGCTTTGAAACATTTTTGCTACTTGACTTGCATAGATAACAAGTGATAACATAGTATCTATAGGTAACTAATCGAACAGGTTCATTGGTTTGTTTTCATTTACAATATACAATATACATATGATGGCTTTGAACTTACCTCCCGCTGAGTGTACTGTTGTCTTGGTCTAAAATCAAAGTATAATGCAATTTATATGTGAAATTAATATATAAACACACAATTATACATATCTGGACCTTATATGTATCCGAGTATTAAACATGCACATCTACAATCTCTGTAAACCAAAATCATTATTGGTATAGCTTGATGGGAACGGCAAATATCTCACTTGATGAGCGAGGTCATATTTTTACATGCAATGGCAATATATTAATAGCTTCATACATGTATATCAGTGTAAAACTTGCAGTAAATATATTGTGTACCTAGTAATAAAATATCATTTGTTAGTTTATAGTTGAGTATTTTATTGCCAAATAGAATATACAACTCTTGGAGTTATGACTTCAATAGATTGTATCAAATTCGTACATACTATTCATCATATTTAATTTGAGTTTATTTCATTACCTACCAGTAACAAGTATTCCGTTTCTATACTCTACTAGTGTTAAGAAGACTGCTTAAGTTTTGGTCCTCAATATTTGATGACATGCGATCAAATTTTATGAAAAAACCTATATCAAACAAGACAGAGAATAAACAAATGGCAGCTTATTTCACTACCAACTTTGTAATATGTGAGTCAGTATAGACAATTGTCATGGTAGTGTAGTAATATAGACTGGAATAAATTCAACATAGCTCAGTTGTTAGGGTAGTTTATGAATTTCTATGTAATTAATTTTCATAATAAGAACACATTTACGAAATGCATCTAATTATACAGAAAACATTGTGCGGAAACCTACTTGTTTATCATACAGGTATTAGTTAGTGCTTGTACATGGCGATATGGCTTATCACCTGTCACATTGAGTACTGACTATCTGATCAATACATGGTTGGTGGTCATTGAATAACGACCTTCGCAATGGCGGAGATGGACACCTGAACCTCTGACTACCCCGCTAGTGTTATTGGTCACATTTGTTTTTTTTGAAAATTAATTCTTTAGAAATATTCCTTTCAGATCCTAGTTCAATAGCATTTCACTTCACACTATCACTAACTGACACATTATACTTCCATTCATAATAGTACTATAGAGTAAGTTAGTAGTGATACAACTGAGACAAAACACTATGATTGTTAGTTGTAAGTAACTGTAGGTATCAATAATAGAATACTTGTAACCATAAAATGTGAGGAATAATTTGATTTAATAGGTGTAGTGTAGTTATTTCATTGCATTCAGTTTTTTTCATAGTGACAATAAGTGTTTATAATTATAAATTATTTTAAGCTTATAGTGTGAGTAACCATTTGTTCCTTGATTTTACAAATATGTAGAACAGACACCTGAATATTATTGTGTACCAAAGTTTTTAATATTACAGCTATGTTCTTATAAATATAAGTTACATAATTGTATATTGTGTCCAAATACATAATTATATATTATCTGACTGCATATATAAACCAACACTTTTATATTTCAGCCGAGGCGACCACAAATTCCACTGAAGCTAATGATGAGAACAAAGCGGAATCCAACGTAGCTGAGGACCAGGAGCAGCCTGAGAACCCCGACGAAGCTGGTGATGCTGAGAAAAAAAAGAAAAAGAAGAAGAAAAACAAGAATAAAGGTCCCAAAGTGCAGACAGAGCCCCCAAGCATACCCATTGCGGAGCTGTTTCCAGATGGTAAGCGGAAATAGATAAATACATACATACATATATTCATGTTTTTAGATGCCATTACACTGGTACGATCCTGACCTCTCATATGTGCTGTCACACTCATTATTCTTCTCATATGTGCACTTCTGTTATTCAAACTACGTACACCCGCCTTGAAATAATGATTAAAGACTTAGTGTTGTCCAACGCTTTAACACTTTAGCTGAGACCGCCACAAATTCCACAAATAGATAAGTGTAACCTGAAAAGACATATCACACGTACATCCATCCTGCTAAAAAACATAAGTAGAGTGCAGAGTCTAAAACTAAAGCATTTCTGCCTGACAGATCTCCTCATACCCACTCTTTGTTTCTAAAACAACATAACTAGAATAACGTGACCATGGCTGCTGCAACGTAGCCGAAACGTTGGGTTAATAAAGGTAATTTTATTATATAAAAACATACGCGATAAGTCCCGTTAGTTATTAATCATGAGTATAAATCGCGAATCTCTTAAAACTATAACAACATAACTAGCTATTATTCCTTTCTTATTCAAGGAAACTTCCCGGAGGGCCAGATTATGGAGCATGGCAAAGCAGAGGGGGTGGATGACCGGACTGCCAAGGACCGGTTCTCTAGTGAGGAGAAGCGTGCCATGGACCGGATGCAGCAGGATATCTACCAGGAGATACGTCATGCTGCGGAGGCTCACAGGCAGGTGTGTACGAAGCTGTCTTAATGTATACATTGGCGACCGCTGTTGACCAGTTAATCATGATAATGTTATTTGTGAGTTGCGGGTTCGATTCCTATGACAGTCCACTGCTGGACGTAGGCCTCCCCAAGAGTACGTCACAAAACGCGATCACTTGTGACCCTCAGCCAACCACTACCAGCAACCTTTTTCAGATCATCGGTCCACTTAGCAGGGGGGCGTCCTACACTTTGCAGCCGCCATTCGGTTCGGTTTCTGATATATTATTATGTTATTAGTTTACTACCTGATCTGCAACCAATAACACCATATCACTGTTAGTTATGTAAAAGGTTATCAAAGAGATATTATGTGTTTGACGTCCTGTAAACTGTGTACCTGTAACAATTGTTATCAATTTATTCTGCTATTTACCCATATAATCACCTTAGCACAATATACTTCTAACTCAAATCTCCACCTACATACTAAATACATATATTTATATGTTCTCTGCGACTCAGGCGGAGGATTGGCGTTGTAGGTGTTGGCCTGCAACATATGCTGAGTCTGGGCCCTTTCACAGTGACAGTGCAGTATCTTGTCAATTGTAATAAATGTAAATGTTTTTCTACATGTGCTGTTTCTGTGAATAATTTTTTTTTTCTATTCTATTCTAAATACCATCTATGTTATGTGCTCCCAGACAAGGCAACACATGCAGAAGTGGATCAAGCCCGGCATGACCATGATAGAGATCTGCGAGGAGCTGGAGAACACAGCGAGGAAGCTCATCGGAGAGGACGGGCTGAAAGCAGGGCTCGCTTTCCCCACTGGGTGTAGCAGGAACCACTGCGCTGCTCATTATACGCCTAATACTGGTAAGCAATTCAATAGACTGTGTGTATGAGGAGGTGTATGGATGAAAATGAAGCCAAAGTGGTTCAGGATCGTGATCTCTGCCTAACTATCTGGGAGATAGGCGTGATGTGTTTGTATATATAATTGTATATAAGATATATTGTATATATAGATATCAAGAGATGAGTGGAATCTTTTCATAATAACTTGTCATGTAATGAATGCCCGCCGTGGTATCAAGAAAGGTATTGTGGCTCAAAGACCATGTTTCACTAGTCAGCTTAGATAGTCTATCACTGTGTTCTAATACTTTGATTATTACCTATCCAGAGAGTAAGTTACGGTTCTAAATTCTCACCAATATTTCCCGTTAACAAAATTGAAATCACGAACACCAAACGGTGACCCATCCAGACAATAATCTTCCCATTATTGCTTAATTTCAATGTTTTTTTAATATTTTATGAAAAATAATGAAATTCACATAACATAACAATTACTGAAAGGTGCACCATAATATTACTAAACGTACACCAAAGGTGAGGTTTAAATTGGGACTGTTTTATGATAAATCCGTATTTTTGCTTCAAAAACTAGCTTTATGTATATACTACACCTACTATAACTCCATTGCAGGCGACAAGACAGTCCTAGAATACAGTGACGTGGTCAAAATTGACTTTGGAACGCACATCAACGGCCGCATCATTGATTGCGCGTTCACCCTGACGTTTGACCCCAAGTATGACAAGCTGGTTGAAGCTGTTAAGGCTGCGACGGAGGCCGGGATTAAGGCTGCGGGGGTCGACGTGAGGCTGTGTGACGTGGGAGCTGCTGTGCAAGAGGTAAGGGTTGAAGTGAATGAATGAATGAATGAATGAACTGACTTGAAATGAATGAAAAGCTTTTTATTCGTCATAAGGATGATAAAATCCCTGTGCAAGAGGTAAAGGTTAAGAAGGGTCTTGTTAGGGAGTGGGTTTGGTATTAAGTGGTAGAGAGATTTAAAGAATAAGGTGACCTTAAATGTGAGTAATTCTATTGCGACGTCGAAACAACGGTGTAACCAGATATATACATTTAGTTAATTAACGGGACTTTTCGCGTATGCTTTTAAATAAAGTTACCTTTATCAACCCGAAGTTTCGGCTACGTTGCAGCAGTCATGGTCACGGGCAGACTGACGACGCATATTTCTTCGCCTCCAACGCAGCGCCCTGTCAGATTCTTCTCCGCCTACCCTCACTGCTACGTTTTTGTTAATAACACGCGACCTACACTCTACACTCACAGTATCTTGTGTCTTCGAGCCTGTTCATGATGAACGATCATGTTGAGCCGAATGGCGATCTATCGCGGTATTCGACGCCGAAGACATTTTGTAACCCCCTTCACGATTGAATGTATTGTGCTTTTTTATTTCAATCGCCTCGTGTACAATTCTACTGTAATATCGGCGTTTATTAGAGAGCACAGTGGGTTTATGAAGCTCAATCCAATTAGGGTCTTGTTGTAGGGAGTAGGTTTGGTATTAAGTGGTAGAGAGATTTAAAGAATAAGGCGACCTTAAATGCGGTGGTAGTAATTTTATTGCGACGTCGAAACAACTTTGTAACCAGATATATACATTCAGGTCGTTTACTCCCTTTCAAAGTGGATTGAACCTCGGAAATATGATTTCATACATACATACGCTTCACGACTTGTGTATACACACTTCCTTTTTTATTATGACGGGGTAGTCAGAGGCTTGAATTCCCATCTCCGAAATTTCGAAGGCATGTTAGGTATGGGTCATTCGAAGCCCGCGTATCACTAGATAGACAGCACCCAACGTGATAGGTAGTGAACCATATCGCCGTATATAGGCACTGACTATTACCTATCCTAAGGGATATGATTTCCCCTAGGTCACTTTACCATGAATATTGGGGTTATTTATTTATTTTATTTTATATTTCTTAATATGCCATATACCTTGCGGTTAAGTCGTCATATAATATTGGGGTTGCGATGTCATAATTGATTAAAGGTTGCTACCCCATCGCCCAATAGATTCTATTTACCCCTAGTCCCTTATTCGGCTTCTACGATAATAACGGCAGGTAGTTGTCATTCTGTATATGCCCCCGACTAGTGCAAGACGCATCAGATAGTCGCCATTTACGATGCATATTATTATGTAATGATGATCCAGATAGTAAAAATAAAGATCTTTATTAAGATGCCCATTTACATAGGTATGTGATATATTATAATCCTATTGCACATTAATATTTTATTTA
Organism: Leucoptera coffeella; assembly: GCA_030578115.1. Taxonomy (NCBI): domain Eukaryota; kingdom Metazoa; phylum Arthropoda; class Insecta; order Lepidoptera; family Lyonetiidae; genus Leucoptera; species Leucoptera coffeella. The sequence continues at coordinate 65,457 of JAMBLF010000156.1, forward strand.
TATGGAATTAAAAATTGTACCAATGAATGAAATTTAAATATGTTTTTCATTTACGTACATAATTTACAGTCGCTAACGGTGACGGAAAACATCATGAGGAAACCTGCCTATCCCTCAGGATAGGTAATACTCAGTGCCTATACACGGCGATACGGTTCACTACCTATCATGTTGGGTGCTGTCTATCTAGTGATACGCGGGCTTCGAATGACCCATACCTAACCTAACATGCCTTCGAAATTTCGGAGATGGGAATTCAAGCCTACCTACTACCCCGCCATAATAAAAAAGGGAGTGTGTATACACAAGTCGTGAAGCGTATGTGTATGTTGTGTTTATTTCACATTAATATTTTATTTATATGGAATTATTGAATTAATCATGACACAATTTTCTTTACATTCCAATAAATTACATTTCATATCAACAACCCGTATATTTTTGCTAGGCTGACGAAATATTATGTTGACACGTCGAACGGGAGATGTAAATGTGTGTGTATAAAAGTATTTATGACGGCTTGATTTTGTGTCTTAATTCCAAAAGGAACGAAACGACATAAGCATTTTTTGGAACTTTATTGAGATTGCAATACGTAATAATTTCCCTTGCAGGTTATGGAATCATATGAGGTCGAGCTGGACGGCAAGACTTACCAGGTGAAGCCAATCAGAAACCTCAATGGCCACTCGATCGGACCTTACAGTAAGTCACTAATATACAAACAATATAATCACTATTACGACTATTGACTATTTCGGTGTAGTCAGAGATTCGCGTGCCTTCTCCGCAATTGCGAAACTGTAACTAATGTGGTAAAACCGTGACGCTAATTATAAGCAGTGACTATTATTGAACACGGATCGCCATTATTCTCGATCCTAACAAACCAATTTTTCTTCATTGTTATACATACTCCTCATACACTTTTGGAGGTTAGGCACTTTATACATAAATATACATCATACTCGTATATCTTATAATTTCGTTCAGGAGTATGGTAGACTCGATCGAGACCTTACCAGAATAAGAAAATAAAAGATTTCGATTCAACAACATTATATCCGGAAAATTCTATTTTATGGAGTATTTATTTAAAAACCAATGGCTTTGACAAATGAAAAATAATTTGATGTTTTTATATGGCTTGGGTAGCGACAGTTCTGCTAAAAATGCGAAATAAACGTGCTAACCCGTATTTTCATACTCGACAATGATATTTCTCCTACAGGGATTCACATACACACACACGCATGTTAAACAACTCTTACGGGGTACTCAGACACATTTAGTCAACAATCAACTAAGTTTTTACATCTTACATTGCTCGAAAGCCATTTTATGCCTGAAAATCAATATCCAACGTGACAGGTGGTTAACCATATCGCCATACAGATCTGAGTATTCTTTGTAGCATATTCCACATACCTAATCATTTTATAACCCTACTACTTTATTACTTATACTTTTCTATATCTTTTACATATTACTTTTCTCACTAGGAATCCACGCAGGCAAGACAGTCCCTATAGTCCGCGGCGGCGAAACCACGCGCATGGAAGAGAATGAGTTCTACGCCATCGAGACGTTTGGCTCCACGGGCCGCGGGCAGGTGCATGACGACATGGACTGCTCCCATTATATGAAGAGCTTCGACAAGAGCTACGTGCCTCTAAGGTGAGGGAATCAATGATATAATAATAAAAATATTTGGACATTATTACACCAATTGAACTAGCCGCTTGGTAAGTACATTTAAGACTTGTGTTAAGGGTACTAGTCAACGTATATTTAAGAAATGTATACATATTATATATAGATAAATACATATGTAGCATGTATAATCAACGACCAGACTGGAAACCAGAAAAGCGTAGTTCTTAACTCTGCCTCCACCGGGAATCGAATCCTCACGATTAGCGTTCAGGTGTCTAACCGATCGCGCCACGGAGGTCGTCAAACAAAATGATTCATCGAACATATTACATAGATTGACAAAGGGAATTCATGTGAGTGCATTAAAGGGAGGTTAGGTAAAAGCCAGGCTAAGAAGACAAATGACGTAAGTGTGTATGAGTGTCAATGAAGCAAAAACGGTTTATCAGGATCGGGAAAGATGGCGGTCCGTGATCTCTGCTTTCCTCTCTGTAGGCTGATGGACTTGATGTGTACGTATAATTAATAAATAGCGCACATTGTATTTAACATGATCATGTGCCCTTTTAGAAATTATCCATTCATTCCTGCGCTACATGAAGAGGGTCGACAAGAGCTATGTGCCTCTTAGGTGAAAGAATTAGTGGTATCAAGACTGTTGTACAAGGGAACGGTAGATTCGAAGTATTCGAATTGAAAGATGGCACAATATTGATTTGCAATGAAATGAAATTATTTTTTAATTAATATAAGAATCAACAATCAAATAAAAAAAAATACTAATATAAGAATCATAAATGGCAATTAAATGTAATAAAAATATGTCATTAAAATTAGAATAACATAAATCCCCAAAATGTGGCCAATTAGGTATTCATCTAGCTAGCGTAAGATAAACGTTTCGTTTCTTACAAGCTCAATTGAATTAATTTTATTTATGTTGTGTGTCTGGATAGCGATAATACTTCTAAAATCCCGTAACTACTGAACGATCGAAATTTTGTTTTCTTAGACAAAAGACATACAAACGCGTTCACGACCATTAACCCTTTTCTTTCCCTTACCGTACTATTACACGCATTTCGTAAATCTGTTTTAACGGGTTTTCTTCTAGTATTTTAATAATAATATAACCCCAGATTATTAACTCATAATGACTATATACACACTATTCAAAATTGTGAATTTTTAACTACTCTCCTAGTATAAAATGTTCGTGACTCGTCTATATTTACATATTACTGTTCCCCCCAGATTGAACGCCTCGAAGCAACTCCTGAACCTGATAAACAAGAACTTCAGTACTCTGGCCTTCTGCAAGCGTTGGCTGGAACGCGCCGGCGCCACCCGGTACGCGATGGCTCTCAAAGATTTGGTGGACAAGGAGATAGTTGATGCCTACCCACCTCTCTGTGACGTTAAAGGGTCGTATACGGCGCAGTTTGAACATACTATACTGCTCAGGCCGACTTGCAAGGAGGTTATATCGAGAGGCGATGATTATTAAAGGTGTGGATTGAGGTAAATATAAAGATTTGTCAGGATTGTTCCATGAAGAACTAACGGGACTTATCGCGTAAGTTTTTTTTTAAAGTTACCTTCATTAAGCCGACGTTATAATAAAATTACCCTTGTAAACGTAAGCTTTTATATAATAAAGGTAAGTTTATTATATAAAAACTTACGCGATAAGTCCCGTTAGCTATTAATCATGAGTGTAAATCGCGAATCTCTTAAAACTAGGATTGTTCCAGGTGATAAATCGATCGATAAAAGTCATTATAGAAATTTTCTTTTCAATCTATTATGTTTTTTGCCTCAATGGTTTGGACATGTTGTGCGGATGAATGATAGTAGATTGACGAAAGGAATAAATGTAAGTGAAGTGGGTCATGTAGGGGCCGATAAGACATATAACAGTCCGATAGACAACATTTGAAAAATGGTGGCGTTTAACTCATTCGACGCCGCGCCATTTTTCAGCGTCTTACTAGCGGAGCCGCCATACAAACGGTCATGAACACGCGAGGCGTGTCCGCGGCTCTGCTACAAGTTTAATGTTTCTAAATACGTTAATAATACATTGTGGTTGTTTATTTCCTTAGTTCTGTTTGTGCAACGAAAGAGATAAGGTTGTGGCAACAGTATAGTGATTTTAAACCAGGAATTATGGCGGAATATGGATATTTCGGTAAATAGGTAAATTAAATATGATGTGATTCTCAAACTTACTTATATATTATTAAACTTATAATATTTTTTTTGTTTGTATAGTATATAAATTATTTACTCATCTATCGACTAAAATCACTCAGAAACATATTATTGTGTAAGTACTAATATTATAATAAACAAGCTAACGTAGTGAGTTTGATGGAAAGTTAAACAAACTTTTAGAACCTCTGGTCGCATACTCAAAGTGGACACGCGTCGCGTGTTCTTGGCATCCCACAAGGGGTTCGTTTTTAGTATAAACATAACTTCTTTCAAAGTAGAAACCACGTGAAGATATGGTTAACTCATTCGGAGCCAACGACACGCCTCGCGTGTCCATGAAAATTCTACTCGCCACGCCGCGGACACGCCTCGCGTGTCCATAAGTTTTCGATTATATCTCGAAAAGTACATGAAAAAATTTAATGAGAATTTGTGTACATGGTATTTACCACACGAATAACCATATCTTCACGTGGTTTCTACTTTGAAAGAAGTTATGTTTATACTAAAAACGAACCCCTTGTGGGATGCCAAGAACACGCGACGCGTGTCCACTTTGAGTATGCGACCAGAGGTTCTAAAAGTTTGTTTAACTTTCCATCAAACTCACTACGTTAGCTTGTTTATTATAATATTAGTACTTACACAATAATATGTTTCTGAGTGATTTTAGTCGATAGATGAGTAAATAATTTATATACTATACAAACAAAAAAAATATTATAAGTTTAATAATATATAAGTAAGTTTGAGAATCACATCATATTTAATTTACCTATTTACCGAAATATCCATATTCCGCCATAATTCCTGGTTTAAAATCACTATACTGTTGCCACAACCTTATCTCTTTCGTTGCACAAACAGAACTAAGGAAATAAACTACCACAATGTATTATTAACGTATTTAGAAACATTAAACTTGTCGCAGAGCCAGTGGACACGCGTGGCGTGTCCATTTTTTCTTAGTCGCGGAGCCGCGGACACGCCTCGCGTGTTCATGACCGTTTGTATGGCGGCTCCGCTAGTAAGACGCTGAAAAATGGCGCGGTGTCGAATGAGTTAAAGTACCCATGAGTATGAGAGTCAATGAAGGGAAAGTGATTTGTCAGAATCAGGACAAATGAGGATCCGATCTCCGCCTACCCCTCTACAGGGAATCAAACATGATGTGTATGTATGTTATTTTATTGTTTCTAAGCCAACGTGTGACAAATGTTTTAACACAATCTCTTTTTTAATTTCTTCCAGGGTAGCCAGAGATTTGAGTGACTTCTGTCGTCTTTGTTTGTGACTACTCACTGCCCAGTTTTCAAACGTAAAAACCCCAAGAAAGGTGGTCTTCGCCTTTCGATAAAAATATTCGTGAAATCTACTCGTAATGGCATCAAATGTTTTCAAAAAACAAAATTAAATGTATTTTCTCAAATATATATGATTATATTTTTGGTTATGTCACAGCAACAGTTAAATCTTTTTCTTTATATAATTAAAGCTACATATTTTCAAAATGAATATTCGGAAAACTGTGCTAGTATATTTTGAAGTTGTGCTAATGTAACTGACAATGCGTTTTTTGTTTGTAATTTTTGAGTTTTTCTGTAAATAAAATGTGATCACATTTTCTTATTTGTTTTTTTTATAAACTGGATTATTCATATTAAAATGGATACTTAATATTCATAAGAATATATATTTTAGTTAATACGCGCACGACGATTTCGTCACTTTACAGACAATTACTATACCTCTAAATACACACTATTTCATATGCCACACTTTTAGTATGTCCCCTACTTTTTATCAAATCCATTTTAATGTGGACAATACTGGAAGTCGGAATACTATCACTAATAAGCATAACAAGTCGAAATATTAAAGGAAATTTATATATCAAAGTTCACAAGGAAATAAAACGATCTTTATCATAGCATTCAAGTATTTAATCATAGCGAAAACAGTAATCAGGTAAGTACAATTGTTGTAAGCAAATACGTTAGAAGCGGGATATATCTAAATACGCATTTAATACTAAAACACATGATTGAACCAAAAATAAGGCTTATGATACACTAACATATCATTTGGATGAAACTCAACTAAAATAACATGATTATAATCAGTGAAATAAATTATTTCAATAATATTCTTGGAGTGACTTTATTCAAGGTATGCAAGACATCAGTAATAGTAGATATTCCGAAACTGGTTTAAAGTAATGTACTCATGAATATAAAACCAAAGTCATTCATCCATTAGATAAATTAACAAAATGAAATGAATTTCACAATAATAATGTATTTTAGATTACAATATATATTATTAAGGTACAATGTCATAGCGTAAACGAAATTATTGGTTTTCAACCACATTCCAATCAAAATAAAACAGTTCAATCACTAAAACACAGTTACTAACAGAGTAATTATATCACAGAAAAATTAAAAAAGCTAACTAAACCTCTACCACACATTTTCCATAACTAACGTACTAAAAAATTTGGTCTCGTAAAAAATTACTTTACTATACACAAATCGCCGACACGCCTGACTAACATCGTTGTATATGACTTTATAATAACGCCATACGAATAGTGGAGGCCACAACGACCGCGAGCGATAAACACTTAAGACATCCAAAACTGCAGGATCTGATAAAAATTGAGTGGGATTCAATTATACATTCGCTAATTCACGCAATCTTTGTTACGAATCACATACAATTCCTATGAGTTCTCTTAGAGTTTAGCCAAGGTACTATTAACTGTGGATACGGATTTTTTCTTCATAAGGCCCTAGGTTCGTTTGGATGCAATGAATCATTTAACGATATAAAATAACATACATGGTGATTTGTAAGCCACTTGTGGTTAAAGTTAAAAAAATATAGGGCAACAAATGATCATCCAGAAAGTGTATGCTTTTTATGAGTATTTTTGTAATACTTAATATACAAATAATAATCGAAACTAGCAGTGTCTATATGAATATAAGGTATTTCAATTAACCTGTTATTTTTTTATACCATATATCGATCGCTGTCGGTGTGGCCTACACTTATAAAAACTAAAAGTTAACATAACTACATGTCTATGTAACCCTATATATACAGAACAAACTTGAGTTTTAGCTTCAATATCTTAATCTAGAAAAACTGGGACAAGCGGCGTTTAATTATCATAAACTACTGCTACAGCTATTAAACATTGTTTTTAAATTAAGTATATAGGCTTCTTAACATACATGAATTGTCCTTAGTTGACAAGTATGACAATATTTAGAGTAGGTATCTGGTATTTTATTGCAAACCCTTGTTTTCAATGAGCTAAATTGACAGCTACGCCATTATTAGTTTAAATTAGAAAACAAGATGGTGTTTGGCTTGCATAACTGACATAAGTTGTCTATGGTAGCTGTCAAAGCCATTTACCAGTTATGCCAAATATTGCTCAATCAATGTAATCTTTACAACCTGTACTCAACTGCCGCTAGTTTTCATTTTCTTTGTTGTATTATCATACAAAGTTAAGTACCTATCAAACATTTTAATACCTTGACTCTACTATTTATTTATTTAATCTATTACAAAATGTAACTGGGACAATTTATTTTGCACAATAAAATTAACAAAATTATTTACGATCCAGTCTATACAATACTTTATATGTAAACCTACTAATATTGCTATCATATTTTGGTGTTCACAAAAACCAACGAGTTTTTTTATAAGGTAAAATAGTAACAAGAAATCTGTTCTTGATATTAAATTAGACAGTGATATATTACGGCCATAATTTTCATAAATTAAGTAGAATAGTAATAGATTATAAATTTTATAGGTCTGAATATAAATTATTTTAGGGATTATTTATAACTAGCAACACTATTTAATTAAAATTGTAGATAATTTTTATGTTTGGTTGCGGTATGCATACTGAAATAACATTTTAAATATTACGTAAATAAACAAATAATATATATTAACAACAATTTAAGAAATATATATCAGCATTAAATTAAAAATTTCACTATAATTTTAAATTTGTGATACAATTTCAAATAGATCTGATTTAGGTTATGTTAGGTGTTCAATATTTATCAATTACATAGAAAAATCCATACCTAAATATAGGACTTGTAAATAAACATGTAAGAATCCACAACAATGTACAGCCAATTTTTTAATTCTGTTGCATTCAATTATGCTTTATGCCTAAATCAAGGATTGTTATAATAAAAACGAAAATTACATAATAATATGTTTTAAAGGAAACCAATATTTTTAAAAGATTATCTAACTTCTTTCACCATTACCTACGAGAATAATTATATATAACATCCCTGAGTATTAATGTTATAATAAATATATATTAACCAAATTGAATAATAAAATATACTGGCAATTAATTTATACAATTTTTATTTTTTAGGCCCATTTAGAGATTTGGGATTTAATCATAATATAACCATTTTCTTTACATGTACAATATGTGAAATAATAGACATACTGTGTGTTTATATGTAATAAAATCCTACGCATATTTATATCAAATAAATAAACAATTACGACTTTAAAACTAGAGACATAAGGCTTCAATTCGACTGATGCGAAGTCGGAAATTACTATTTGTACTTATAGAACTATCTGTCTACCTGCTCACCATGTTTGTATAAGGCTATTCGCTATTATAAGAATGTAGTGTGTTTTGGGTACAATAAAATTTACAGTGATCCTGAAATTCCTTTTCAAATCTCAATGATGTATTGCCATATAGGACATATTTTATATCTTCAACGTTCTATTTACCTCTGCAATGACAATCGATATACACATCTACCAGAATATTTATCCATACTATTCACTTCTATAACCCAGTTAAAGATCGATAGAATCATAGTTAGTATTGAAACCATTAAATTCACACTCAATAAGTTACCAGCCTAAAACCTTACACCCATAGCAGAAAGACATTTATTCATATATCCCATCCCATAACAACCAAACTACAAATAAATCCACACAAACACTAATTTCCGACTTCGCCCCCACTAAATCACTAATACTACACTAACAGTACATTTACTTGACATGGGCAGAACCGTTCTGCGACCCCAGCATCGACGTGTAAGGCCAGCTGTAGATGGACTGAAGAGGAACGTGCAGCAGCTCCACTAAGTACTTGTAATTGGGCTCTGGGAAATAAAAAAAAAGTGATGAAAGGGCAGTGCATGAAGTAACTCAGGGCTGTCCAAACCACTGCCAAAACACTGTTTAGATTACTGCGGCCCATTAAACCTTTTTAACCGACTTAAAAAAAAATTCGGTTCGGGTACACCGACTACAAAGAGATCTGTACCCACTGCATATAATAATACGGCAAACCAATGTATTTATTCTTTTTCATTGGCCCTGGGTCCCATCTAGTTTGGACACCCCTGAAGTAACTAATAAGAGGAGTGAGCCTTACGCAATATTTGTATGGAAACAAGCGTGGCACTACGCGGGGTGAAACGAGGTACGCGTGATGGTGGGGGGAAATTACAACCAATCAAAACACGGCATCGGTAAACTAAATTAGGTATTTTCTTTCTACTACACATTTTTAGACTCCGCACCAATTAGAACACGCCATTTGGCCTCCGCACCGCGTAACGGGAACATTCACATCCTTTAATCCCTTTCGGGGTGTACAGAACGTTGAAAACATGACAACATCTCCTTGGTCACTTATTCAGAATATCGGGGTTGCAATGTCTTAACGGAACATTGGTGACAGGTTGTTAGCCTATCGCCCAATAGTTTCCTGTTAAAATACCAGTTAGATCTATTTCGGTATTTATTTATATAGATAGGTGTATTGGGAGGCAGTAGTATATAGAATTTATTAGGTAGGGGTTACTCTATTACCAATATTTATATTAATCCCAACACAATATAATACTGATAGTGGCATTTTAAGCACACATAATACAATCACTTTATCTTATCCGTATGTGTCCAATACTACCTGATATATAAAAAGAATGCTAACTAAACGCGTTCTTCCTGACTAATCGTCATACGACTAAGAAACTAGGACTGAATGGAAACTATCAGGCGATGGGGTGGCAAACTGTCTCTAATCATGTAAATGACATCTAAACCCCAATATTCTGTTAAAGTTACCTAAGACATACTAAATCTCTAATGTTCTGTCCACCAACGGATTAAATGACATAAACACATGTATGTAACACTCAGGATAGGTAATAGTCCGTGCCTATATACGGCGATGGTACTGGTAGTGGTTGGCTGAGGGCCACGAGTGATCGTGTTTTGTGGCGTTACCTTGGGGAGGCCTACGTCCAGCAATGGACTGTTATAGGCTGATTGATTGATATACGGCGATACGGCTCACTACCTATCACGTTTGGGTGCTGTCTATCTAGTGATACGCGCGCTTCGAATGACCCATACCTAACATGCCTTCGAAATTTCGGAGATGAGCATTCAAGCCTTTGACTACCCCGCCACAATAAAAAAGGGAGTGTGTATACACAAGTCGTGAAGCGTATGTATGTAACACTCACCATTCTCCGGATTGATATATCCCTTGCGGATCAGAAAGTCCAGTAACATAGGAGCGCTAGTAGTCTTGAAATCGGGGCCCAGCGCTCTTTGCACACACTCTTCAGCTGTGAGTAACTCGAATGTCTCTACCTCCCCATCGGCGTTTATGGGCTTGAAGTCCAAAGGTAGCTCTAAGTCGTACACGTATTCTGTGTTTGGGAACAGACCGCGCTCGCTCTCAAAGAAAAAGCTGGAATAGATGTAATAAGTATGAATGTATTTGGATCTTTATGTATGTATTTAATATTATTTAAGCTTTTTAAAATACGTCGTAGTAGCTCAGTTTGGGGCTTGGCTTTGTATCAGTGGGTACAGGGCTCAAATCTCGCTTGAGCATGTATCAATGGAAATGAAGTTTAATGAATATCTATGTACATTTTCGTAATGCGTTGAATACTACGGTGAGGGAAAACATCGTGAGCAAACTTTCCTGTTTCCCAAACTTGTAATGGCAAATTGCCAATGATTGTAAATGGTGGCATGGCTTACCACCTGTCACATTGAGTACCAACTATCTGGTTAACACGTGGGTTAGATGTGGCCATAGAATTACTACCTTCGCAATTGCGAAGATGCACACCAGAACCTCTAACTACCCCGCAAGGGTTAATGTCTTGAACGCGTACGTAATAGTGTGAAGTTGGTAGTGGATTGGCAAAAGTGTCAAATATCGCCATTATTAAAGGCGATTCACTGATTCACACACAGAACATCACACTATACACACATCACGCCCGTTTCCCTATAAAGAGAAAGGCAGAGATCACACACTCCTCCCTAAAAAATAAATCCAATTAGATCTGTACATTATCGCCAAAGCCATATTACATAAACTATCACTGTTAACCTACTCTTTTCATTCATAATTTTACTCTCTCAAACAAATACAGTCCGGAACGAGATTATCCGGCAGAGAACCAAAATCGTGGACATTGTCTATCGCTGTTGCAAGCTGAAGTGGCAGTGGGCCAGCCACGTCTGCCGTAGAACCGACGACCGTTGGAACAAAGCTGTTCTCGAATGGAGACCGCGTCTCGGTAAACGTAGCGTAGGAGACCCCCCTACAAGGACCGATGACCTGAAAAAGGTCGCTGGTAGTGGTTGGCTGAGGGCCACGAGTGATCGTGGTTTGTGGCGTACTCTTGGGGAGGCCTACGTCCAGCAGTGGACTGAGATAGGCTGATTGATTGATGAAACACATACAATTATAGTCTATTCGCGTTAAGTAAATAGTGACGTCATTATATATAGAGGTTAAACTGACCAATGAGACGTTAGTTAATGAGAAAACAATTCACATTGACCAATAACAGACAACCCCTATAAAATCTCATTGGTTAAATCATGGAGACCTTGATGACGTCACTATTTTCTTAATGCGAATAGACTATAATAACAATTTCTCCTATTTCCTTACCTAACACACCCTGAGGGCACCAGTTTGCTGACCAGCTCTCCCTTGACGGAGGCCTCCTCCGCTGCCTCCTTGATGGTGCTCTCCAGGATGCCGTAGCCCACTGCCAGGCCACCGCTCACGAAGCAGTCCCATTTGCCTACAAATAAAGGTAAAGAACGGTTTACAAATGATAATATTTCAGGAAGCCCATGCTAGAAGAAGAAGTAGCTGCCGTTCTTCCCTGCATGGCGTAGGTGATGATTAAGTTTATAGGTATATACAAGGTTCTTCTAATTTTTAACAAAATAGCCAACAGTTACAAGTAGTTAACAGTTTTTATGGATTCTAATTCTACACACGTATGCTAACTGATAAGGTATAGGTGTGTGTATTTATATGTGTGAAACGACACACCAGCCGTTACATTAGAATTAACTATCTGCCAAATTTTTTACCACCCTATGACCTTAATTCTAACTAGTCAACCCTTTCACCATACCCTAAACTCATATAAATAAATATAAATAAAATTCCTTTTATTCACACCAGACGCAGTAATACATATACACAAATAGAGAAAAGAATGAATTATATAATAATTTACATTAATGGAACCAAGCGCACATGGCAACCCCGCGCAAGTGTGAATATCACTGCACCGTCTCACTAACCTGGCCACGTCTGCTTAGTGAAGCTCCTCTGCTGCAGCCAGATGCAGAGGCCTTTGGTTGGGTGCTGCACGTAGCCGGTCACACTCACTCCGTAGTTCCTTATCCCGAAAAGGCAGATGGCACTGCGCTCCATTTCTAACAGCGCTTCGTGGTAAGACGGTGTGCTTACTTCGTAACACTGGAAATAGAATTCATGTCCCATGCTAGAATAGGATAGTATGTATTTCTTTCCAGGTTTTATTACGTGATATATTATATACTAGGGATGAATGATATTAATAGGTGGTCCTTTATTGTGTCACTATTTTTCATATCAATATCTAGTGGCCTAACCTTGGGAGGCACCTAGTACGGTAGTTGGTGGTGTCACCCAGGGAAAGTAATAAAAATTAAAATCTCACAATTTGTTTTTATTGCTAACTAGTGACCCGCTCCGGCTTCGCACGGGTATAAAATATATAGCCTACTACACTATTTAATAGATGTTATTATATACATAAACCTTCCTCTTGAATCACCCTATCTAGTGATTCATTGAATTTATATAAATAAACCCATGGGTGGGTAACACCTAGGGCGGATCCTCCCTGCCGCCTCCCTTTGCTACTCCACTGTCAATATTATCACACCAAGGATAGTAATTATGTTGGAGATGATCAAGGATGCATAAGTAACAAAAGGAGTTCAGTTTACATATGCAATTTTTTTTAAATTACTTAGCATGTTTATACATACCTCATCTCTCCACCCCTTCAAAGCATTGATCTCATTCTCACTCCTCAAGTTCCTGAGCACCTCTGCCATTTTCGTTGTGCGCTCCTTATAATCCCTGAATGCTGGGTTCAATTCCACAAAGTTACCAGATATGTTGAATACCTAAAAGATAAAAAACTTAAGTAATGATTTCCATGGCTTAGAGCAGGGCTGTCCAAACCACTGCCCGGTTTAGATTACTGCGGCCCAATGAACCTTTTTAACCGACTTAAAAAAAAGTTCGGTTCGGGTACACCGACTACAAAGAGATCTGTACCCACTGCATATAATAATACGGCCCTCCAATGTATTTAGTCTTTTTTATTGGCCCTGGGTCCCATCTAGTTTAGACACCCCTGGCTTAGAGAAAACACTTTTTTTACCACATTTTAGACGTGTATTCAGGGAGAGCCGTTCATTCAACAGTGGACTAATATAAGTTGAGATGAGTGTTATTATTTTACCATGTGATTGCAGAAATGGATTCATGAACTCTGAATACTCCACAAAGGATATATTAGTTTTGAAGTTTGAGTTGAGTTATAAAACTCAAATATTTGGGGGTTAATACCCTAATGCCGAAAACTATTTTCTAACATTTTCATTAAATTGGTTGGCGGTCAATACGCCAAAGCCAGAAAACTAAGTTCTATCTTTGTCATAATTTTTTTACATATAATTTTTTATATATTATAGCTTGGCCAATTAATATTTTTATCAATGAAACTACAACATAATATCAGTTTGCACAGGAATGTTGCTATAATGATTAAAGCTGAGCTGAGATAAAGAGTTGTTGACCTATTGATGACCCAATTTGATGGCAATTGTGAAACTATTTCCCTATTCATTAATTGATAATACAATAGGTAAATTATCATTTAGGTATAATAGGATACCTTGCTCTTATAAGACATAATTATAATGCTCTAACATTATATGCAACCTATTGCCTGATGGTCTAGCAACCTGTCACCAGTATTATGATAATAAGTGACCAAGGAGATGTTTTCATGTCTCCAAGGTTCAGTACACCTCAAAGGGACTAACGGTGTGAATGTATGTTTAAAATTTACTTGCTACATGATTTCCTAACATGGACAATAAAACATGTAGGATTGATAGGTTGGCCTATAGATACAAGGAATGTAAAAAAAAAGATAATAATTGAGAAAAACACCATATGATGTTAGAATAATTTTTAGGGTCACTCTAGCCTGACTACCCTGAAACAGTTAATGAGTATAATAGTATCAAAGTCTTTGAATTGGTTTCTATTTGGCATAGTAGATGCTATCCAAATGTACAATTAGTGTAACTGTAACTCAAAATTGAATGTAACATAGTAATAAAATACATTACCTCTGGAAATCTCTGTAGATATTTCATAACATCAGGTCTTATTAAACCTACTTGGTGGCCAGCCACTATAAAAGGTTTGTAGGCTCCATTGTACAATCCTGCAATTCAATAAAAAGTCATTAAGTGTATGTAGTGTCAATAAACAAAGAGCATAACAAAGAATGTTAATAGGTGTGAATGACAGGTTTATTAAGTGGCTAACAAGAGTATCTGCCTATCCCATTAGAGAAATAGAGGTATGAATATATTGTGTTTGTAAATTGTAGTAGGTTGCCTGGAAAAGTATATTGTTTTTAGAATAGATACATAATAATGTTGAGTGGTGGTTTATTAAGTCTTTAGACTAACAATGTTAGAAAGTTGAAGTGAAGATCCTTAATTATTTAAACCAGATAATATCCCTAAAACAGTTTTATTTATATACTAGTAAAAAATATCTAGGTAGGTATAACCAAAGAAATCTAACATATACAAAAATTGTAAAACTATATTGATGACTAAAGAATGGTAGAGATATAATGTGAAACAGGCTCTGGTCCCAGCTATATTAAGATAACTCTACTGTACGTGACACTAAAATATGCGCACGACTGTACTTATAAGGGTCTACAGACCAAATAAAGTAACCAATAAAAATAGCGAAACTTGCATTTTGAAATCCTTTGAATAGGATAAGATAATAAAAATAACGAGTTCGAATAGTAATCAAATCAAAACATACATAACTCCTAACTTACCAGATAAATAAAAGCAGTTGAACTTTCGTGCTAATTGCAATAAATCCGAAATGTTATTTTGTAAGGCCGTCATGACGCTTTTCATTGCTCACTGGATAGGCCAAATTGTAGGAATGTACGCCACACCGCAATGAACGTAAGCAATGTAGCTTATTATGAATACCAATACAATTCAGCGAAGTACTCAATCGTTTTTCAGAAAATAATGATAATGTAAACAAAACTGGTCAATAAAACTTCATGTTCTGTCAAAATCTACTATAGAACGATACGTTTGCGTTTTGAAGCTACTATACCACATACATTCTACTACCTATATAAATTTTTTTGAGTATTCCTCATACTATTTTCAACATTTTATAATACTGCATGGTATTAAATCATGAAATTACAATTACATGAAATTGTTATAACGCTGTTTGTTAAACTTACGACGAATTTTTTTAAAAATTACTTTAAATATTATAAAAAAGACGAATACTTATTCCTTTGAAGGTTTATAATCATACTAATGAAAAATCAAATTGATATCATGGATAAAACGTTAAATATGTAGATATCAACTTCTTGATTTCATAATAAAATCAAAATACCTCTATCTCAAAAAATTATCCTGGCAAGTAAAATATAATATTGAATTGAATTGTTATTTGGCAACTGTTATGTTGTTTCCTTCTACGCTTGAGCGTGTGTATATCTAATGAAACAGAATACAATAATTGCGAGTTATTTCATGGTTTAGATAAAAGAGGAGAACTAAAATCATCACCATGGTGAAGCTTACGACAGACTTAATCCAAAATTCCATGCAATACACAAATCCTTGTAAAGACCGGGAACTAGATTTACGAGGTTAGTTTGGTTTTGTATGTTACCTTCATTTTATACAATTTGGATTAAAACTCTAGTATAACGCAATAAAGTAATAATAGAATATAGTGACTATTTAATCTTTAATTAGTCTACAGTTTTTGTACAATGTCTTGTATCCTAACCTTGGAATTTTTATAATTTTTATATACAATTATTTTTTATGTTTTGCAGGATACAAAATACCACAGATAGAAAACATGGGTGCTACTCTAGACCAGTTCGACACAATAGATCTCTCTGATAATGACATAAGAAAACTGGATGGATTTCCTCTCCTGAAAAGGCTTAAATGTTTATTACTTAACAATAATAGGATCGTGTAAGTAGTTTCCTTACTTTTAGATAAAAGTTGTATGCACCAATGGAAGGAAATAGATACAGCCATGTTTTACACATAGAGGTGCAGACACATACTTTTTCAAGCCAAAACTTTCAATTTTCAGAGGCGAGATACCTTTGCTGCACTTTTCAGCATATCTTTAGTCTATTTGTTGATATTATGTGTGTGATTAAAGTAAATCAAATTGTTTGGAATTAATTGGAAAACATTTGTGAGGATACCTGCCTATCCCTCGGGATAGGTAATAGTGCCTATATAAGGCGATATGGTTGGCGACCTATCAAGCTGGGTTCTGTCTATTTAGTAAAATATGGGCTTCAAGTGACCCATACCTAGCCTCTGACTACCCCACCACAATAAAAAAAGGGATTGTGTACTCAAGTTGTGAAGCATATGTATGTTTTATAGTAAATCAGTTTTTTAATTTTTTGAATACAGTAGAATCCTGATATAACGACTTTCAAGGGACCGGCGATATTATGTCGTACTAACCGGATGACGTATAAAACGGATATTTACATTTGTATGTAATTATGTACTATGTAGATACCAAATTACAAACATAGGTACGTAATATACTGTAATACTGTCACTAACGTAGGAAATTTATTATTTGGGTTAGTTTTTGACAGGTACGCGCGCCTATAAAGAGAAATAAAATGGTGAAGCGCGCGGGTAATGTGAGGAGGCCGAGGTGTTAGTCATTCGTTACCTAAATTGTAACAAAAAACATGGGGCGTCGTTTTAAACGGACGAATTATCGTAAGAATGGTCGCTATATAAGGTTTGTCGCTCAAACCGGAGTCGCACTAAACGGTTATATTTTCTCAGTATCTAACTAATAAACCAAACTTGAGTAAATAATATCGACGCTATAAACGGTTAGTCGTTTTAAGCGACGTCGTTATAACTGGATTCTACTGTACTTATTTTAGTATGTTACATTGGCAATTGTTTTACAATCCAATTTTATAGTAACTAACTATTGTTTCTTGTTTTGTATGTATGGTTAACATTTTGCTTTATTATATCAGCTATTGCAAAAGTGACAGGCATGGAAACTTATGATAATGATCTTATAATGTTATATTTACATTCAAGCTCTGAAAGTACACAAATATGAATAACTTACTAATTTACTTCTAACATTTCAGCCGCCTCTCCGAACACCTAGAACAGTATTTACCAAACCTAGAAACACTAGTCCTCACAAACAACAACATTCAGGAGCTAGGTGACCTAGACCCTTTGTCCACTTTGACTAAACTGAAAACCCTGTCTTTGCTACACAACCCTGTGTCACATAAACAACATTATAGGTGAGTTTTGCTTAGTAGATTTATTGATGTTTAATATGACTGTATGTTGTTGCTGTATGTTGTACTACTACTAGCTTTCTTTTTTATGATAAAGACAGGGATAAAGCAATCTATTTGGGCAATTTGCCAGCATCCTATGTACATTAAAAAGACTATTACTGTATTTTCAGACATCAAAGTTGCGAAGCTAAGTTACTATTTTGCAATAAAAGCTATAAATCAATAATGTAATAAAATCTCTTCATAAGGATTATTACTATCTCTTGTTGAAAATTAAATACAAAGTTCATACATTCATCATAACAAAAAGAAAGATAAACACATTCACTATCATTAACCCTTGCAGTGTAGTCAGATGTTCATGTGTTAATTTTTTTCTCAGTTTTTTCATTCATCATGACAAGTTGTCTAATTAATTTAATCTTTTCAGGGCCTACGTAGCATACAAACTGCCAGAGCTATCTCTTCTGGACTTCAGAAAAATAAAGAAGAAGGAGAGAGACGAAGCCAATGCCCTCTTCAGGAGCAAGAAAGGGAAGGAACTACAGAAGGAGATCTATAAGAAGGCCAAGACTTTCGTTCCTGGTGGCATTATGCCAGATCCTAAAGTTACCAGTGAGTTATTTGGTTACGGTATACAAAAGTTCATAATTGGGTAAGCTTTAAGATATATGGTGATCTCTGGCTACCCCTCAGTAGTGGCTAGTGACATTGTGAAGGAGTTTTAAGTAATGGAGTTATGATAAATATTGAGTATGTCTAAAGGAATTGAGTGAACAAAAGAACCTTCTAAAGTACATGCTAGTAATTAAGCATCTCACTATTATGAAAGGATTTATGGTTGACAATCATGATGTATGCATGTTATATGTTGTTGTGGAGTTATGATTCCTTCTACATCAAGTCCACTACATGCTAGATAGTTAATTAGAAGTTGGATGTATGTACATATCTATAATCTTCTAATCCTTACAATAGTATCTACACTGTACCCTCTATTCCAGACTTAACACCCCAAGAGATCCAGAAGATCCGTGAAGCAATCAAGAATGCGTCAACACTTCAAGAAGTGGAGCGCCTTACGAGGATGTTGCAAGCGGGCCAGATACCCGGACAGAAACCCCTGCAGGCAGCGGTTAATGGAGAAGGTAAACTATACAAAGTCTTGACATTATGTTAGATCTATAATGGCAGAGTATGTATGAGGACAAATATGGATACCTATAATTTAAAAGGAGTTAACAGTGCTGTGATGTTTTGTTTGTCTCATTTCTAGTCTTCAAAGTGATGAACAGGACTAATTCAGTTACTAAGCAGCTAAGCTTAGAACAAGAGTAATGAAACTAGTTATCTAAATTCTGCAAAAAAAACAATATATTGTGTTGCATAGACGCAATAGTTTGAATATTTTTGAGACTTGCGATTTTTATTCATTTTACAAGAAAACGGGACTTATTGCGTACCTTGACGTTGATCCGTGACGGAAGCCATTGCTACATGGCCGAAACGTTGGGTAACAAAGGTAATACTTTGTTAATAAAATATTCGCGATAAGTCCCGTTTTTTTGTAACACAATAGTTTAGTAATAAATTTCCCAAAGCCATGTTGACACTTCTTCCTTTATAGTTTTAAGAGATTCGCGATTTATACTCATGATTAATAACTAGCGGGACTTATCTTATTATTATTTAGTCTGCCCGTGACCATGGCTACTACAACGTAGCCGAAACGTCGGGTTAATAAAGGTAATTTTATTATATATAAAAACTTCTTCCTTTGCTTTCAGAAATTGAAGAGGAGGAAATGGAGACAGAATTGAATGGAAAGTAACAGGTTGCATTCCTAAATAAGTAGTGTTCTTTCGTTATGCAGAGAAGAATTGATACTACACGCTTGCATGGTCTCTGAAATCATTGTTCAATGATAATACCATACTTAACTTGTATGTTTTACGTTTAGTTACAGTGGTTTTATCTGTCAATGAGTTATAAGTAATGTAAAATAGTGTTTGGTATACATCATCAAATTTATCTACATAATAATATTTTAAAACATATTGATATCTAGTTTTGTTTGTGAAACAATTTCAAAAGCATGAATTGTATTAACCTTAAAGCATAACAAAGAATAATCGATTCAGAGACTGTGTAACTTAAGTTTTATAAGTATAATTTTAAGTTGAATAAAGTTTTTTCCTAATTGTGAGTCATTTATTTTGCTGTAAGATCTGGGTACTACAAAAAGCGATATAAATAAAAGAACAGATACAAATACACTTGGGATTGAACAGAAACTACACTGGTTTTATGTCAAAATGGAAGCGTTTTTAATATAGTAACTAAAACAAATTCACAAGTTTTTCATTTCATACCCATTACCCTATCTACCTAGCTTTTATTTAGTATGGCAACTCGAACTCAATTCGCCATGCGTAGTTATGAAAATTTATAAAGGTCATGTTTACAATATGTGCATTTGGTAGGCATGTTCTTTATTTATCACATATTTTATCACGTGAAAGTTATTAACAATATTTGTATCTGGGTTGACAACATTTATCGTTAGTACAGCTGTAATGAATGCATGTCAAAAATATTTGTTCCTATAGTTTACTTAACCTACTTTAAGTTAGTTGATAGAAGTGTTGTAGGTATGAAGTAATTTCCCTTACCGTCTTTTAGTTTTTATAAGTTTACATATTTTTAATTGGCAGTCTAAAATAAATAATAATTCAAATAGTCAACTCAACAAATTTTATGTCATACATTCTATTAATTAATCTTTTTTAGTAACAATACTTTTACTTATTATGAAAACACTTAATTCTTATAAACCAACATATTAATTGATATATTCCATAGTATAATAAATTAACTTAAGCAATCAATTCAATCTTATAAAAGTCGCAGCTCATTCCCGCCATTAGCAACTCGTCATTGCCAGCGTCAATAAACGCGACGTACACAGCTGGCAACACCATGGTCTTGGTCATTATTTCCTTTACACCCGGTCTTTTTTCTGGTATTATTGACAACATGGAATCTAGTATGTCCTGCATTGATCGACAGTATATATTCATGTCTAATGGATGCACGCTGCCGCTTGTGATGGCTTTTACCAGACCTACCAGGGTCTGAAAAGTGGAAACCAAATTGAAATTAATATGGTATTAAGAAGTTAAAATTACAGGTACACACGTATTCTTTGCGTTAGTCAATAGGTATATTGGAACTATATGTAAAACGCATTCACGACCATTAACCCTTGCGGGGTAGTCAGAGGTTCAGGTGTCCATCTCCGCAATTGCGAAGGTAGTAATGCTATGGACACCTCAAACCCACGTGTTAACCACATAGTCAGTACTCAATGTGACAGGTGGTCAGCCATGTCGCCATTTACAAGCACTAACTATTATCTGTTCGACGAACAGGTAGCTTTCCTCACGATGTTTTCCCTCACCGTATAATTCAATGCATTTCGCAAATGTGTTTTTATTATGAAAATGTACATAGAAATTCATTAAACTTTATTTTCATTGGTACATGCTCAAGCGGGATTTGAACCCTGTACCCACTGATACAGAGCCAAGCCCCAAACAACTGAGCTACGTCGAATAATATGTACGTATAAGCATGGGGTCCCATCCCATACTATTTTTTTCGACCAAAACTTGAAGCATCAATAGGTGGCGCTATAAGTCATCAAACACCGATAAAAAAATAATTATTGAAAAATTTTGCGATTTTTAGCTATATTCATACATAATTTATCATGATATGTGATAATATGAATTTATGTACTTACTAGTGAGTAATGGAAAGTGTGGATATCAATTTTATAAATAATAAAGTAAGTAAAATTTATTTAATCCTGCCATCTAGTCAATACTTGTAGAAGCAACATTTTTCTATTCGAAAGCAGATGTCGCTGTGTATTGGCGGTTAGTATAACTACCTATAAATAAATGTATTCAGTACATATTACATAGTTATGATTTCAAAAACATCTAAAATACAAACGGAATACAAGGTCACAGACTTTTATAGGCAGGCAGTCGTACGAAAAATGTAAATGTCTCGATTCCCATACAGATTTCTTTTGAACCTGATAAACTTCTATTATACGGCCAATTATTAGTTTATGTGTTATGTAATGTCAATAATGTTTTTGCTAAAATATTGGGTAAGTATATTTGAATCGCGCTTATGAAAAATTATGATGTGTAGTTGTGATCATAAATATAGGATAGATATAGTTCTATCACCGAAGTTAAGCAACGCGGGCGTGGGAAGTAATTGGATGGGTGACCATTTAAATTCCTCACGTGCTGTTGTTTTGGTGAAATAACCTGGTTTGGTTATGTAAGGACTTAGTTAATCACCTATTACATTGGTTATCAGGTAACGATTGGGTTTCGATTGACTTAGATTGCAAAAAACTTAGTTGCCACTCAACATCTGACTACCTCGAAAGGGATGTGAATGCATATTTTGCACATAGGTTTTTTGTGTTCGTCTGTCGGGTAACGACGGGGATCGGGGATCAATCGGTGTCGGCGGCGGCGGCGACATAATGTGAACACAGTATTCTGTACCTATTCAGGATTATAATACTATAAACAGAGATCCCGCGCACTCGTAGATTGGGTAGGCATAGTTTACGCGAGAGCATTGAGCGAAGCGGCGCACGCGGCAGCCCCCGCCACCTTCGCCGAGAGCGCTGCAAGTCGCTCTCTGCTCTACGGGCACTAATAAATGTAAATAATAGGTATCGCTGAGAATCAGCGTTCCATCCAAAATAGACTTTATTACGAATGCAGAAAAAATATTTTCCATTTGCACATTTCAATAAAATGCAATAGGTATGCATTTTGTATTTCATTTTGGCATGTTTTTGTACTGTAAACAGCTGTCAATATCTAATCATATTATGATGATGCAAAATTAGACTTTCTTATATTAGAATTTTAAAACTAATTTTCAATTTTATGCATTTGCAATATTTAAAATGCAATAGGTATTAATTTTATATTTCTTTTCATTTGCGTGGCGTGGTCACTATGTATGTAGGTATATTGCGTTAAAACTAATCGACTTATTTAATCGAATAAAAAGAGAATGATTAAAATGTGCATTGCTAGATCTATACATATAAGTATACAAGTACATATATAAAACATTAATATAAAATTAACTACTGAAATATAATGATAATATATTTTTATATAGGTTGCGAAGGTAATTTATAGTGGCAAAGTGGAAGGAAGATTATTATTGAGTCAATCCTTTCTAGGCAGGTGTAGGTAGCGTGAAGAACAGAAGAGCATGTATGAAAATGTTTATGAGTGTGAGTGAAGCAAGAGCAAAAAGGCGTAAATATACGTATGTACCTATGTAACGAATAATAATAATAGTCTAAGTAATAATAGTTTTTTATTTAATCTAAACATTTTTTTCTAAATTAGAAGCGCTGAAAAGCGGCTGTAACCCAGTGGGTAAGACCTCGGACTTCGTATGAGAAAGGTCCTAGGTTCGAATCCCAACTCCGGCATGTACCAATGAATGAAATTTAAATATGTGTTTTTCATTTACGTACAAATTCACAGACGCTAACGGTGAGGGAAAACATCGTGAGGAAACCTGCCTATTTCTCAGGATAGGTAATAGTCAGTGCCTATATACGGCGATACGGTTCACTACCTATCACGTTGGGTGCTGTCTATCTAGTGATACGCGGGATTCGAATGACCCATACCTAACATGCCTTCGAAATTTCGGAGAAGGGCATTCAAGCCTCTGACTACCCCGCCATAATAAAAACGGGAGTGTGTATACACAAGTCGTAAAGCGTATGTTTTATGTTTTTTTCTTTCTATCGGTACACTATTTCGTTTAAAAATCAATTCTATTATATATATTTCGAAGGCATATTCGATAGAAAGAAAATTTTATTATTATATTTAGTAATATATATATATATATCACTAGCATACACTTCACAGTGAACCTTTACAATCTTCCTCAAAATGTGAATATAACAAGTTCGGATTTTATCTTTTAGTTTCTACCTAGCTAGGTACTACGCACCTAAACACAAGTCACGCACACTCGCGCGATAAGGCGCGGCGCCTGTCTGTGGTCGAGGTAGTCGCGCGCGTCGCTTGATTTCGATTTATAGATGAATAGGTAGGTATAACGTACATTCATGGGAGGAATGGGGCTACGTGATTTCTGCCACCCCTCTAGGGAGAAGCGGGCGTGACGCGTATGTACGTAATTCTATTTCATAAATATGTATACGTACGTGTATGCGCTCACTGCTAAGACAGTACCTACTTTTGCCGGTCTGCATCCCTCAGTCGCCTTTTACGACACCTACACGAAGGCTGTCAAACTGTATTGGTGAAACACGGATTAATTATCCATTTAAATTCTATAATATATTGTAGATATTCCAGAATACTCATGAGGATTAGGTATTTATTTAGGTGAACTCTTTGACCAAATGTAACTGCCTATAGTAATCTAATAATCTCAATCTAATAATATAATGCAAAGCAAATTAAACTGGCTTACTATTTATTTTGGGCGATGGGTTGGCAACCCCTCACACGTGACAGAATTATATTATCTGTGCCCGTGACTTGATTGATATTGACGCTGGCATACCACTTTATTAAATTTACATACCTACTTAATTTTATAGAAACACCTTAGTATTTTATTATCTGTGACCTTATGAATCGAAAATAAACCATAAAATGAGCAAACAGACATCCTGTATTTGTAATTTTATATATTAGTTAAAAGTACTGAGAAAAGGGGATGTAAGGAGTACCTGTAATTGGCAACCATGTATGCAAAGGTGTTAAAGAGGCGAACGTGGCATGCCAGGATCAGGAGAAATGGGGCTACGTAATCTCTGTCACCCCTCTAAGGGGAAGCGGGCGTGACGCGTATGTATATATATGTAATTCTAATTCATGACATAATATTATGTATGCGTACTTATATGCGTTCATGACCATTATTAACATAGTCCCTAGTCTCCTAGTCGCCTCTTACAGCTTAATGGAAAAAACCGGTATATATAATAATATCTGTGAGACCTGTGACCAAGCACAGGAGGCTGAATTGTAAGTACCTATTAAAGAGTCCGTGAATCGTGATCGAGCCACATCGAGGTAAAATCGTCTGACGACGCGACGGATACTTGTACGCTAGAAATAGACTCTGCGGTGAATTTTACATACCTACTTTATTTTATAGAAACACCTTATAAAATAAACCATAAATTAAGCAAACAGTATTTGACATGCCCTGCCTATCAGATCCTTTATACCTACTCGTATGTCATTCAAGTTTTTTAAGGAAGGCACCTTGAAGGTACCTATGCATAGGTGGCGGGGTAGCCGAGTGGATTAGCGCCTTAACTCTCTGGGTGATCCAGGTTCGAATCCCAATGTTTATTTCTAATTTCTAATAAATATGTGCCTTGCGTCCACACTCTGGTCCGTCCTAGCCGTAAAACGTGTTAGGTGGGACCAATTAAAACAGAGATAAAAAATTATGAAAAAATTATCGGCGAGTATCATATACCCTACTCAAATTTAGATGGAGCTATTTCACTTAATTTAGCTAGCTAATCGCTCTAGTATGGACAAAGAAAAAAGTGACCTCTATTATTGAGAAGATGCACGATTTATGCACGATTTCATGCATTCGATGTCACGCCATCTGTTTTTCCAATTTCGCTTCAAAAATAAGCGGAGTAAAATAAGAAGTTAGCACTTACCAAAAAATTTGTATGGGATGGGGTATCTGTACTGTATAGTATTATATTATCTGTGGTATAAGTAAAAAAATATTATTTTCTGGACATAACATCGGTTACGAAATACATTGTAGGTGACCGTGTAAGTATGAAGTGACCATAGTAATTAGTACTTTACACGACAAGATACCCTCTACCACACTAAAAGATTGAACAAAACTTGTTGGGTATTTGGAGTTTCAAATGTTTCTCCGTAACTGCGGAATAACTATTTAGTGTTTGCTATCACATATGCGTAATTTTATAACTACGTAATCAATTAGAAAAACCTTTATACCTCTGCTTCAAAAGCCCGTTTATGAGTGCACATCTCGTACAATAAACAGCCCAAAGCCCACACGTCGCTCTTGGCATCATAAGGTTTTCCTTCGCACAATTCTGGCGCCAAATAGTATGGCGTCCCTATGACAGTTGACGTTTTTTTCGCACTGGAATAAAACAATGGATTTTTTATTTTAATTATTAATAATAATATTAAGGATACTACTATTAAATATAAATAAATGCCTTTATATGTTTAGGATACGATAACAATCATCACATATATATTTTATAATACGTACTTAAGTGTTAAAATACATATTTCGCGAGACAAGAGACTCTCCACAACCATTCATGCGATAAGGCTTGCCACCTATCGTTGCCTGATTATAATAGCCATTTAATATCGAAAATAATTAACTTACAAGGATAATGTTTCGTAGTAAAAGTAATTATCAAAACTTACCTAGCAAGAACTTTTGAGATTCCAAAATCGCCTATTTTAACCGTCAAGCCGTGTTTTCCAGTCAACAAAATATTTTCGGCTTTCAAATCCCTGTGAATTATGTCCAAATTGTGGATGTAGCCCACTCCTAGTAATATTTGTGAGAAGAATAGCAAAATTTCCTGTAAAAACGTTGTTGTGGTTATCAATAAAACTAGTATCTTAGGTCGTAGACAAAACCTCGGAAACATAATATTTCCCATTAATTGCATTTATTATCCATAATATTGCATTTTATTTTATATGCTTATCTATTGGGTCTCTCACGACATTGCGGGCAATATTGGTAATAGGATTATTCGGATTATGGATATTCAATGCGATTTCATTGAACTCGCGTAATTTCTCACGAGCGACATACCTACTCGAAAGAAGGCAATATTGTTATCATAGCATGGTATATTTATAATTTAGCGTGAAATCGTAAGTATTCTTTGATCGTAAAAACCAGCATTAGTGCGAAGGAAAAATTTTAAAGAACGGTAATAAATATTACTATTTTGATGACTTTCTAAAATTTGGATTTTATCAATACTTGATAAGCGTGATTAATGTTACTGGTGAAAATTAAAACACATGCATAGGTAATAATAATTATTTACCTGTTGCTTCAAAAGACTTGGAAACACGCCATACATGTATTCAGCCAAGTTTCCATGTTCTGCGTATTCCATTGCAATGAGAACTCTGTTTTCAGTACAATAGTAATCATAAAATTGAATAATATTCGGATGTCGCAATGCTGAGAGTATTTGTATTTCATTGGCTATGTCCTGGAAAATTTAGCCATATCACAGATAATATAATACTACGCCATATTATTACAAGAGCGGCTGTAGCCCAGTGGGTAAGAACTCGGACTTTTTATGAGAAAAGGTTCTAGGTTCGAATCCCAGCTCTGGCATGTACCAATGAATGAAATTTAAAATACGTGTATTTCATTTACGTACATAATTTACAGTCGCTAACGGTGAGGGAAAACATCGTGAGGAAAACTGCCTATCCCTCGGGATAGGCAATAGCCAGTGTCCATATACGGCGATACGGTTAACTGCCTATCACGTTGGGTACTGTCTATCAAGTGAAACGCGGGCTTCGAGTGACCCATACCTAACATGCCTTCGAAATTTCGGAGATGGGCATTCAAGCCTCTGACTACCCCGCCATAATAAAAAAGGGAGTGTGTATACACAAGTCGTGAAGCGTATGTATGTATGTATTATTACAATGTAAGTATTGACACTTACGTTCCTTAATCATTGTCGTTCAGAGAAATACTATTCACGTGGATTAATTTATTTTGAAATAATACATATACATTAACGTCCTTTAATCCCTTTCGGGGTGGCCAGAACCTCAGAGATATATTATCTCCTAAGTCACTTTTTAGTATGAATATTGGAGTTGCGATGTCATGATGGAACGTTGGTAACATGTTGCTAGGCCATCGCCCAATCGCCTCCTATCACATGCCGTGAAGAAGGGCAGCTAGTTAACATTATTTTTACTTTACAGATAGCTGAGGATATAAAATAATAAATTACCTTATCATGTTGTAGGATCTTCACGTTGAGTTGTATATCCTTGATTATTGTCATGACATCTTTGTTCGTTTTACACAAGTAGATGTTGCTGTAAATGAATTTAATAAAACACATTTCTAATTATTAAATACAATCAACTCTTTCACGTTACAACCATTATTCCTTGCGGGGTAATCAGAAGTTTGCATTTATGTTTCGTAAAGCGTAGTTAGTATTTTTTATTGCAAAAATGAACATAAGAAGTCTGGAAACTATATTTCTACTGATCGCACAAGCTAAGTTTGAACCTTGAACCTACTGATTCTGTATCAAACATCCCAACTGGGACTAACTACATTGAACTTATAAAATACTACCTTGTGAAGCAGACCAAATTACTAATCATTATATTGATCCCTAATGCGTTCAAAATCATCGATCACGGGTGTCTAAAACTACTTCCTACTATCTAAAGAAAAAGCAAAGTTTTCAGTATATTTTCCCACACCATACAAGTGCTGTATCCAACAAAATTGATCAATAATAATTTAAAAAGATTACCCATAAGTTCCTTTGCCTACAGATCTAATAATAGTCAGATTGTTATTCTCAAATATATTAATTTTGTCCATTATTACATTTTATAGAATAGTTCTAGTTCAACTTATTTATTCTGACGGAGGGTAGGTTGTAAATTTATAATGGTTGGTAGATAATATTATAATGGTTTAAGTTTGTTGGTTGGTCTGATCATAGTAGAAGTTGTAGTATTTTTTATTATCTTATTATTATGTTGTTGTTGATGTTTGTTTTTATTATGATTTTTTTATTATGATGTGTAGAGTAAGTTTTATGCACTGAATTTTTTAATTTCACAGTGAATCACGATCATTCATGCAAAATATCCTAACAAAAAAAAAAGTTTAATTGAATTGAATCAAACAATCCATGTATTGACTTTTAAAAATATTGGATTTGGATCCATTTTTCTCGAGCTAAATAAAATAGCTCGGAGTTAATTATTATCAATTCCTTTTTCCTGGGGTCCGATTAAAACACTTGTTAAAATGGGTGCTTTTCTAGGGTCCCTCCAAAGTCGAGACATCGATCTTAAAATGGATGATACGGCTACGTTTGATCCCCATGTAGGTTTTGATAAGCCTAGGAAACAACGAGGTATTTATATAATTTAATCTGATCTTGTATTCGTGTGCCATTCCTTTAGGAAATGAGCGTTTACTAGGAATCTATACCTGTTTTCTTTATTTTGATTATAGATTACATAACAAGAAAAGGTTAGGTCTGTTGTCAACATAGACTATCCATTTCAAAGTCATGAATTAATTTTCTGCTAGTAGTACAAAAGTAAAAACATATTTAATCCTCTATTTAAACTGAACTAAGTTTAAACTATATATTTACACATAGCCTGCATTGGAAAAAGCACAATACTTTGTTTATAATAAGAAAGTTAAGTACTCTGTTTAAGTTGTCTTGTTGACATAGTAAAATAAATAAATACTTCAATATTTATTTCAGAAATCTCAAGATATGGATGGATATGTAATTTTATTTAACCTTCTTTAGTAAATAAGTAATTGTATTAAGTGGTAGGAGTTTTGTACATAGAATTTACAAAACTTACAATGAATTGAATCATAATAATATCAAGTACTATTATTCCATATTATTATCATTCATCATATTATTTGCAAATAGTTACAGTAATATTTACTTGCGAAATAATTTAAATTAAACAGTTTAGATGTATTTATGTTATAATGCTGCTAGAACTCCTTAGAATAAAGTATTTGTAGTTACATTTGTAATTCGTAACTTTAGTATTCTTAATCATAGTTTCTAAGGTTATCATAGCATTGATATGGAAAATTAGTGCCAACTAGCCTATTGCTAAAGGCATCTAAGGGACTGTGTAATAAATAAGGGTCATTTTTACTAATTTTGATATGTTAATGCAATTGAGTTTCATCAAATTCCTCTTTGTCAGGAGTAAGTGTATCAGGGGCTTAGCAATTTTTACATTCTGTAAATTATACATAAATAATTAATTTCAAATGTTTAAAGAAATGGCTTGAAAAGTGATACATTATAAAAAACTCAAAATATTTTATATTCATATATCTCTTTGAGAATACCTTTCATTTATGTCCAGACCCTTACATGTCTTTTGAAAAATACTATAAAGAATCTTAGTCTCAAAACTCCCAGTGAATCTTAATAGTCATTGTTCATTTCCAGTGATGATAGCTAAGGAGGAGGACCTGATATCTGCACGTATCCCAGTGGACAAACGAGACTTCTGCGCCCATTTGCTCCTGGAGTACAACATTTGCCGGTACAAGAACGTGCCCCTCATGTACAAGTGTGTCCACGAAAGACATGCTTGGCAGAACTGCGAGGGAGAAGAGTAAGTAAAAAGTGACATATTCTTCATGAATATTATCCCTTGTGGTGTAGTTGGTAATTCGCATGTCCATCTCTGCTATGTCGGAGATATTACTATGTCGGATATGAGTGACCGAGCCTTTTAGTGCTCAAGGGTTGCTATCTTAGGCTTTTTTGGTAATAGTAGTGTTGGAATGTCTCAAGATATACCCTCCATTGCTGCTTTCTTAACAGCACATCTACTTGAGCAGCTTCTGGTTTGTTGGCTCCCAAAGTTTGCTGTTAGTTAGTTAGTTAAAGTTCATGGCCAATAACAGGCATTTATTTATAAATACCTGCAATATTTTGGTAGTTTGTTTCAATATTTCTATGGGCATTACAATCCTATGTGTTAATCAGATATTTAATACCTAACATGGCAACTATTTCTTGAAACGGATAGGATTGCTTATGATTTTCCCCCCACCATTGATGAGCTGTATTTTCCAATTAATTTTATTATATTATCAATCTTAATATTTGTACACCAAATGTATTTTTTTATTACAGTTACGTGCTTCGCATGAAAGAGTTTGAGAGGGAACGCCGTTTAAGATTACGTGAGAAGCGCATTGAGCAGGCAACCGCAGTTGCAGCCTCAGCATAAATACAATATAATAAATTATTAGGTCTTGTGTTAAATCATTTATGTAAATAAAATAGTTAATCCATCATTTTGTGTTTTTTTTTTGTGGTTTATTTGTATGGTAAATATGTGTTTAATTATCTTGCCAACCTGAGAAAATACTCTTCTGAAGAAAAAAGGCCCAGTTTAAATGATTTTTAATTACATAAAACAAAATCCTAATCTTAAACCATTCGTCAAACTTACACCCTGGTTACAGGAAGATTTCATATAAACATTTTTTTTAGTTTAAGTGGGTGGGGTATAATAGGTAATTTGAACATATGGAAAAACTCGATAGTCATACAATACACTAATAATCTAATCGACCATGGACACCTACCACCATAATTATAATTTTATACATTAGTACACGGTAGCCAGCAACTAAATACAAATTGCTAAATAATGTATGTAACTTATTTTACAAAGGATATAGAAGTCTTGAAAAAATGGAGTTCCTATCTATAATATTGACTATTCAAAAGTTACAAGTTGTTGTGTAGGTTGAAGTAGAACCTAAATAATAACATATTTTCTCTCTTATATTCTTTTATAACCCGACATACGTTATGCATGCCTATCTTTGAGCGAAAACAAAATTAAAATTGTAATAACTAAAATTTCAACAATTGAAGCTAAATTATAATCTTTATTTTGTTCTATTTATTCTGTGTATAGTAGAAATATCCTTTTGAATTTTTATTTTCTTAGCTGATTCACAGATTACAATCAAAAATCGATATGAAATAAGTGTTGCCAGTAATGCCGGTTCTAATTCATACTTCTGTATCTTTTGCTTCTTCGCGACAAGGTCGTGTTTTGATTGACTAGCTATGACACATATCTCAGAATTTCTTCGTATGTTTTCGATGCAAGCGGAGCAATTAACAACCATAATGACAGAAAGGTTAAAGTGTAAACTATTCTTGTGACATCTTCTCTGACAATTATTGTAAACACACGCTTGTCGAATTTAATTTCGGTAATGGCTTCCTGTTAATTAGAAGAATCGTTTAATATTTGTTATATTTTTGTTGCCGCTGATGATCAATATAATAATGTAATGAAAACAAGTTGATGTCTTAGGACACTTTTCATGAATGATTTGAGTTTAAACCAGTGCTGACTTACTTACACCGAAACTTGAAGTATAAGATACTCCGTATGAAATCAAACAAAGAATAAATCTTAGTGCATTGCTATGAAATAGCAGTTCCAGTTATGTTTAAGTGTGTTTTGACTAATCTACAATAAGTATAAATTGGTTAGGACCGACTTTTGATAAGTAAAACATAGTGAAAAATGTGTTTAGATACTGTTGACTGACTCCATGAAATACAATGGTTTGTTGAAGTTATTTTAGTGAAAAGTTGTATGAAAGTAGTTGTACACCATGGACGAAGCAGAAGTACTCGATTCTAAGGACTCCGATGTGAATGAATCGGAGGGGGAAGGGTCTTTGGAGAGCGACGAGGAGGATGATACAATTGCGAGGATACAGAGGGAACATTACGCTCAGACGATGGCCAGGAGCCAAAAGCAGCGCCGAGGACCAGCCAGGCCTCGTCAGATGAGCCAGA
Source organism: Leucoptera coffeella (assembly GCA_030578115.1). Taxonomy (NCBI): domain Eukaryota; kingdom Metazoa; phylum Arthropoda; class Insecta; order Lepidoptera; family Lyonetiidae; genus Leucoptera; species Leucoptera coffeella. Next base: position 98,166 of record JAMBLF010000156.1, read on the forward strand.
AACGCAAAATGGAAGCTGTCAAATCCTTTCACGACTTCACGAAGAGGCTGAAAAAAGACACTGGGATATCCATCAAGGGTGTTGTTGGTAGGAACATAATAGATTTTAGTGAATCATCCAGTGAGGAGAGTCAGTCGGATAGTGATGGACTGTCCGAGGAAGAGTTTGTTGTGAATCCGAATGCAGTGAACGAACTGCAGGAGGAGAATGAAAGTTACATAGACCCTGAGACTGGTGATATTATAGAGCAGAAAAAGGCTGAAATAGATTCAAAACCATCCCCGGCTCCTGCATCAGAGGAGCCTGCGGTGGAAGAGCCAAAAACTCTGTCAATAAGTGATATTATTAATGAAGGTGATTTAGATTTGAGTAAGAATGTGGAAATATCGGAGGTGGAAGAAAGTGAGTTGTGTCCGGAGAAGCCGAGTGGTGAATTAGACGCTCCGTTTGAGGATGAGAACAAAGAGGAGAGTGATAAGCCAGAGGCTGCACCGGAACAAGAAACGGATGAAACAAAGAAGGAAACGGATGATGAGGTACAATTGTATTCTTTTATGCCTTTACACACATACTTGGTACAATGTTCTCAAGTGAATTATGTATTTTATAGTCATTTTATAGGCAACTAGTAGATAATTTCATCATTACCATCAGCCTGTATCAATCCACTGTTGGACATAGGCCTCCCCCAAATGACGCCACTTCTCCCTGTCAGTGGATGAGTACTAAATTATGTAGCTTGATATCTAAGTGTTGTATCTTGTGTCTAAGTATATTGAACTTAGAATAAAATAGATAAACACATAAAAGAGCTAATTCTAATTTCTCTAGTGTTTGTTAACGTCATGTGAATTATGCTTTAAATGCTTTATTATTATTACACCAATTGAACTAGCCCCTTCCTAAGTATATTTAAGACTTTTTTTAACACTTATAACCTAAAAGCCTACTTCATTTAGAGTTGACAGAGTTTCATCCCTTTAACAGTAATCTTTACTATATTTTACACTCTGTTCTCGATAGAATGAGTGAACTATCTATATTTATCTTATTATTCATAAAATTCCATATTAATGTTATAACAAACACAAAATTCTATATAAACGCTTTTTCAATCACCTTACTTTTGCTAAAGAAAACCAACAAGACTAGACAATGACTGGTATTAAAGGGCCTCTGTGGTTGTATTTATTTACAAGAGACTTTCTTAGAAATACTCATTTATTCTGATGAGGAAAACATTATGTCAAAACCATCTTATAATAGATTATCAAATAGTTGTTGTTTGCAAATGGTATTCGAGTTTGTCAATAGAAAGATATATTTATAACATACATACAAACCATTCACACCCGATTCCCTGAAGAGAGGTAGTCAGAGATCACAGATACCTATCTGTCCCAATCCTGACTAACCACTCTTGCTTCATTGACACTTATACACCTCCTCGTGCACATTTGGTGTTTACAACTACTTCTAACATCAACCTTTTTCAATATGGCGTCCATCTGACTCTCATATTATGCCTTATTGGGCTGGCCCCTGTGAAATCGCCCTTCCACTTCACCCACATATATTCAATTTATGAAACTACTATCTTTCTGCATCTTTTGCTACCATTAGTTAATGTTGGTACCAGCTCAACGCTATGAATAGCCACACTTAACCCTATGAGAAACCAACTGCCTACCCATAACACTATACATGGCCCCATTAATCTTAATACTTGCACACACTCTACGTATTTAATATCATTCAATATCTCTATATATTTATACTAGCGACCCGCTCTGGCTTCGCACTTCTGACTATTTAATGGATGTTATTATACATATAAACCTTCCTCTTGATTCATTTTATCTATTAAAAAAACTGCATCAAAATCCGTTGCGTAGTTTCAAAGATTTTAGCATACAAAGGGACAGAGAAAGCGACTTTGTTTTATACTATGTAGTGAAGATTAAAAATTGATTAGTATACCTATCATGTGAATTGTGTACTAATAGTAAACATTCTTTTTTATTATAGAAGAAACCAGCAAACGCAATGAATGTGAGACGTAATATCAGAGAAGTGATGGACGAGAAACAGCTAGACGAGTCTACGTTGGCAGCTCAGAGGCAAGAGTCGGAGCGTCTAGCCAGGGTGCAGGAACAACAGAGGATCATAAGAGAGGTGAGTATCTGCCTTTCTGGTGCTCATATGAATATCAGCTATCTGGCCTAACGCAAAATGGTCCCAGTGGGCACTAAGTGCAGGACACGAACCAAATATAAAGAGGACCCGGCGTAAGGAGCGGTTCCCGTTACGCGGTGTGGAGGACAAATGGTGTGTTTTAATTGGTGCGGAGTCTAAAAATGTATACTACAAAGAAGATACCTAATTTGATTGGCCGATGCCGTGTTTTGATTGGTTGTAATATCCTTCCTCCATCACGCGTATCTCGTTTCACCCCGCGTAGTGCCACCCTAGACATCTATTTAGGCATTATGTTTTATGTAGATGATCAAAATAGGTTGGCTTATTATGTTTAGTATAAATAACAGGCCAAGATTTGGAAACTCTAGCAATGTGAATAATTCTTTCATATTGAAGGTATAATTATGTTCTTACGGAATTTAAAAACCTACTTATTCCATTTAATATAGATAGACGCTAAACAGTCAGTGATGGAATTGCAAGCTATCTTCATTATTCTGTATCAATCAATCCATTGCAACTCCAATTATAGTGCTACTGTCTCAAAGTACATAATATTTCTAAAAAGATATATTAATGTATGTGCATAGAAATTAAACTTAAAAATGTTAATTAGATTAAGTAAATGTAATAGGTTATATAATAATAAGAATGTAAGAGTTTAATAACATTGCAATTAAAAATAAATAGTTAATAGCGTTAATGTAGTACTTTGTTAAGTGAAAATTTCAGTTATTTTGGTTTAATTGAAATACAATATTGTACGCCAGAAGAGGCAGCCCATGCTGGTACTAAGTAATAATTGTACAACCTATTTACACATATTTACCTATTTCAAGTAGTAATGTTATATATGTGTATAATGTTTCAGGTACAAAGACAAATAGCGATCAACAGGCAGAACAAGGCGCATCAGAAGACGCTGTCCCTGCTGCAAGGAGGCTCCTCATTGCTCAGGAAAGCAGGCACCGGTGCCAAATTGGGGTAAGCAGTATTGTAGTATTATTTATCCTTATCTCGAATATAACTTGGATGGCATCCTATATAGTATATGTGCTTATATAGTATGCTAGTATTCTAGGGTTGAGCGGAATATCTATTCATTTATGTCTCTACATACTTCCTGTTGTAGTTGAGTTGCTATTTACCTAATAATTTGATTAATTATAGATTGTTTGAGGGATATAAATAATAATTGAATCCTAAGAAGCCCTTTACTAGACTAGCATCATCATCTCATTTAGCAGATGCTAGAGGCGACTAAGAGTCCAGAGTTCAATAAAATCTATTAATATAACTTCACAACCCCAATAGTAATGTTAAAAGTGACCAAGGAGATAATATATCTCTGAGGTTTAGTCCATCTCAAATTAGTATTAAAATATGCGAATGTATAGATATACACAGTCATATACATTCACTGGTAAAATATACATACATACACATAACGCCTGATTCCCTGTAGAGGGGTAGGCAGAGATCACAGATCCCCATTTGTCCCGATCCTGACAGACCACTTTGGCTTCATTGACATTCATACATCCTCTCATACACTCTCGGCGGTTATAGGTACTCCTCGGTAAAATATATACTAAATATAACTTCTTAATTATACATTCTTTTCACCAGCTTACCGAACACAGTGTTAGTGAAGACTCCCTCGGGTGAAGTGAAACGCACAATAGTGAAGCAGGGAGTGGACTTGAGTAAGATCATCAAGCCAACGACATCCGTTGTCAAACCTGAACAGAAGACGGAGAAGAAAGAGGTATGAACTATTATTACGATATTAAGAAAGACGATATTATGATATGTGCCTGAACACATCAATCGCTCCAGATATTAAGTATGTCTATATATGTGTCAAATAAAAGAGAAAGAGAGTCAATGCCATTTAGGCCTAGTCTGTTATGTATACAAATAAAGATAATACAGAAACTGGCATCCTTATATCTTGTCCAAATTAGTATAAGATTGTTTTGTTGAATAAATGTTGCCCTCTATGGTTCTGACATAAGATCGGTGTTGTGTCAACCCATCTTGACGACCTCCGTGGCGCGATCGATTAGACATCTGAACGCTAATTCGTGAGGTCCCGGGTTCGATTCCCGGTGGAGGCAGAGTTAAGAACTACGCTTTTCTACTGCTTTCCAGTTTGGTCGTTGATTATATATTGTAAATATGTATTTATCTATATATAATATGTATACATTTCATAAACATATGTTGACTAGTACCCTTAACACAAGTCTTAAATGTGACTCACCAAGGGGTTAGTTCAATTGGTGGTGGTGGTGGTGTAATGGAACTAAGAACCCTTTTGAAGCGATTTAATACACAGTTATTTAGTAATAAGTTATTATACTTAGTGTAATTATTGTACATATTATTGTAGCTGTAAAAAATATCTTAATATTTATTACTAATAATAATTGTAACATATTTTAAACTAACTATATCAAATCCTCCACAGGTGGTAGAAATAGTGGACAGCAGCAGCGGTGAGGAGACCTCCTCTTCATCGTCAGACTCCGATGACTGCATCATGCTGTCCGACTCAGAAGTGCCTCCCAGTCCTGAGGCAGAGGATGATCCTAATAATTCTGGTGAGAAAAGTCTAGTACTTATAAGTACATAATAATATATATGTTCAGGTCTCTACATCCCTAACAGGGTACGCTGAGGTAAAGATAGTAGGATATTTTTTCTGAGGTGACTTTTTAATTTATGGATAAGATTTCATTTCATAGCATTTCAGCGTAGCTCACTCTTTTTGGGGCTTGACTCTGTATTTGTGGGTATTGTGGGGATTGAACATCGGAGCATGTGCCAGTGGAAAATAAGTTTTCTGATATTATTTGTACGATAATCTCTATACTAATATTATAAAGCTGAAGAGGTTTGTTTGAACGCGTTAATCTCAGGAACTACTGGTTCGATTTCAAACATTCTTTTTTATAGACCATTTATTGAGGAAGGCTTTAGGCTACATAACATCACCCTGCTACTAATAGGAGGGAAGAATATAATATAAAAATCAAATTATAATTACAGTGCCATCTATGTTTCATGTAATGAAAAATACGCAAATTATTTGATATTGCTTGTAAAAATATATTTGTGAAAAGCATCAACTTATAGACAGAAAAACTATACATTCCTCCGTATAGGTAATAGTCAGTGCTTATGAATGACGACATGGCTTGTCTGTTACACTAGGTACTGACTACCTGTCGGAACACGTAGATTCAAGATGGCAATAGACTACCTCCTATAACTATTATCCCCATCATCTGAACCTCTAACTACCCCGCAAGGGCCTAACCTTAAAGCATTTGTCATAACACTCTATCACCCACAGGACTCCATGTAAACGACGCGTACAACACTCCAGATGAACAAGGCAGGGTCCAGATCAACATTGGTCACCCGGAGAATGAGGAAGATATCTTCTTAGCGCCACAAATAGCCAGGATTATCAAACCGCATCAGGTGAGATACCAAAATAGATTATATCTAGTGAATGCGAGTGATAGTTACTTGGAAAGAAAACAAAAATAATTCGAAGGGCGTTAACGATAAATTTATTAACAATAGATGACTTTTATAGCTTTTTCATTTACGTACATAATTTACAGTCGCTAACGGTGAGGGAAAACATCGTGAGGAAACCTGCCTATACCTCAGGATAGGTAATAGTCAGTGCCTATATACGGCGATACGGTTCACTACCTATCACGTAGGGTGCTGTCTATCTAGTGATACGCGGGCTTCGAATGACCCATACCTAACATGCCATCGAAATTTCGGAGATGGGCATTGAAGCCTCTGACTACCCCGCCATAATAAAAAAGGGAGTGTGTATACACAAGTCGTGAAGCGTATGTATGTTTTTTATGTTTATAGCTATTATACACAGTGATTGGGAGCAGATATTTTGTTAAAAATTGAGGTTGATGTGGCTATCAGATAGACAGCACCTAAGTGTATACATTTACGCGTCTAAGTCCCCAACGATAAACGTAGAGACTATCCATCACCACCTGGAAACATGACAAATCTCTCTCTTCACTCACACCCATTAACCTTCTCATACATGCTCTTTTGTTCTTAACACTACGTACACCTGCCTTGAGAAGAATGTCCCTAATTTGATGTGTATAAGTTCTACGCGGTCTACCCTGTCTAACTCTACCTTACACTTTGGTTTTATATATACCTCTGGTAACCCTCCTTTCATCCATTCGCTGCATGTGCCCAAACTACTTTAACATACCTTTCTTTATTTTCGTCACTACATCTTCCCTCATACCAGAACGTTCACGAATCACACTATTTCGTGTCTTATTACACAATCTTACATTACATAATCTTATTTTAAAAATTACATACGTACATACACATCACACCTGATTCCCTGTGCAGGGGTACATACACCCGTTGAGAGACCATTACTTACCCTAGTTTTAAGAGATTCGGGCAGACTGACGTTGAAATAAAATTAATGAAATGAAAATAATGACGAAGACATATGCAACGTCAGTCTGCCCGTGACCATGGCTGCTGCAACGTAGCCGAAACATCGGGTTAATAAAGGTAACTTTATTATATAAAAACATACGCGATAAGTCCCGTTAGTTATTAATCATCATTACTTACCCTCCTTTAATTCACAGATCGGTGGAGTCCGCTTTCTCTATGACAACATAATAGAATCAACAGAGAGGTTTTCTTCCTCCACTGGTTTTGGCTGCATCCTGGCCCATTCGATGGGTTTGGGGAAGACGCTGCAAATCGTCTGCTTCTGTGACATATTCCTGAGGCATACCAAGTCGAAGACTGTGCTGTGTATCATGCCGATTAATACGCTGCAGAATTGGGTGAGTTGGACTTAAATGTATTTCATTGTATCTTATAGATATTCATGTGTTAGTTATTTTAAGTTCTTTAGTTCTTCTTACATAAGAAGTTTCATTCTTTGAATAAATATCATATCTTTGTGTTTAGTGCATACAATTTACTCAGGACCTTTCATCCATTTTGGGTTGGGCACAATCTTGGAATAAATTAGTAATATCTCAATGATCACTTTCAGCATTATTATTTCAGCAGCATTACAATGTTGTCATGATATGCTTGCTGAATAATATGAAATAAATTAGCCAATCTGCTAGCATATTCATAAATAAGCATCAAATAAAGGTTAGAAAGTCGTTATACTCTTATGTATTAAAATTCGGAAAAAGAATTAATAATATAATGCCTCGGTATCATCCAAATTTCGATTCCCCAAAATATTTACAAAGCTGTCAATTTTGAAGTTTGATGAATCCTAAAAGAATGAAATACTAAATCTTATATTATAAGAAGATACTGTTACAGTGGTCCAGTAAAAGAAAGAAAGCACTTCATTCACTACATTAACTAACATATCTATATGTATTTCCTTCAACGCTATTCATGAATACAATCTATCATTTTCACTACCCAGGTAGCGGAGTTCAACAAGTGGCTGCCGACTGAGCCGGAGGGGTCTCCGCTGGCGGCGCAGGGCGAGGTGCGGCCCCGCAACTTCCCCATCTACGTGCTCAACGACAGCCACAAGACGCTGCAGATGCGGGCCAAGGTTGTCAAGGTACGTGGCTAATTTTACATAGTATAAAACAAAGTCGCTTTCTCTGTCCCTATGTCCCTTTGTATGCCTAAATCTTTGAAACTACGCAACGGATTTTGATGCGGTTTTTTTAATAGATAAAGTGATTCAAGAGAAAGGTTTATATGTATAATAACATCCATTAAATAGTGGAGTAGGCTATATATTTTATACCCGTGCTAAGTCGGAGCGGGTCGCTAGTAATGATATATAGGACACTTACACAAATTGAACTAGCCGCTAAAATTAATAAATATATCATAAATCGCATAAATTGAGTTAAAACAGGAGCTGAATTTCTACCCGACTTAATACCTACTAGGAGACTGATTTATTACAACTAATTGATTAAAAATGCGAGAAATATAAAGTGCATTCGATTAACAATTTGTCATCAATAACGAAATGCCGTACAAAAGGCGATATTTATGTTAAATGTAACAAGGAAATAATGTCCTCGATATCAATCTAAAGGGATCAAAGGACGAGGATTGAGGGTATTTGTATAATAGAAAACTTAAAACTAACGATTGGAAAGTTTAGGTGTATTACTATGCGTGTAGGTATCTTAATTGTATGTATGTATATTATTACAAAATGTATTAATGGAAGTATTGTAACTCCTTGTACCTTCATCTGATATGCAATAAATCATTCTGATATAGTTTTATGTCTGCCAGGAATCGAAGCCATGTATGTATCTAGTGATGTGATATGCAATAAATGATTTTTATATACTGTTACGTTTTTATAAGTCTGCCATTTTTATATGGTGTTACGTCTACACGTCTGCCGGCAATCGAACCCACGCATCCTAAACTAACCTAACCATACAATTCCATGTTACGTCTATATGTCTGCCGGGAACCCATGTATCTCTCTAACCATACAATTCCAGGAATGGTCATCGAGTGGCGGCGTCCTGATGGTGGGCTACGAGCTGTACCGCCTGCTCAGCATGAAGAAGGACAAGAAGCCTCGCAAGAAGCGGAAGGACGCCAAGGATGATGAAAAGAAGGATAAGCTGGATATACTCAATGATGATACGCAGGTATGTGGCAGGAAATTATAATATTAGATATATATATGTGGTAATGGAAACGGTGTAGCTAGCAAATGAAAGTCTTCTCATTGATGTTCGCACGTTTATTATCGAAATTCACAGTACAAAACTTCACAATATATCGTCTTTCACAAAACACGTCTTCGCACCTCAGCGCTTCAAGAGAGAGAGAGCGAAACAAAACACAGAATGAGAACTAAATGATAAACCGAATGCCTCTCTCACACTACATACTCATACTTCTACTATAAAGGCCATCCCACATATATACATGTAATAATAGATAGATTACGTCAAACTCTCTACAGAGTTAGAAACCAATAGAATATTTTGAAAATTGATAAAATAAAAAATATATGTTATAAAAAGGTATCTATATCTTTAAATAATTTATCGTGATATGACCCGATCTCATATAGTAAATACACTGGTAATTTTGTCAACAGTTTATTTTCCTTAGTTCCTTATGGGATAATACTGAAGTTAATCATAGGTATAATCTAATACCATAGCAGTTATAGGGTCCATTTTATAAAAACAGGTATAATTGATATACAAACATACATACCACACCCGTTTCCCTGTAGAGTGGTAGGCAGAGATCATGAATCCGCATTTGTTCCGATCCTGACAAACCACTTTCGCTTCATTGTCACTCATAGATCTTCTCATACGCACTCGGTTACAGGTACTTTTGATTTCACCCTTTTTCAATATAGCGTCTATCTGATAGCGGATACTATATGCATACAACGCCTGTTTTACTATATAGTGAAACGAGAATCACGGATGATCTTTTCACTGGATTGTGATAAATTATTTTCGCTTCATTGACATGTATTAATGACAATAAAGCAAACATCTTCTCATACTCATTACAAGATTATCACTCGGTTTTTCAAGATACCAGTTTGTACATGAGGTGGATCACGGATATCAGTTTGTTTTGACCCTGACGAATTGGTTGGAAATCTCCACATACGCTATAAAATTTACGTTCGATATACTGTATTCGACCACAGTTGTTGTCCTTAGTTACTGAAAGCATAAACTAGAAGTGAAAAAAGAATTTTTATTTCTCTCAGGTTCTGTCTACCCAGAAAGGGATTCAATGCAGTGCATGTTTCGTATATATCTTACAATGTTTTCCCTCAGCATTTTATATTATGATAATATTTTTAGAATTCCGACATGACAAGTATGTCGAAGCAGTCAGAGGAGTCAAAGATGGATGATCTAGAGGATGGAAGAAGTAAGAAGGAAGTGGCCGCTTCAGACGAAGAGAAGAAACTTCTAGATGGTACGTTTGATTTTTACATAATGATAAAAGGTGCCTATTTCTTGGCATGGCAGTAGTCAGCGACTATACATATAGATATACAAAGTGATAGATGGATGATGCTGTGAAACGTAGAGTTAATGTGGTCTGAATTTTCGATATTTTGCGAGTCAGTACGATGGTTTCAATAGATAATCAGTGCCCAATGTGACAGAAATTATCTCTGATAACATATTTTTACGTATACAAAATGGATTTTACAAATTGGATTTTTACTGTGTTTAGAAATCAATAGTACTCGATCCCCTTTTTGAGTAGGAAGAACGTAGCGTGCCGACTGATATTATAACAGCCCTCGACACGTTACCAATCATACAGCTATTTTACTACTGATAGAACCACGCAGTTACGTTTTCAGTGTATATAATTTTAAGTATTTTATTTTTGGCATTGTTTTATATTTATACTGATATAACCACGTAGCTATATCCACTTTATGTGTAAGTATATATTATGTAAAATAGGTATTAAATTATCATTTGTAACTTATTCTAGAAATGTACGAAGCCCTAGTTCGGCCTGGCCCCGACTTGGTGATCTGTGACGAGGGCCACCGGATCAAGAATTCCCATTCGAACATCTCGTACGCACTCAAACAGATGCGCACGAAACGGCGTGTGGTACTCACTGGTAAGTTCTTGTATTCATTTAAAAGTTTAGTTACAACGGTCAGGGTAGGCATCCAACCTTATGACATAAATGGCTCATAAAGACAATGGGTTTCTGGTATGGTAATACTCACTATTTGGGTGAATGAATATCTTGCATAATGATAAACTGATAAACTAATAAATAATCATAATCTCACTGGTGATTTGATATTACAAGTTTATTTTTTTACTAAGAATATCCCGTGCTAGTTTGAGACCCAAAAAGAATGCTAACTAGTTGCCGTTCCCGACATGACGTAGAAGGCGACTAATGGACTAGAAGTGAAAGGAATATATTGAGCGATGGGCTAGCAATCTGTCTCATCAATATTTCGTATGACACAACCCTAATTTATGCTAAAATGTGACTAAGGAGATGTTTTCATGTCTCCGATGTGTCCAACCTGAAACGGATTAAAAGGCGTGAATGTAACGTGTTATTTACTCTAGACACTCTAAATATGTATGAATGTAGGAAGAATTTAAGTAAATGACTGCAAACTGTAAATTATTATGACACTTAACTTGTATTGAACTCAAAATAATGTTTAGAGATTTATTAAATGTCAGCTTATTTAGACTAAATTATCATCAAGGGTTGAGCATACTCACCCTAAGATAGAGCTCTGCCCTTTTTTAGAGAGTATGTTATACATTCGAAATATTGTATCTTTTACTGCATAAAAACTCATTTATTATGTATTCTTTTAATTTTCAACCCCCAGGCTACCCCCTGCAGAATAACCTATTAGAATACTGGTGTATGGTAGACTTCGTGCGACCCAATTACCTGGGAAGCAAGACAGAGTTCTGCAACATGTTCGAGAGGCCCATTCAGAATGGACAGTGCATTGATAGTACGCCCCAAGATATAAGGCTTATGCGGTATCGAGCGCACGTGTTACATAGCCTGCTGGTTGGGTTTGTGCAAAGGTGAGTGGTAAGATAGGAAGAAAGAAAGATCTTTTTTCACTATACGGAGAGGATGAAAGATACGAAACAATGTATTAGGATAATAATATTAATGTAAAATTAAGTAATTGTCCTATAGAATGTATAGCTTTTTTGCTTTTCAAGAATATATTATAAAAAGATACAAGTTATATTAATATTATAAAGCTAGCGGCTGTAGACTGGTTGATAAGACTTCCGACTTGTTATTAGAGGTCATACGTTCGAATTGAACTAGCGTGGACTAATGAATGAAATGAGGTGATGGAAAACATCGTGAGGTAATCTGCCTATATGAAATAGCCAGTGCCAGTATACGGCGATACGACTACCTATCACATTGGGTGCTATGTAGTGGAACGCAGACTTTGAGTGGCTCGTACCTAATAAGCCTTAGAAATTTCGAAAATGAACACTCAAGCTTTAGACTACTTCTCCACAATAAAAGTGAGTGTGCTTACACAAGTCGTGAAGCGTACGTATGTATATATATATTATAATTATATGTAACCTAGTCTGTGACAGCAGGACGATCAATTACAAAGTGTACTTTAATCGAAATGTCTAATTTATAAGGTTTAAATTATATCTTTTGGAAAATAAAAAAAATAAAGAATTATTATTATTATATACGTATGATGATATATATAAATATTTCGTTTACTTACAGACGTTCGCACGCAGTGTTACAAACGACGCTACCGCAAAAGGAAGAGTTTGTTCTCTTAATCCGCATGACGCCGTTGCAGAGAAAGCTGTATGATAAGTTCATGGAAGCTGTGCGGACGGCGTCAGTCCCCAACCCGCTTAAGGCTTTCGCTATTTGTTGCAAGGTTGGTAAAAGGTTTCACGTAGCTAGTGTTAGTAGTGTTATTATGGGAAAAATGGGTTTTTTGAGGTATTTCTAGGTGATAGACTGAACTGTTAGCAATACTTTTGAATTTTAGGTTTTCTATTTGTTGCAAGGTATGTGAAAAGTGGTATTTAATGTAGCTAGTGTTAGTAGTGTTATAATGGTGTGTAGAAGGGAAGAGGTGTTTTGTGAGGTATTTCAAGGTGATAGATTGAACTGTTAGCAATACTTGTGAATTTTACGTTTGCTACTTGTTGTAAGGTTGGTGAAAAGTTAATTTAATGTAGCTAGTTGTAGTAGTGTTATAATGGTGTTTTGTAGTAGGGAAGAGGGGCTTTATGAGGTATTTTTTGGTGATAGATTGAATTGTTAGCAATACTTTTGAATTTTGCTAGGTAGTATAGTATACAAGATTCTTCTTAACCATTTAACTTAAACATACAAGATAATGGGCTAGAGTCGACATTACACAGTGGTTTGCTTTGGTAGTGTTTAAGTTTAATAAAGTACTTTACATGCCTAAAGTTACTTATTGCACATCCCCTAGTTGCAAATGCCGTCCGTTGATATATAACCTTAATTATGCAAATAGTATAAATCTTACCAATATTGTTTTTCAGATCTGGAACCACCCAGATGTTCTGTACCACTTCCTAAGGAAGCGCAGTGAGGCCAATGCAGCTATAGAGGAAGACTTAGACCTTGAAGAGTTGGGTGGAGTGACCAAGGCCGGTAGAGCTACTAGGAACAAGCCTGGCCCTAAACCCAAGGCTAATAAGCAGAGGGCTGTTAAGGTAAATAACATGAATAATTATAATAAATACCAGGTAAATAATATAGGTCTCATAATATATATATATTTTAAAGAGGCTTAAGAGTTAAGCGTTCTCTCACCATTACCATGGCTAGATTTCTTCGAAAGTGTTAACGATGTTGGCAGTTTAACATTTGTCACAGACTATCACTTATAAATATTCACAGTAAGATTACTTAGGTTTTAGAGTTTACTCGTAGGTAGTAGGTATCATATGGTATTATTGTCCCCGTCCATTCATGATTAAATTCGATCATGTTGATCCGTCTGTGGTAGTTTGATATATACATAAAGTTATTGTTCTGTACCCACGCCACAAATACATAAAAATAATGTATCTTACCTATTGCGCTGTATGCACAATAACGCAGACCTGCTGTAAAACCTCCTGCTCATTGATAATCATTTATCTTTATATTCCAGGGTGCTCCAAGGAAACCAGCAGCGACAATACCACCGAACACGAGTAGTTCAACCCAGAAACCACCAGACTTCAGCAACTACCCACCAGGGCCATATTCCCAGCAGAATCCCTACCCCAACTACCAGAACTACCCAAACCCTGGCTACTACCCGCAAGGACAAGGCTACAATCAGAACTACCCCCAAGGCAACTACTACCAACAACCACCATACAGTAATAGCTACCCAAATCAGTATCCACAGAACAATACCCCAGATAATCCGAACTACTGGAATAATAGTAACTACTACGGTAACGCGGGATACTACGGTAATAACCAGCAATATCCTAATAGTCAGCCTGCACCACCAGACTATAATGGACAACCAGGGCCACCGTATAATGACCAAAATTACCCAGGAGCTTCGACTCCTCACACACCTAATCCGCATTACCAACCTAATCAGACATCAGTTGATCAACCACACCCATCGAGCCAAACTCCATATGGTCAAATACCTGGTCCTTTTAATAAACCTCAACCAGGAAACCCGAGTCTGTACAACCAGTCAGGAAACCAACCACCTTATAACCAAACACCTAACCAGCCTGGTTATCAGCCCGGGAACCAAGCTTATAACCAAGCTCAATCAAGCAACCAAGCACCGTTTGCTGAGACCAAGCCGAGTACACCATACGCTCAGTCTTCGCCCGTAGATGGCGCTTTTCCATCTCAGCCACATGGTAATCCATACATGCCACCACATATGGGCAGTCAAGGTCCGTTTAATCCAGCAAGGAATGAAAGTTATGGGTCACAGCCTATACCAAGCCCTTACAACCAACCCACAGCGGGCCCCGGACCATATAACCAGACTTCAACGAATATGGAATCTCAAATTAATCAATCTACAGGACTACAAAGTCCATTTAATCAGAACCAACAAGGAAATTCAGCATCATATGGAGCTAGTAATCAGATACCACAAACAGAAAACCAAGGACAGAACTTTGGACAAAGTCCGTTCAACCAAGGTTCGAGTAATCAGAGTCAATTTGAACAACAGAATCGGCCGTTCAACCAGTCTAGTAATCCACCGTTTAATCAGTACAACCAATCACAGCCTACAGCAGCTCCTTACAATCTTAGTTCACCGGCTCAAGTTAAGTCGGAACCTGGTCAAGAGAGCTATGGAGGACCAAATAACCCTCCAAATTATGGTACACCACCAAACCAGAGACCGTATGACAACCAAGCTTCGAATACCCCAATGATTCCTAATACAAACTTCCCCAATCAACCAATGAGGAATCCGAATAATTATGGCAATCAACCTCCTTATACATCACCGTACCCAGGTTTTAATGAAGGCTCAAGATTCCCACCTGGTTACAACCAGAATTACCCAGGGCCTTACCCTGAGAACCAGTTTGGGAATAACCCACCTCAGTTTAATCAATTCCAAGCTAAGACGGAGAACTATCAAAAGTATCCCAATGAAGCAAGTGCTACGGTGAAAAGTGAAAGTGCGAGTGAAAGTGCAACTGAAGTGGTGCCAAAATTAGAACCGTTTGCATTTGATCAAACGAACTCTAACTACCAGAACCAATTTCCCAATTTTGCTGATAAACCGCAAGTAGATTCACCACCATGGCCGTTGATCAAAACTGAGGTAGACAAACTTAAAGCTGAGGAAAAGACTGAAAAATCAGAATCGGATGGGGAAATTAAAATAGAAGATTTGGACACGAAAAAAATAGTCAAAGACGAAAATGTTAACGAAACGGAAAAGGTTAAAGATGATGAAATTAAAACCGTTACAGAAGAAGAAAAAGCTCCCCAATCTGATTTAGATAAAATCAAAGGCAAAGATTCAAAGTCTAAAGACAAAGACAAGAAGAAATCAAAGTCTAGTCCTAAAGGGAAGAAGGATAAGAAGTCGAAAGATAAAGATTCGGATTCCGGTGAAAGTGAAAAGGAAGTGAAGTTGAAAAGGGAAGATGAGTTAGCCCTGACTAAGAAAGCAGAAGAACTGACCTACGATTGGGCGACAGAACTGCTAAAAGACTACATTCCAGGGATAATAGAGAATTCCTTCAAAATGGAACTGTTTTTTTATATTTTGACAGAAAGTATACGATTAGGTGATAGGTTGTTGCTTTTCAGCCAAAGCTTGTTTACGTTGAACTTGATAGAAGATTTTCTTGAGAAGAATTTTATTCCGGGCACAAATGAATATTGGCAAAGGAATACTAATTATTATCGTAAGTACTGTTTAGTGACTTTTTTGAATGACTATTGAAATTAATATATAGTTTGTAATAAAAAAATTTAAATTAGTATACTACTTTTACACACATTTTTATACATAGTAGTATGTCCTCAAACGATGACTAGGCTAATTAAATTAAATCTGGTATTGTTTTCAACTAAAATTAAAGTGCCAGGAGAATACGTCACTTCCATACTTTAGTTATACTTATAATAAGTTGTAAGTGTCAAAAAATCTTTACATAATAAATAGTCGCCAATGTGAGGGAAAACATAGTGAGATACCTGCCTATCCCTCAGGATATAACTGTATGCATATCTAACATATCGAAATTACGGAGATGGGCACTCAAGCCTCATAAAAAAAGGAATGTTTATACATAAATGAAGCGTATGTTAAATTTTCTTTCTGTTTCAGGTCTAGACGGCTCAACACATGCCCTAGAGAGAGAGAAACTGATAAACGAGTTCAACGCTAACCCCCACATCTATTTGTTCCTTGTGTCAACCAGAGCCGGGTCGTTGGGTATCAACCTGGTTGGTGCTAACCGGGTTATCGTGTTTGATGCGAGTTGGAACCCCTGTCACGATACGCAAGCTGTGTGTCGGGTTTACAGGTAATATAGTGTTTGTATAGACAAGTATAACTGTGTCGTACATAAGAACATAATCTTCGTACCTAAGATCTTAAAAAATGATCTTAGGCCACATTTATTGTAGATAGTAACATTATACTTTTGTTCTTTGTCAAGGAGATTTTTAGTCCTAACAAATAGGTGTCGTTTGTGTAGGGTAAATTATATAAAAACTATTATTACTAAATGTTATCTAAATGGTAGGGAAGCAAACATGTTTTTAACCTAGCCACCATTGTAAATACATTTTACTCACGTTTTTAACCCTCTTTATTTTTGGACATGTTATGCGGATGAATGATAGCAGATTGACAAAAGGAATATATATGAGTGAAGTGGAAAGGCAGTTACGTAGGGGCCGGCCTAATAAGACATATAACAGTCAGATAGACGCTATATTGAAAAAAAAGGTGACGTTAGGAGTACCTATAACCGCCGAGAGTGTATGAGAGGACGTATGAATATCAATGAAGCGAAAGTGGTCTGTCAGGATCGGGACAAATGGGGATCCGTGATCTCTGCCTACCCCTCTACAGAGAATCAGGCGTGATCTGTATGTATGGATGTATTTAACCCTCTTTATCCCTTTAGGTACGGCCAAAAGAAGCCATGTTTCGTGTACCGCTTCGTGATGGATTGGTGCCTCGAAAAGAAGATCTACGACCGTCAGATCAACAAGCAAGGCATGGCTGACAGGGTGGTGGACGAATGTAACCCTGATGCGGTGCTCTCAATGAAGGAGATTACTAATCTGTGCTTCGATAATGATGAGAAGGTACGTAAGACGAATAAAGAACTCTAGTACGTATGAAGAAAACGTTCTATAGATCTTCTAGTCATAGTTGAGTGTGTCGGGGAGTATGTGGTCAGTTTAACGTCCTGAAAGGCCTAAGACAACATTTTAGTTGTGTCTTAGAAGTTAATTATCACTGTTATTCAAGAGCAAAGTTAGCTAGCGACACGTTTTAAATTTAAGACATTATTTACAAGCATTCGAACGAAACGTATGAAACTATTATCTTTTGCTAGTATCTTCTTAACGCTTAAACGAATGCTGCTAGCTGCCGGTCTTCCCGGCATGTCATATGAAGCGATTAATGAACTATGGGACTAGGGGTCGATAGAATCTATTAGGTGACGGGATAGCAACGTGTAAATAATATGGCATATGGCAATATGGCGTACCATTATGGCATCGCAACCCCAATATTCATGCCAAAAAGTGATTAAAGAAATATACCTCCGAGAGGGATCCATCCCGAAAGGGATAAAAACGTGAATTTATATGTATTTTTTCTTGTCGATCATTAGTGAAATCGTGTCCTAGAAAATCATTTTCAATGTATGTTCGTTACCCCAGGAAACCGAAGTAAAAGACCTATCAGAGCACAAGGGCAAGTACATAGACGTGGTGATGCAGGGCATCGTGGCGGGCTACGGCAGCCGCCTGAGCAAGGAGCCATTCCAGCACGAGTCTCTATTGGTCGACCGCAAGGAGAAGAAGCTCTCGAGCGCCGAGAAGAGACTGGCGCAAAGGGGGTTAGTATTGCCATAGATAGATGAAGTTAAACTCATTCTCTTGTTATATATGTTACATATATAGAACCGACGACCGCTGGAGTAAAGCGGTTCTTGAGTGGAGGCTACGTCTCGGCAAACGTAGTGTAGGACGCCCCCCTGCCAGGTGGACCGATGACCTCAAGAAGGTTGCTGGTGGTGGCTGGATGAGGGCCACGAAAGATCGTCTTTTGTGGCGTACCCTTGGGGAGGCCTACGTCCAGCAGAGAACTATTACAGGCTGATTGATTGATATCTTCCATAAGTCGTGAAGCGTATGTTTTGTGCAGGGTGATTTATGTATTAATGGTATTTTTTTTAAATATGGCCTTTGTAGTTAACTACGCCTCTTTAAGGCAATACGTGCGAGTTAAAATGATTATTTTTATACTGAATATAACTCATTTGTTCATCTTATGAGGTACCATATTGTAAGGCGGAAAGATGGAAGATTATGTTTTGCCCAATTGAGAATCGTTTCATTGCAGTTTAATTATTCCACAATATGTTGCGAATATAATGTATAACTTGGGTGCTATATCCCTCAATATTTCTCATTCACAGTTACGAGCTAGAAAAGAAAGCGGCGTCGAACCCCAAGCCAGCTGGTTACCGCGGCAACCGTCCCGTGGGAACTGTGAGACCGATGCAGCACTCCGCACGGTGGATCCCGGCTGAAGTGTGGCGGCGACAGGGCATGACTGCGCAGGAGATGACCTTGCCTTTAGGTGAGATAGATCGTAATATACTAAATAAATAAATAACATAAGAGTAAATTGATAACTGCCGAAAGCGAAAGTGGTTTGTCAGGATTGGGACATGGAGATGGGATCCGTGATCTCTGCCTACCCCGCTACAGGGAATCGTGACAATTCAGTATAAAGACACTTTGTAAATTTTGTGAAAAGAAGCTACCTCAGTATAACATAAAATAGTATATTATCGTGGTGAATGAATTATACTGTATAAAACACCATTTTTTATATATGCTACCATCATTTTGGTTCTAATGTAAACTAATAATTATGTTTTCAACACTTATCACATTAAGAGTTAGAGTATTTAACTTAATGCGTATCCATTATAGTTTTATAACATTATTGAACCATAATTAACAAACAAAACAAACGCATTCACGACCATTAACCCTTGCGGGGTAGTCAGAGGTTCAGGTGTCCATCTCCGCAATTGCGAAGGTAGTAATTCTATGGACACCTCGAACCCACGTGTTAACCAGATAGTCAGTACTCAATGTGACAGGTGGTCAGCCATGTCGCCATTTACAAGCACTAACTATTACCTGTTCGACGAACAGGTAGGTTTCCTCACGATGTTTTCCCTCACCGTATAATTCGATGCATTTCGTAAATGTGTTTTTTTTTTATTACAAAAATGTACATAGAAATTCATTAAAATTCATTTCCATTGGTACATACTCAAGCGGGATTTGAACCCTGTACCCACTGATACAGAGCCCAGCCCCAAACAACTGAGCTACGTCGAATTTATCATAATCATAATTAATACAATCTTTATTTTAGATGTGGTAATACCGACCAACTCGGCGGAGAAGACTAATATAGTCCTAAAGGCTGGCCAAAGAGTAATGGTCCTGAAATCGCCCAAGGGAATCTACATGCAACTGGAGTCTGGGAAGATCATCGCCATCAAGACTGCTCTCAAGAACTTAGGACAGAAGCCCGGAGAAAGCAAGGATGGGGTTAAAAAAGGTTAGTAATTGTGGTTCCATAAGCTTGAGTAATACGTGTGTTTGTTGTCTTTAGTTTCATTAGTATGATTGTGTAAAACCAACAGGTTGTGAGCTGTATCGGTGATAGAATGCCTTTCTATCTTTCGAATATTAATATCGACATTGCAGGAAACCAATATGTAATTCCACTGCATGAAAGTCCTTTTACAATGATGGGGTTTATGTTGGGATTTATGGTGTGGTATACATCGATGTTTACTTTGTTTACTTTTTGTTCATGTTAAGGTACCAGAGTATGTATTGTCTGAACTTAAAGTTTCGGAATTTGTGGATCAAATACAATTGAAAATATACTTTCAATTTTCAGTGAAGCTTCAATGCGTTATCGTGATGCTAAAGTATTGTTTTGTATTTACAGTTCTGCCAGCCCGACCGCCTAATTTACCGAGTGCATTGAAAAACAATACGGCAATCACAATTACCTCAAAGAGCAGCGGTGCTCCCAACAGACCGGGGATGCCTAGGCTAATGAGACCGGGGATGCCGGGGAGGATCATAAGACCCATCATGGGAGGAAGACCGGATCTGCGCAGACCAGACGTCAGATTCATGAGAAGACTACCTCATCCGCAATTCAGACCGAATTTGCAAGGAGCTCTAACCAAAACTCTAGCGAAATTAAAGAATAAGGAGAAAACTGAAACTATGAAGATAGACTCTGATGATGAAAATGGTGATCAAGCTGAGGTGCTGGTCAGTGATGATGAAGGTGATAAGGGAAAGGTGAAAGAAGAGAGTCAGAATGATAGTAAGCCTAGTGAAACAGATACAGGGGCAGTTAAAAAAGAGGAATCAGATTCCAATCACAGTGAAACGGTGAATGAAGAAAAACCAAATGATATTAAAGATGAAAAGGATGTAGATATAAAACCAGAAGAGATAACTGAACCTAAAAGTGAAGATACCGAAATGGTACTGACTACTGATGAGAAATTACCATCAGAAGCGGCGCTAGAAAGCAAAGAGTGTAAACAAGAAGATACACAACAGCCAGATAAAGAGGAACAGTCGCCACAATCGTCACAGACGCATCCACCTCAAGACGAACAGGCCAAACAAGAGGCGAACCAAAAGGAATCCAAGATCAATTTGCTAAAGAACTATAGACACCAAAGGCAACAAAGCAAGCCATCAGAATCATCTCTAACCCAATTAGAACGCACTGCGAGTTCCCTAGCAAAAGATAAAGTCCCAGACTTTAGAAGAAACTTAGACGATATAACGCAATCTTATTCACCTGGTGAGGAAAAACCTCAAACTAAATCTCGAAAGAAAAAACCCAAAGAAGAAAAAACACCACACAGTGTCACCAGCTTACTAGGCGAACATAAAAGGGAAGATATACCGTCAGTATCTATACCGCCGATGGGACAAACGGGTGCAGTTGAACCGGTAGAGTTGAAGATCCCACATGTGGTAGATCCTGCGAAAATGACGGGACATTTACCCGGAACTGTTCCGCCGGCACAACCCGGGTATCCGCCTCAAGATAACTATGGACAGTATGGACCGGGTAAGAAATGGTTTATTTATTTAAAGATTGGTGTTTCCTGATCTAGTGCGTAATAAATTTATGACCTTAAAATTTATTTGAATATAACTGAACGCTTTGATAGAACATCGGAGTATAATAATTTTTTTAGCACTACTTTAATTTTTTGATCTCTCACGACTATTTCTTCTCTTAAATAGAAACAAATTAAAAGATGCTTAACACTTACTATTCAGTCTAAGTTGCAGCCTTTTATCTTTACGTATTTCGTGATTATACACTCATAATTTCTATATTCACGCCTTTGCTCACGTAATGGGATAAGACAAAATTTTCGCACTTCATTCACACCCGTTAATTATAACATACATTCTCTTTTGTTCTTCACGCTACGTACACTCGCCTTAATCAAAATGCCTCAATAATTATACAATATATTCTACGGAAATATATTTAACAAGTTTTCTCTCTTTACAGGTTACGGCTACAGCGGCTACCCGCCACCTTACTACCCGGGCGGCTACAATCCCCCCTCTTACTACCCCGGCTACCCCCCCACGGGGTACCCGCCTCAACCGCCTGCGCCGGCGCATGCCCCGCCCGAAGGATATCTACCACCTAACCCACAGTGGTAAAGAATAATGTACTGAACTCTATTAGTTAATTTATTACATAGTTTCTTACACATCTTAGAGTGGTATTACAGTTGTGAAATGTTAATCCAATTGAGTTGTTCTATATGTTAGGTTTATTTGAAGAATCCGGACACATTAATAGTCGAAGTTGAAGAAATTGACAAATTTCTTTGGTTTTATATATTGGATTTAGTTATTAGATAAGTGTAATACTGCTCTTAGTTATATGGTCGCCGTCTGTAACCTATCTGTCAGTTATTGACATTTCTGTATTGATTGTCAAATATAAGGAATGGATAGGTTAATAGTGGTTCGTATGACGTGACCAGTTTTTTTATTTGACAAAAGTTGGTGATTTCATTCTCATTTTTGTGATTCATTCGGTTTTGTAATGTTTTATAATTCTTTTTAAAACTTTTTGTACATTCTGAAAGACAAACACGTCATACCAATGATAGGGGGTCGTTAAAATTTGTTCCCTAGCATTATAAAACCAGTCACAAGATTATAAAATTGGTACTTACACAGAAAGATGTAATATGGCTGCAGCGAAATCGGTCATTGATTTAATATCCGCCTAGTTTCATCAAATTACTCCCGAGACTTACAATCATTTGAGTGAATCTCATTAATCGATGGTTGGCCTCTGTTTATATGTTGTAACTAAAGACAAACCCATTTCAACTTGAGATTAGTCGGCTTAAGTATTTCTCTTAGTTCATTGTGACTATATTGAGTTTTTCTAGCTAACTCTAGTTAACAAGGACATTTTAAACCATAGAAGTATCGGGATAATGCTTCAATAATCATTAATTGACAATGGTAATGGATCAAGAGATTAATATTGAGTACATTTATTGAGCTTAACCCCCATGAATTTTTGTTGAGTTCAGTAATTAAAGAGAAGGATTTTTTTTTTCTTTTTTGTAAAACTTATTATAATTTTTGAGACGCTCCTCATTTATGTATAGATTTTGGATATGTTTTGTCAGTTTAATTTAATGTAAATATCACGCGTTTTTATTCGCCTCAACAAGGCAAATTGTAACAGATATTGAAGTCTTGGACTTTTGACAGTATTACTTGTTTTCTCAGCAGCTTAGGGAACCGTAATGTATGTCTAGGTTAGTTACTGTGACCTAATGTATGACGTCAGTCTCAAATCTAGATCCCAATAGGGTTTAAGTGTATATCTTATAGGTATGCTATGCGGAATACATGCATTAATTAATAATACTTAAAGTAAGTAGAAAAAAGTAATTTTAATGAATGATCGAAGGATTGTTAGGAGTACGCTGTCGTTTCACGTTCAAGAAGATCGATCGGTCTCATTCATTCGATTCTTCCCTATGTTAAGTGAATGAGTGAATGAACGGTTTAGGATAACTTTTTGAATGACTTACGTATGTGATAAATACGATTTCTGTATGTTTTAATGTAAGTTGTAATGTGTATTTATATTTATAATGTTAGTTAGGCGCCGACATAAACTTAGTGAGTAGAGATTAGATCCAATGTTTTGTATTTATGCTTTACGAAAATTAAATATTCAAAATGAAGTACATACTGCATACAATCAGCTATTTCTAGTCGGTTCAGTAACTTAAATTTACCCATTCGTTAATGCCACAAGCGCTTTACAATTTTGAAGAAAACTTTCATGAAATTATTTTCTTACTTTGATTTTTTTATTTATATCCTTTTTTTTGTGACACTTTGTGTTATAAATTTTAATAAAACATGTGTCTAATATTTATTACTTATGAAACGGTTTGATCATATTTATTTTTATTACAAAAATCTACTGTTTTGTTTTTCAATGATAAGCAAAATATTATTTTGTATCATTGATTTGCTGAGAACTGATTTAGTTTAATCTTTCACTAATAAAATATACATCAACATTTTAAACACAAATATTCATAATTGGTGCTAAACAATTTCATTGATTTTATATTCTTTCCCAAGTACTGTTTCATATACCTATTTCATGTATGTATTGATTTATATATAAAATTTTTTTAGGAATATTATAATCTACAATACTCAATAGGTGAAACTTAGCAACTTTAGAAATTGATTTATTACTTGTTTATACGAGTACCTGCAAGGCAATCATTTTGAAGTTTCATGACAACAAGAGTAATATTTTTTCTTCATATTTATATTGCCAA
This sequence comes from Leucoptera coffeella, assembly GCA_030578115.1. Taxonomy (NCBI): domain Eukaryota; kingdom Metazoa; phylum Arthropoda; class Insecta; order Lepidoptera; family Lyonetiidae; genus Leucoptera; species Leucoptera coffeella. The sequence continues at coordinate 122,627 of JAMBLF010000156.1, forward strand.
AATAATTTACTGGATTAAATGAAATGTTAAATAATAAAAGATTTGAACTCACATTACACCTCTCAACGAAACCTTCCTAAAGTTAGTTCCAAATTTAAACATTATGTACACAGTATAATATATGTGTACCTACTGATATTTATTTATATTGAGACACAAATTCAATAACATGCTAAAATGGGATTTATACATAAGTTAACAATTACGATTAATGTACTATAAAGCCATTTATGAAGAAAGGATTTTCAATTTCTAAAGTTGCTATAAGCGAATCAGTTTTCTTATTCAAAAGGTCTACTTACAGTATTCTGAACTTGTGGTGTTGTGTACAAAACATAGCTGGTGACAGTATCCGTGTTGGATCCCCGTTTAATCAGTATAGGGTACATGTATGTATCTGGACGATGTAATAAACAAATCGTAAATAAATATAACCTCTTTTATTTCTTTATACATATATTCATGCCTCTACGTTCCCTACGGGAAAGGTAGAGACTCGATCGCCACCTGGAACGGGTGACAAATCTCTCTTGCTTCACTCACGCCCATTAACCTTCTCATACATGCTCTTCTGTTCTTCACACTATGTACAGTAGTACAGTGTACATATTTTATTAATTTTCCTTTATATTTAACTGTCCAGTGATAGTCTGCGACGCAAATTGAATATTACCTAGATGACTTTCTTACTAGCATGTCGTAGGTGACTAAGTTTCGAGTTGGTTTCGAGGGGTAAGTTAAATCTATTGGGTGTATGTGAAAGAAACTGTTATGGGTATTCTATAAAGCCAGGTCAACTGTAATACAATCGCTAGTTGCTTCCGAGCGAATCGACTTAATAACATTCAATCACATTTCGGATGTCTCAAACCATAACCAGTAAGAGTCATTTTTTCAAAAAAGACAAAGGCAAACGGGTTCACCATTAAACCTTGCGGGGTAGTCAGAGGTTCAGGTGTCCATCTCCGCAATTGCGAAGGTAGTTATTCTATGGCCACCTCGAACCCACGTGTTGACTAGATAGTCAATACTCAATGTGACAGGTGGTAAGACAAGTCGCCATTTACAAGCACTAACTATTATATGTTCGGGGAACAAGTAGGTTTCCTCACGATGTACTCCCTCACCGTAATATTCGACGCATTTCGTAAATGAATTTTTTATTACGAAAATGTACATAGAAATTCATCAAACTTCATTTCCATTGGTACATGCTCGAGCGGGATTTGAACCATTTACCCTCGATACAGAGTCAAAACCCAAACAACTGAGTTAAGTCGAATTATAACTGAGCCACGTCGAATTATTTTTTTTTCAAAAACAGTATTTTCCATCTTTCTTCGAAAGCGTACTTACAAGGTTTTTGATTTTGGTACAGTATATTTACATTAAGATAGTGACGTTATCATGTTCCCACGATTTGACCAATGAGACGTGACAACGGTTGCCTGCTATTGGTCAATCTGATTTTCTCTCTCATTCACTCACGTCTCATTGGCCAGTTTAACCTCTGAATATCATGACATCACTATTTGGTTAACGCGAATAGCCTTTATTTTCAGTATGTATATTTAAGTAATAGATCAACCCAATTTTATATTAACAATAACGTTTTCGAATTTTGAAAAATGCTAATGCTAAATGTTAAAATGCTGCGCAGATACGCAGTAACCAATGCACAAACACATTTCAATAACAGATCAGTAATAGTGTGGTACTAGTGATTTTACAAAAGTGTAAAATTTCACCATTGATATCAACAAAAATGACAAAACTCGCTTTAAAAATGGCGAAATTTGTCACTTTTGCTAATCCACTACCAACTTCACACCATTACTGATGTAATATTGAACTGGTATTATGCAAATAGCATTAGCAGACTTGGGCCCCTGGTCTGACTTTCAATAAGAATCAAAAGTACTAACAACAAAAGGTATTAGTCTTTCAATGTCTAAAGATTGGCTTACAAGGAAAAATCCTTCAAACACCTAATTACACAATGTCGTGTACACAAGTTAATAACACAATTTCACGCCAATCGTGGAGGAAATATTATATACTTTGTATCTTTTATAATTATGTTACAATAGTATTGATTACTGCGAATGTTCAGATGAATCTAAGAAAATATAATCTATAAGATTACTCTTGAATGATTATTTTTACTATGTACATGCATTTACATTAACGTTCTTTAATTTCTTTCGTTTCATACACGCTCGGCTGTTATAGATACTTCTAAAGTCGCGAGGAAACCTACCTGTTCCCCGAACAGGTAATAGTTAGTGCTTGTAAATGGCGACATGGCTTACCACCTGTACCATTGAGTACTGACTATCTGGTCAACACGTGGGTTCAAGGTCGCCATCGAATTACTACCTTCGCGATTGCGGAGACGGACACTTGAACCCCTGACTACCCCGTAAGGTCGTGAACGCGTTTATCTTTTTTGTCTTAAGTAACCCTTTTTCAATATGGCGTCTGTATAACATGTTTATGAATTTAAATAAATGCTATTCCAAAACCCTTTACAGCTTCATTCAACTATTTACGCTCCCTTATTTAAGTTAATCCCTTAACAAAGTTAAACTAAGTTATGTCGTTTGAATCGTCCCTTAATTAGGTTGGAGCCGTCACAATCGTTACGCAGCGCCCCTTTGTTTCCTTTTTGAGTTTAACTCAGTTTATGAGTTATTCTCCGCCTGTCAAAATGATGACAGTTTACGAAAATAATGAGTTCTTTAAATACATGTACATAGAGACAAGGCCAATGCCAGGTGGACCGATGACCTTAAGAAGCTCGCTGGTAGTGGCTGGATGAGGGCCACGAATGATCGTGTTTTGTGGCGTACCCTTGGGGAGGCCTACGACCAGCAGTGGACTAGTACAGGCTGATTGATTGAGAGACAAGGATCACGAATCCCCATATGCGTTCGAAATTTTGGAGATGGACACTCAAGTTTCTGACTACTCCGCCTCAATAGAAAAGGGAGTGTGTATGCACAAGTCGTGAAGTGTATGTTATATTTAAATGTGGCTATAGAATGACTACCTCCGTAATAGCAGAGATGGATCCGCAAACCTCTGGCTATCTAGCAAAGATTGTAAGATCGTGGTAGTTTATATTATGAATATCGTATCGTATTTACTTAATAATAACATAAATATCTTCTTAATAAATAGGAAGGATGTTATTGTATGCACCATAACATAATATTCCAAACTGTTGTTTCTTTTTTGTCTTTACATCCGTATGAAGTTTGTAAAACAACGAATACTATTTGGTAAACAATACTTGTCGCTTAACCTTCAGAACAATTCCTTGTTATTATTATTCCTTATTAGCACTGTAACAAATCTATATGGACTAAGTACGTGACTGTATTTTTAAACACTTATGAGCATTTAAATCAAACATGCTAGCCCATCTTAGTTATGTATGTAAATATTTGCATTGGTACCACTCGTGTATAATTCACCCTTTCGGGGTAGTCAGTAGTTTGAGTTACACAGTTGAGAATCATTCTAGAGATAGACAAACCAAAAACGAAAGACAATTGCGTTCACAGGCATTATCCACGGTAGTCAGAGGTTTTCCATCTCCACAATCGCGGAGGTAGTAATTCTAGAGATAGGGTTGCTTAAAACAAAGTAATAAAATGAATACATAACATAACCGTCCTTCCACTTAACTTACATATTAAATTCTTTTTGTCAATTAGCTATCATTCATCTGCATAACATGTCCAAACCATCGAAGCATGCCCTTTTCAATTTTAGGCACATTTTCTTTCAAACTTGCCTTTCCTTATCACACCACAACTTACTACAATATTAGGGATATTGGATGTGGTATTCAAATCTCTGACTATCTTATAAAAGATAATGGTCGTGATAATGGGTAATATGAAACGTGAAACGTATCTCTTGCTAGTCTGGGAAGTAAAAAGAATAATAATAATAAAAAGCGTTTATTTACGGCCACAAAAATATACACAATACAAAACGTTTACAATAAAAAACTTACAAACTAAGGGGTATAACTTATGCATGTCATTGTCGCAGCAAAAGGGTTCTAACTCAGCTGGGTATGTTGCGTCTGGTGGCAAACGCAACGCTGGTTTTATGTCAGAACCACTGGAGAGCAACGTTTGTATTTTAAAGAAAATAGTTAAATAGAGTGCTACGTAAATAGAATGATAACTAGCTGCCGTTCTTCCTGGCATATCGTTGGAGGCGACTAAAGGACTAGGGGTATATGGATTCTATTGGGCGATAGGCTAGCAACTTGTCACCAATATACCATATATATGACATAATATCGCAATATGCATGCTAATAAACGCCCAAGAAAATGTTTTCATAACTCCAAAGTTCGGTATACCCCGAAAGGGATTAAAGGTCGTGCATGTATTATGTATACAACGTGAAGAAATTGCCTTAATTCCCCAACTCTATTTACTATAAAAACTTTTTAGTTTTATCTAATGCAAGTTTATTGTGCGTAACACTTTTTGTAACATTCAATGAAAATTACAAAATATTTTTTGCAAAACCTTAATTAAATTACAGAACCTAATTACGCGTTAAATTTGTGCGTTAAGCGTTCATTTTAAAAAGTCGTTTCGTTAGTACATTTTATACTTAAACAAGAGCTAAGATAAAGTGAACGTACTTGTGAAGTATCACTATTGTCTCCAATTTTCCAATTTAACGGTAGAATACCAAATTACATAGAATATCAAAATTACAAAAGAAATCCTAGATTGTCTTTTTCTTAACGCGATATTGTAAAATAGTCGAGGTGTGAGTGAAGTAAATTTGATTGGGTTCCGTTTGTGTATATGTTAGATAGATATTTTTGTGTCTTTAAAGATGGTTAGCTCTTTTCTGTTCAATATGAAAAGGAATACCGAAAGTGTGCATATGTGTATGTATATTACTAACATATATATGACATGACTGATATTTTGAATGTGTTCGGAAACTATTATTCTTGGCAATAAAATTATAGTAAATGTATCATTAATATTACAACTTCAAATCATAATTTCTATACAATACATGGCATGATATGTTATTTGTTTTTGTTACACTAAATTCCCCACCTTGAACTGCCAAAACAATATTCATAACTACACTTAAATACAATGCAGAACTATAGCTACATTTTCACTCTTAATTATGGTCCCTATGTACCTACTCTTTGAGTGACTCGTACCTTCCAAACCACGTGTTAACTAGATAGTCAGTACTCAATGTGTCAGGTGGTAAGCTATGTCGCCATTTACAAGCACTAACTATAACCTAACTATATATTCGGGGAACAGGTAGGTTTCCTCACGATATTTTCCATCACCGTAGTATTTAACACATTTCGTAAATGTAATTTTACTACGAAAATAAACATAGAAATTCATTAAACTTCATTTCCATTCGTACATGCTCAAGCGAGAACCTGAACTAATACAGAGTCAAACCTCAAACAACTGAACTACGTAGAATTTATTTAAAGTCGACAAAAGCCTTTTTGCTCTACAGAACCCCTTTATTACGTCTGTTGTGATAGCTCGACTATAGATCGGTTGGCGTCCGCGCACAATTCTGATTATGTCTCGAGTCGTCGACCGGAGAGTACAGTGGTCACTTTTTGTGCTCAGACCCCAGTGTTACGTCATTCAGTGCTTGTTTTGACTGTGTTGAACATGAAGCTGCTTATTTTGGTGAGTTAGGATTTGTTTATGTTAGAATATTATGATTTTAATATGTTTATCTAAAATAGATATATAATGATTCTATTTTTTCCTTAACATATATTATGTATAATATTTTGAAAAAGTTATATATCAAATAAACCTAAATTGATATTAATATATATATATATATATATATATGTAAACTTGGGTATTTTGTATGATCTATCAAGACCCGGAAGTTTTACGCTACTTTGTAATAGAAGGAGAAATATTACTTAAAATACATATACTCATGTTCTTACCTGTTTTGAAATGGAAAAAATTCGGATACATACTATTTCCTCTATTATCTTTGCCATTATTCCAGCGTATTTTGATAGTATCAATATCGGATAACCAATCTATAGTCTTCCTTCAAATAAATTGTATCACACAATTGTAACTATAATTACCACATAAGATATAATAATTATAGTTGTTACTCAAAATGGTATACATAATGTAAATTAAAGTATACCAGTTATTTTTTCGTTAGTTAGGAAGCACTGTTTCTAAGATACCTTATTAAATTAGAATCTGATAATTTCCTTTACAAGAAACGAAATGGAAGCTAGTATTGTTTTCTTTGTCGAGTCCATTTCTTTTTTACAAACAGTCTTTGAAGTTTGTTTTAGAGCAATTTGGGAGGAAACCGAATTTGCTTTTGTACATTTTTCTACCTTTTGGTCAAAATGATATTGTTACAATGTCTTCTAAGCTAAGTAAGTAAAGTTAAATGAAATTTATTATTTATTTATTCATATATTTATCTCCTTGGCTATTTCTGACATATTTAAATTACGTTGTATTGAAACATTAGTAAGGTAAAATTTGTTAACTATTTTTATATTTTATTATATAAAATCATTCAAATTGCTATACGAGTATTTAATGAGCTGTCATTTTTATTTTTATTTTTCTCAATGACCTGTAACAGTTTTTTTAGTAATGTAATAAAAATAAATAATTATAGACGATTTACAATACAACGATAACAATACATAAACAACTAAATTTAGAGGAATAAGTTTTCCATTACATACATATTAAATAGTCTGCTCTAGTGTTTGCGAATAAATATCTCGCGTGACTTATTGCATAATACATAAAATATAAATTAACATATTATTAAAAATCATACTTTTGTGCAAATAAGGTCGCGCAAGGTCGTAGGAATAATATAATATGAATCTAGAATATAAATAGAATACTAACTGCGATTCTTCCTGGTATGTAAAAGATGAGTAAGAGATTAGGGGTAAACTGAATTGTGGGCTTTGGAATAGTAATTAACGGGTATGTTCCTGATCTTTTTCACAGCGGGATAGCAAAAATTCATTTTTGGAATAGTAATCAAGTAACACTTTGTAATTATATACCTTACTGGGTAATTAAGAAATATTTACATGAAGTAATAAATCAAAATAAATAATATGAATAAAGATTAAAATAAACTAATAATTATAAAATAAAATCTTAAAACTAAATATATTTACAAATAAAATATATCTGCCAAATCATTAGAATTAAGAAATCCTAAAATGTAATTAACTTAGGGCCATATTGAATTTATTTTTCATCAGATAGTAAAAATTTGGCTCACTAAATGCCATTAAATGCCTTCAAATCTCCTATAATAATACCAACATACATACATATACATTCGATTTAATTCCATTCGAGATAGATAGAACCTTGGAGACATGAAAGTATCTTATTGAACATTTTTAGCATGTATATAGGCGTTTTCATGTCATTTGGAATATTGGTGACAGGTTGCTAGCCTATCGCCCAATTTATTATACTCCTAGTCCCTTAGTCGCCTCCTACGACAAGCCGAGAAGAATGGTAGATAGTAAGCATCCTTTTTACGTCCCAGACTAGACTTATTACGTCTCCGAGATCATATCTACCACGGAAAGGAATAAATAATGCCTGTTCATTTCATTGGATACAAAAATCGAAGCAATAATATAATTATAATTTCTATTACAAGTATTGATTAATATATATTTATCTTATACTATCTTACACGCTCTCCCTTTCCACAACTATTGAACTATTAAGAAATGTGCGAAAGTGTGTAATTGGCCTTAGTAACTTTTAAGATGTAAAGCAATATAGTATACTAGCGACCCGCTCCGGCTTCGCACCGGTATAAAATATATAGCCTACTCCACTATTTAATGGATGTTATTATACATATAAACCTTTCTCTTGAATCACTCTATCTATTAAAAAAACCGCATCAAAATCCGTTGTGTAGTTTCAAAGATTTAAGCATACAAAGGGACATAGGGACAGAGAAAGCGACTTTGTTTTATGCTATGTAGTGAAGTACGCTGTTGATTTTCCTTAATAAATAAATAAAATAAAAGGAAATAACTCTACCGGGAATAGAACGTAGAACTTCAGTGACCCCGAGAGGTCATCAGATGATTTGATACCTTTCCCTTAGGCTAATCGCTAATCGCTCACATTAGTTCCACTTTCATCTCTCATCAGACTGCGGTTATAAGATAGCAGAGCGGGTAGCGAGTTTTGACTACTTTTCTGGTCACATTAGAGTTTGTTTCTATAACTGCTTTTCTGCACATATTATTCTCTTGCTTTTCTTTCCCTTTTATGATGAACGAAATCATGAACATATAATAATCTCTTTGGTATTTTGATATACAGGGTGGCGTATTCAAAACGGTCAGTATGGGAAAGTCTAAAACTATAAGAGATACGAAGATTTGTTCTTAGGAACCATGTCACCGATTTTGATAAAAATAAAAACTGCATTCATACTTTCTTTGAAAAAACAATTGTATCCAGTACGGGTATCGAACCCGGTTGCTTTGAAAAAATAAATTGGCCCTTTTCACTTTTTCTTTTTAAATATCGATTGTGTAGGTCTTAAGCTGTAAATGTCTCTATGAAACATGGTGTCGAAAATGAATAAAATGCATTGTTTTGCCATACTTTAGTTTGCCCTGTATAGTTCTCATATAGCTCTTTGTTCCCATTGGTATAACAATAATAAAACGGGTTAGTTAAGACATTAAGAATTACTGAATATTAATGTTAAATTACTAGCTCATCACCATATAATTCCAGTCATACCTAGTCCCTTAATCATCTCCTACGATAGACTATAAATAAAGCATTATATTTTGGTCTCGTACTAGTCTAGGACGTAAGAAGAACGCTAACTAGTTACCGTTCTTTCCGGCATGTCGTAGGAGGCTACTATAGGACTAGGACTAAATAGAGTTTACTGGGCGATCGATGGGCTAACAACCTGTTATCAATGTTTCATTATGACATCAGAACCCTAATATTCATGCTAAAAAGTGACCCGGGAGATATTTTACTCCGAGGTTCTCTCCACCCCGAAAGGAATTAGAGGACGTGAATGTACAATGTATGTATGAGTTAGAATAAATTACTATATTTTCATGTATCATGTTCTAAATCCGACTGACAATCCAAAAGTCCTTACAACTAAAGTACACTCTACATAACCTGCGAATAGTAAACGGTAACGCGTCGTAAATCGTACGTAGGTGTGTGCAGAGCCTAATTTACGGGGGTGTTGGACGCGACCGTAACATCCCGTTAAATGGTTGGCCTGACCTACCGTAATGACCTTGTAGGTACAGGCGATGGCTGACTATTGGGGTAGTGAAGGGCTATTAGTGACTATATAAAAGAAACTTTATTATATAAAAACTTACGCGATAAGTCCCGTTAGTTATTAATCGTGAGTATAAATCGCGAATCCCTTAAAACTATAATAGAATTATGTTAGTAAAATATATAAGCTATAGTAATATTTAAATATTAAAATAATTTATATTTTGATGTAAATTTTCACATATATTGATTTAAAATTTTAAATTCATATGTAATTTACAAGAATTATTTCACTCATTAACTTCAATACTAAATTGAATAGGACAAAACACATAAATCTAAGATTAAATTCAATAAAATTTTATTCACATTGAGTACCGACTATCTGATTAATACGTTATACGGTTATAGGGCCCATAAGAATCCGCAATTCCGGAAATGGACACACGAACCTCTGAGCTATCCGCAAGAGTAAAAAGGTCGTGATTATTGTTTAAGATAATTTTAATATGTAGTTTTGTTTTGATGTAAGAGTGTCTAGTTTACAGCAATGTTATATAGTATCATAATTTAAAAAGACAAACGCATTCACGACCTTTAACCCCTGCGGGGTAGTCAGAGGTTCAGGTCTCCATCTCCGCAATTGCGAAGGTACCTATGGCCACCTCAAACCCACGTGTTTGCCAGATAGTAAGTACTCAATGTGACAGGTGGTAAGCCATGTCGCCATTTACAAGTACTAACTATTATCTGTTCGGGGAACAGGTAGGTTTCCTCACGATGATTTCCCTCTCCATAGTATTCGACGCGTTTCGTAAATATATTTTTATTACGAAAATGTACATAGAAATTAATTAAACTTCTAAGGCTAATGAAATATATATTGTAACAGGTTAACATCAGTCACTACAAAATATCTTTATCAATCGCGTCACAACCACATTATAAGTTTTTTAACCTTCAAGAAGCTGGTACATGGCAATTATATGACATATGTTATATAGGAATATGTGTCATATAATTGCCATGTATATAACAATCTCTGCCTGCCCCTACAGGGAATCAGGCGTGATCTGTATGTATGTTATATAGGTTAGAACACTCATGTCAAAATATCCACTTTAAGAAGGGAAATTTAATTAAGAACATTAATTTAATTCAGGTGTTTTCTCAGAAAAGCAAATCTCATTTCAAACAATGGCGTTTGAGTTCATTTGCAAAGAAATCACTTTTTAATAAGGCGCTGGTTGGGCTAATAAGGACGGGTAATTAAATTAGGGCTCATAAAGAACGTTGGTGTATGCAGAGGTGTTTGGATGTATGTGAGCGAAATTTAGTTCGCTAGGGACGGATGAAAATGGCATACATAATGTGTACTTGTAATTTTATTTTATTTATTTATTTACATTTCTCACAGGTAAACCTATTGCGTATGCAATATATTATAATAATATATAATAAGATAAATCATTAATTACATAATCTTAAATTAATCAAATAACTTAATCACGGCTTTGGCGAACTTATCCGACCCACACGAAAAGATATCGACGTTCGCCGAGACGGTATTGAGAGTGCGGAGCGCCCGCGTGAGATTTTTACTTGTTACTGTTTCTTTCCTTTACATGTATTAAAAATTACTAAATCTCCTAAATGTATCAATTACTGAATGATATTAAACTAAAATTTAAGCGATTTTAACGTCCAACAAAATCAATTTTTAGGTATTTACACTAACATGATAAACTTTAAGGCACAACACAAAATACCAAGCAGAAAGACAGTTAGTTTTTAGTTTCCATTCTATTCCATCCAGACTATCAGAATAGTCAAAAGCATAATTCTTTAAGCTTAACCATCTTTAATTAAGCCACAATTACCTACTACAGAAAACGTACAAAAACTAATAAGAAAAAGGGACTATGGGATTAATGTGATCAAAGAGGTACTTTCTTTGGGTTCAATATCCTTAGCCACAAGAAAGGTTTCCTATTACCTAACCATAGGTACAATGCCCTAGATAGACTAGAAAGTAGAGCCTAGGTTTCCTAAGATAATTGAGAGTGAGTTTAATTCTTGATTGCACTTATTAGGGCCGTGTTGATATGGAACTTTAATATATGTAACTAGCTGCCATTTTTGTGTGTTGTAAGATATGATTAATAACTAACGGGACTTATCGCGTAAGTTTTTATATAACAAAGTGCCCGTGACCAAGGCTGCTGCAACGTAGCCGAAACGTCGGGTTAATAAAGGTAATTTTATTATATAAAAACTTACGCGATAAGTCCCGTTAGTTATTAATCATGAGTATAAATCGCGAATCTCTTAAAACTATAATTGTAAGATATGATAAGAAACAGGGAGCTTATACATTCACGTCCTCTAATTCCTTTCGGAGTGGACAGAACCTTGGAGAAAATAACTCTAAAGTCACTAGTTAGTATGATTATTGGGGTTGTGTGTGGTGATAGGTTACTAGCCTATCGCCCAACAGATTCCATTGACCCTTAGTCCTTGTGTCACGTCCCACAATAAGAAGAACTGCAGCTAGTTTGCATTCTTTTGCGTTCCAGTCTAACATGGCCTAAAAAATATTACCCAATAATGATAATGTTATTTTTTACCACAATATAAACTAAGTATGGCCGCTTAATATGCGGTCTCATAGTTCATTGACCACTTAGTCACGGGCAAAAAAGAAAGTGAAAAGGCTTTTCCAATACCTAATTTAATGTTGGTTCTAAACTTCAACTGTGACAATCGTTGAATGATCGTGAAAATATAACTACTTAATTATTAGTTCATTAACTTTATTACTGTAATGACCTGCCTTTATTATAAGCTAGCTCAATTACATTAAATAAATAAATAAAAGTATAAACCTTTACTCCTGAGCTTGTCGGGGACGTAAAAAGAATGCTAACTAGCTGCCGTTCTTCCTGGCATGTCGTAGGAGTCTACTAAGGAACTAGTGGTAAATTGATTTTATTGGCGATGGATTGGCAACATGTTCTATTATAATAGAACATAATTATCATAATTATGACATCGCTATCCCAATATACATGCTAAAAGTGACCTAGGATATATTATGTATATTTGTGAATAAACAAAGGTATAGCTTTTATTGCGAAAGTAATGGGAAGGCAAAATGATCTGCGATAGCATGTCTTATTATAATAAATGATTTTAGTTTTGTGCATGTTATATCGTTTTAAATAAACGCTTGTTGTTGTTGTAGTTTATAATGAGATGTTACTATACTGTTTTATAGACCTCACAATAATCCAAAATGCATACATTTGTCTGTGAAGTGTGTTGGTTCATCTATTGCCGCCATTTTTAAAAAAACTTAAACTGAAATGTTTTTATTCAACACAAGTGAATTCCTTAAAAGTCAAATACTTGCCTGATACTGGTTGTCTCTTATTATTAAAACTTTCGTTCGTTACTTGATGATCAAATAAATAATCTATGTTAGGTCATAAAAGATTATAAAAATCTGTTTCTCAGAAATTCTATTACAGTCAAGTATCAATCATAAATTCTTATATCTTTTATTATATCTAAGATGTTAGTCAAACTTATATATTCTTAGTCCTCTTAACAATCACGACCACAACCTTGCAGGGTAGTCAGAAGTTCACGTGTCTGTACATACAATTACGATATTAGTGATTCTATGGCAATCTTAAACTTACATATTTACCAGTTAATCCGTACCTAACGTGATAGATGGTAAACTAAACCGTATCACCATATACAAGCACTGATTTACACAGATAAGTTTTTTACGATGTTTTCCTTCACCGTTAGTGCATATTATAAATTACTGGTGAATATCCATTATAATGTACATTTCAGTACCAAATACATTTCCATACTACATTCCTTTTAACATCTTCAAGCTCCCAGTAACATTCCAGATATATTAAAAATGCTAAGTAAAACACAGCATAAGGCTTTTTCATTTTTTACTCCCCTCAAGGCAAGAGGGAATATTTTCTTCTGTGTAATGGAAAATGAACATTACGTTTTGTATGGGCCAGAATTTTGCCTCAGGCGGATGTATATAATAATGAATGTAAGGATATTAAAATAATACATGCCATTGCATGACTTACTCTGGTATTTAGACAAAGTAATTAAGTTAGGCAAGTCTTTAAGCGAACAACAAAAAATAGGAAAATACTCATCAGAAATACTGAATTACAAACCTAACTAATACAATCTCAAACCTAACCTTACCTTTGTAGTGCGTTAGTATATATTTTTGGAGAAACTTTCAGAATTTTAGATCTACATTCAATTATTTTCCATTAATGTTTCGCAATTTATTTGAAATATTTACTTAAATCCTTGAATCCCTCATCAAAGACATAGAGCCTTCAACAAAGCACGCCACCTGAGCCTATCCTGCGAGATGACTTCAATCTTAGCCTATGGTAAAGACCGAGAACCTCCTTTTTGACGGATCGGCGCCAGGTCTGTTTCGGCCGACCTTTCGAGAACCTTGGGGAAACCATTTCAGCGCTACTTTAATTAGGAGAATGGTCTTCTCAATGTGTGCCCAATCTATCGCCACTAATAATTGTTGTAAATAATTGTTAAGACATGAATTTTAAAATGATCTGCTTGAATATGCAACAGACAACATAAGTCTTGTGTACGGCATGGTACACCAGGCACCTTATATGCGGAAATCTGGTGAAAAGTGGGTTTTATCTGGTTATCTATGTTCCAATATTGTGGTGACAGATACTCAATCCTTCAACTATCTTGCAAATTGTTAATTATGACACAAACACTCTCAACAAATCATTATTCTATTGGGAACTTAGAAAACTGCATATTTATAAGAACAGCTAATAGTCAAACATGTTGAAAACTGTTTATAGACAAAGTAAGTCACGTTGAAAGGTAACAAAGGGTTTTCTGATGGTAGTCACTCATCTAAATACCTCAAAAAAGATGTCAGGATTCATGTATATTATAGTTGTATTCTATCTATATTATATATTATTTTTTACTGTATAGACTACAACAACAATGTTATTATTACCCTTGAAATAAATTGGTTTTGTTGAAGTTCACATTTGTAGGTTAAACAGGCAATAATAATGTCACAAACTATGATTTTTGCTCGTTTAATCAATATTGATGTTCTATGGTTATTTATTGTAATCAATTTAATACTGATTGCTTAGTAAATTCAATCTTGTTCGATTTATTTTATTATAAGTACCTATTATGTACGTATGAATTTTTTTATAGTATTATATTATCTGTGGTGTGGGATAAAAAGAGTATGGCAAGGTTGATACATGAGTCAGAAAGAGGAGATTTTAAGATAAACATAAATGAATAAAAACGTATATTCCATTAACTCATTGAACTACAATATAAATTTTTTTATATTATTAAACATACTTTTTACATTTGCAATTTAACAATTTGTAAATTATCAACATACGAATGTTTTCAAAAGACAAAGAAACTTTATTGGCGACACATGCGTAAATAGGGTGTACAATTATTATTACAATAATTGTCAGCATGGCCTACCTCTTCTGGCTTACAATATAGTATTTCGATTACCACCAAAATAACTGAAATTATCGCTTAGCAAAAGTATTAAATTATCGCTATTAACTATTTCTAAAACATTACAATGTTATTAAACTCTTACATTATTATTATTATATAACCTATTAGATTTACGTAATCTAATTAACATTTTTATAACTTTGTTTCTTTTTTGCACCTAATTTTATATTTATATAACATATCAATACTATAACTATCGCTATTACTCAATAGGCTAACTCGTATTCAAGTAGCTATATTAATTATTATATTTCAAGTATATAACCTTTAACTATTATATTCTTACATACTTATATTCTTATTAATTTGTTTAACATCTTACACTCAACATGCCATTGCCTGTGCGTCCATAAACACAAAACAGTTGAACGAAGCATTTATGGCTGAACCCTCTGAGATATACAGCCTCCTTCGCCACCTAATGCCCTAGGAAACCTAGACTACATAGACCTAGGTAGTAATGAGATTTAAATTAGGTACTAACTTACCAAATATACACATATAATTCACACCTCAATAGTAATATAGATAGATGAAGACCATTGTAGCATCACAGATAATATAATACTACAGGTAGCATCTTGAAAGATCCCAACAAATCTCTATTGCTTCACTCATATATGTATAATCTTCCTATGTTATTCAATAAAAATATAATCTAGTTGTGTATTATTGCCCATTATTATATTCAGATCTTTTCATACTTTTAAGGTCTAACAGAATCTTAGAGATATTGTCAATCGGATTTTCAGAGTTAACCCCATTATACATACTGAAACTGGGAAAAGAAAATAATAATTTTTTGATTAGGGCAGCACAAAGTAATTTAACTTATTAATAATGTTACGGCGAGATAGAAACGTAAAAGCTAATTAGCTGCCATTCTTCCCGAAGGGGTAGGAGACGACTGAGGGACTAGGGGTAAATTGAATATTTTAGAATTTGGGCTAGCAACCTATCACCAAAGTTTCATATATCATCACAACAGTATCCATGCTAAAAACTGACCAAAGAGATATTATATCTCTGAATTTCTGTCCACACTGAAAGGTATAAAAGGGCAATGCATATAGATCAGCTGGCTACAGCAATGTTACGGTTTTAGATAGGTGTTAAAGTAAACTACGTTTAGCCAGTCCGAGTTAGGTTACCTAAGTTTCAGCCAACTTTAGAAGGTAGACTCAAGTTTATATTGACACCTGCCGTTAGCCGTGAGATCAGTTCATACTTCTACGTTAACTGTACATAAAAGCAAGTTTTGTGCTTAGTAACAAATATAGACTTATTCAAGTTTACTCATATGAGGATTCGACGTAGCTCAGTTGTTTGGGGCTTATCTTTGTCTCAATGGGTACAGGGTTCAAATCCCGCTTGAGCATGACCAATGGATATAAAATTAATGAATTTCTATGTACATTTACGAAATGCATCAAATACTACGGTGAGGTTAAACATCGTGAGGAAACCTACCCGTTCCCCGAACACGTAATAGTTAGTGCTTGCAAATGGCGATACATCTTACCATCTGTTACATTGAGTACTGACTATAAGGTCAACACGTGTATTCGAGATGGCCATAGAATTACTACTCTCGCAATCGCGGAGATGGTAACCTGAACCTCTTACTGTCCCGCAAGGATCGAGAACGCATTTGTTTTTGTCTTTTGAAATAAATAAAAATCCAATGATAACTAAAAGTTTGTACTTATTATTCAGTCGCATGGTTACAACAACGCCGCTACGACCGAAAAAAAAAACGAAGCCGAAGTCCAATTCTTCTCCTCTTCCTTGTTCTTCGGTTCGTTCCAGTTGAGGATCCAAATATAATCCCAAAGCAAACATATTTAGCCAGTTTGGCATCACAATTGACTAAATATTCAGCCGAAAATGTTTATATGTATTTTCAACTTTCATTGAGCTGCTATGTTGACGAACCATAGTCTACCTACTACAGTACTAGAACAGTTGATCACATTTTACTTCATGACAGGCCACAGAGTGGAATTATTCAATACCGCACAATAGGTTACAGAATCACCGAGTGTCAGTGGGCACTTTCGAACCGTCTGACTATCGGGCACTTTCGCTGGTTCATCGGGCCATTAGTTACGCGGTCGTAGGAAACTCATTTACGTGAGGCTTATTCGAGAACTAGCGGTTTATGAACGCCTAGTACTCGGTATAATATTTACTGTGTGTTGTTTTTTGTTGGGTTTTAAGAGGAGACTAAGGGCCGGAATAATAAGACATATAACAGTCAGATAGACGCTATATTGAAAAAAGGTGACGTTAGGTGTACCTATAACCGCCGAGAGTGTATGAGAAGATGTATGAATGTCAATGAAGCGAAAGTGGTCTGTCAGGATCGGGACAAATGGGGATCCGTGATCTCTGCCTACCCCTCTACAGGGAATCAGGCGTGATGTGTATGTATGTACTAAGGATTGGAGTTAATATACGATTTATGCGATTCTGGTACTATATATATGTTATTCGATTTATGTTAGCCTGGTAATATATGTATGTTAAATTGGTAGCATTGTTGTTTACAACTAAGGTGTTGGTAAAAAGATATCTAGAATGGGCTAGCCAACTATTACTTACTTATTGTTCATGAAAAAGGTTTTATTTAAAAATGCATAGATTATACTATAAATAATATAGAACACATACCTTTCCATTTAGGCCATATATTTATTGTATTTCGTAGAAATAAGTCAAGTAAAAAGTCCTCAAATTTCTTAGACGGTGCTTACGATAATGATTCTGCCTAAATTTTATTTAATTTTCTTTCAAAATAGTGACAATGAAATAAACCTTTATAAATTATAATGCAAACATAAAAAATAATCATAAATCTAAATAAATAAAAGTTATACTAAAATATGACTCTGCTTTTACAATAGAATATTTATACAGAGAAGAATAAGCCCCCGAGTAGATGGATAAAGTCATTAAAGTTTCACTCCCGCATTACACTATCATACTCTATTGAATAATGTGTTCCATAATCTACTATATCTCTGTAGCTAGTTTTTATGGTAATATAATATATTTGCTATTTAATTTAATAGTTAAATAGTCGTATGTACAGACAAAAGACAAATGATTATTAACCCTTATGGGGTAGTCAAAGGTTCAGGTGTCCATCCCCGCAATTGCGAAGTTAGTAATTCTATGGCCACCTTGAACCCACTGTTGACTAGATAGTCAGTACTCAATGTGACAGGAGGTAAGCCATGTCGCTATTTAGAAACACTGACTATTACCTGCTCAGAATAGTAAAGAATAGTTTTGAATCTTATAAGGGATGGTTAGAAAGTTATATTTCTAAATGATTATTCAGAAATATCATAGAAGAGTATGCTTATTTATAGCACGTACTTAGTTAATAAACGTTGTTTTATCCTTCATATAGGTCATAAGAAAGGAGTAAAATATAGTCTACATAACAAGTACTTTATTGTTTTATTTGTAAAAGTAAATTGTGTTACATATATTCACATTTTATAACTATAAAAACATTGACGCATACATTTATTTATATTTTGTAACAATTGTGACAAAACGTTACGATAAAATTATTCAGTTCCATTCTTAGCATTGCGTGCTATATTTCTATGCAAACAATTCTAATAAACTTGCAATCCATGGAGAAACCAATTCAAGTATTAAACTAAACAATTACTCATTTCATTTGCAATACTATTATGATACTAAGACTGTTATAATATCGTGACCACTACTTAAGCCACGTTGAAGCGATTCTTGTTCTATTATCGACTAGTCACCCGCCCCGGCTTCGCACGGGTATAGCTATATAGCTTACTCCTCTATTTAATGGATGTTATTATACATATAAACCTTCCTCTTGAATCACTCTATCTATTAAAAAAATCCGTTGCGTAGTTTCAAAGATTTAAGCATACAAAGGGACATAGGGACAGAGAAAGCGACTTTGTTTTATACTATGTAGTGATTAAGCAACGTTGAGTGTATTCAGTATTTGTATAGGAAACTGTCCCGTGCTAGTTTTGGACGTAAAAAGAAGTCTAACTAGCTGCTGTTCTTCTCAGCACGTCAAGGAGGCGACTCAGGTACTAGGGGTAAATGGAATCTAATGGGCGATAGACTAGCAACTTTTATACCAATAACGTTCTGTCTACTTAAGGCAAAACGAAAAAAAGCTTGATAATTTAGAAAATTAGTGTATTATTTATATTATTATTATTTGAGAAAACCTATTTATACTTTACGGGTAATGCTTTGTATCAATACTTACATACATATCACGCCTGATTCCCTGTAGAGGTATAGGCAGAGATCATGGATCCCCATTTGTCCCGACCCTGACAGACCACTTTCGATTCATTGACACTCATACATCTTCTTATACACACTCGTGTGTATATGATACTTATTTGTACAAATACAGGTAACCTGTAATCTATTTAAACTTCTAAAACAAGTTTATTATATACAATAAAACAAGGAATTTAAACTATAAACCTAAACTTTATTTTCGAGTAAATATATATATAATGTCAAAGACGGTCACTCAACCCTTTGTTTATCTGCTAAACAATTACCAGTCTTAATTTGAGCGGATAAATTGTATAGTTAGCTAATTTGTCTGCAATATAATTATAATCCAAGGTGCAATGAAACGATAGTATTTTTTAAGAAATTGCGGAGAGAGATAATTAAAGCAACAATCACAGAACACGAATCGGCGTTTAATTAATCTAAAATCATTAGTGTGACGCGCCGAAGTGTTTTCTTCAAGCGAGTTATAATAGAGAAGGGGATCGTTTGTTACTGAAGGGTATATACTCATTAATGTATAAATGATGAATAGAATATGCTTATTACTGCAGTCTTATTAAGTGCACAGCCTTAAGTGAGAAACTAATTTAAAAGCTTTGTTAGCAATAAGAATGTACCCGACATGTATATTTATACTTAAAATGTTTTTGACATATTTTTATGTTTGTTAATAAATAAATGTTATCATTTATTGATATATCTATATATCTGAACTATTTTATGTAGTGCTGCATTACTTTTCGCTAGTCATATTGCAGACACATACCAGATGAATCTTGAAACTATTCTGCACATTTTGTATTATAACGTTCAAGTTGTAAACAGATTTCGGGTATTAATAAATTCTGCCAACGTCACTGCCCTTCACTAACGACTCAAAAGTACTTAATAATCACGAATTTTGTTTGCCAAAGACCCCGTTTTGTTGAATAACATAGTTAAGAGTTACAATTAAGTTGAGGTCAGGTCAGTAACGAGTCAATTTGGGGTTCTGAATGTTGAAGTTTTATTTACCATGAAATTATTGTTTTAATCAGATTCAGGGTAGGTCAACTGTGACTTAAATAAATAAACAACATATTATGCACAAATTATTTCGTGATGGTGTCGAAGAACTTAATTTGCTGGGATTTTAATATATTCAGCTGTCTTCTGTAGAGTAATTCATATTAGGCGATAAAGGAATATAGATTTTCTTAGGTACTTTTAAGCCATGATGTAAAACTAGCATTCATTCGCCGATGCGCTAGCAACTCACAAATATGCATTGCTTTTATATATTACATACATTCACGTCCAATAAATCTTAGACGCCTAATAACTTTCTCGTTATTTTTAGCTTTAATATCATACATTGGTAACATGTTTCTAGCCCATTGCTCAACAAATTCAATCAATCATCATCAATCAATCAGCCTATGACAGTCCACTGCTG
This sequence comes from Leucoptera coffeella, assembly GCA_030578115.1. Taxonomy (NCBI): domain Eukaryota; kingdom Metazoa; phylum Arthropoda; class Insecta; order Lepidoptera; family Lyonetiidae; genus Leucoptera; species Leucoptera coffeella. The sequence goes on from JAMBLF010000156.1 coordinate 143,354, forward strand.
GACGTAGGCCTCCCCAAGGCAACGCCACAAAACACGATCACTCGCGGCCCTCAGCCAACCACTACCAGCGACCTTTTTCAGGTCATCAGTCCACCTGGCACGGGGGCGTCCTACACTACGTTTACCGAGACGCGGTCGCCATTCGAGAACCGCCTTGCTCCAACGGTCGTCGGTTCTGCGACAGACGTGACCGGCCCACTGCCACTTCAGCTTGCAACATCGATAGACAATGTCTACGACATTGGTTCTCTGCCGGATAATCTCGTTCCGGACTCTGTCCCTTAACGAGATACCCAGCATCGAACGTTCCATTGCTCGCTGAGCGACATGTAATCGGTGAGCCAGCCCGACCGTCATGTTCCACGTCTCGGCACCGTACGTCATTACAGGTAGGACGCACTGATTAAAAACCCTGGTCTTAAGACACTGCGGTAGTGGCGACGAGAAGATATGACGCAACTTCCCGAATGCTGCCCAGCCCAGCTGCACTCTTCTGGAAATCTCACGCTCGAAGCTGTCCCTACCCATTTGCAGAGCCTGGCCCAGGTATACATATTCCAGGACCACTTCGAGCGCCTCTCCACTGATCGTGATCGGCCCCGGGACAACGAGTTCGTTGAACATGACTTTCGTCTTGTCCAAGTTCATCCGGAGACCGACCGACCGTGAGGCAGCGTTAAGACTGTGCAGCATTCCCTGCAAATCCTGCAGCGACTCCGCCATTACGACAATGTCGTCAGCGAAGCGGAGGTGTGTGAGGTATCTGCCATTGACATTGATACCCATCCCAGTCCAATCCAGAGTTTTGAAGACGTCCTCCAGTGCGTTCGTGAACAGTTTCGGGGATATGACATCCCCCTGTCTCACTCCTCTGAGCAACTGTATAGGACTTGTCTTTTGGTTTTGGACTTGAACAGATATCGATGCCACGCTGTATAGGCTCCTCAACACCTGCACATAACGCCAATCGACCTGGCATCGCTGCAAGGATTCCAGAACAGCCCAGATCTCTCGATCGATGGAGTCGAAGGCCTTCTCGTAGTCCACAAAGCCAAGACACAGCGGCTGGTTATACTCATGAGACTTCTGTATAACCTGCCGCACTGTGTGGATGTGGTCTACGGTACTAAAACCTTTTCGAAATCCGGCCTGCTCCGGCGGCTGGAAGGCGTCAAATCTTGAGGCCAGACGATTTGTGAGCACTCTCGAGAACAACTTGTAGACGTGGCTTAGGAGCGCGATAGGCCTATAATTCTTCAATAGGGTCTTGTCTCCCTTTTTGAAAAACAAGGCCACCACGCTCTCACTCCACGCCGTCGGGGTAGTCCCATTAGCTATGACGGAATTAAACAGGTGCTTGAGCTTCTGCAGGACTGGAGCTCCTCCCGCCTTTAGAAGCTCAGAGGTTATTCCGTCTTCGCCGGGAGCCTTCCCATTTCGAAGTTGTTTGAGAGCGCTCCCAACCTCGTCTTCGTCCACGAGCGGGAGATCATCAGTGTAGTGGCGCACCAATGTGGCTCTTGGGTCGTTCGCATCGGGTGGAGGCTTCGGGGCATGCGAGGCGTATAGATGGCCGTAAAAGCCCTCAACCTCGTTTAGAATCCCCGGAATTGAAGTGACGGTTCTGCCCTCTGAGGTTTTCAGCTTCGTCAGATTAGATGTACCCATTCTTTTGCTGAAGACTTTCGACCCCCGATTTTGCTCAATGGCCTCTTGAATGAGTTGCGCATTGTAGCTACGGAGGTCGCGTCTCACCGATTTCCGGATTGTCTTATTGAGACGTTGGATATCTGACGAAGCTCCCTCTGGCAATTCACGTCGAATCCGCATCAATTCCAGGGTTTCGCTTGAGAGCTTAGACTTTCGGCTGCCTCGCCCTCCCCTGAAGCATCTCTGACCCACCTCGCGAAGTACCCCCACCACATCATCGAGGCTCTCGTCAACACTTGCCGTGGTATCCAGTGCCTCGAAGCGATTGCGCAGTTCCAGCTGGAACGCTTCAGAGCCATGCACGGATTGGAGCATCGTTGGGCGAAGAACGGACCGTCTCAATCGGCTTCTCTCGGCCTTGAAGTCGAAATTCAGGGTGCCTCTCACTAGGCGGTGGTCACTGCCGGTCTTAAACCTATTAACCACTGAGACATCCCTGAACACGTACTTCCTGTCTGCCAAGATGAAGTCGATCTCGTTCTTCGTCCTACCATCTGGGCTCTGCCAGGTCCACTTCCTATTTTTTCTCAAAGAATGTGTTCATGCAGAACAGCCCCTCTTTATCCAGGAAGTTGACCAGCATCTGCCCTCTGGCATTCCTGCATCCAACCCCGTGCGCTCCGATACGCGATTCATCGCATTCGCGCACTCCCACTTTGGCATTGAAGTCCCCCATGACAACGGTGTAGTGGGTCTTGGTGGTGTTATGCATCGCCTTGGCGATATCTTCATAAAGCACCTCGACCTCACTGTCTGAGTATGCCCGTCGGCGCATATACCTGCACGACCTTAAGAGAGTATCTCTTGGTCAGTTTCAGTACAAGGTACGCTACCCGGGTCGACACACTCGAAACCTCCAGCACGTTGTCACGGAGAACCCTGTTGACGAGAAAACCTACGCCACCCTGTGACCTCTGGTCGCCCTCCCGGAAGTAGAACAGATGGCCTGATTCTAGGGTAATGGTGTCCTCACCAGGTCTTCGGACCTCCGATATCCCCAGAACATGCCACCTTAAATTCGTCAGTTCCACTTCCAGCTGCGCCAGGCTTTCGTCCAGCCGTAGACTGCGTCCATTGTACGTCGCCAGGGTCAATTTGTGGCAGCTGTCCGTAACCCGGGGATTCTTAGCACCCCCTGCCCTACCGTAACCGAGACCGCTGCCGTGGGCCGGAATAGTAGGGCGACCGGGAACTGGGGGCCATGCGTTTCTCGCTTTTTTCATGGGGGGTATTGCCCTTACTCACCACGTTGGGCAGGCGGGTTGGTGAGCGCAGAACGTAGGTCTTCGCACCAGTGACGCTGCTGCCCGTCACTGGTCTGTTGCATTTAACCACGCTTGATTACGAAATGGTTATACCGCCATTTGTCGGTCGCCAGAGCCTCGTTCGTTGGACAGCAGGATGCACCACGGGCAGGTGAGGTTGGCTTGGGGCACTAGGGTGATAGAGTGCCCCCTTACATCCCAGTGCCCCCTTACATCCCAACAAATTCAATTGAGCTTTAATCCCTAAGTCGGCTTCAACGACATGCCAGGAAGAACGGGAGTTAGTTCCCATTATTAACTTAAATTTACACCCTAACACGAGACTATAGAAATGGTACTCTATGAATTTTAATTTATGGTCTAGGCGTAGTAATATAGTTCCTGTGATACTTGTAATATTCATTTCTTGGCAACTTTCATTATTGACATTCTAATTATTGTTATTTGTCAACAAATTTCTTAATTTAACTGAAGAAATAAAACCTTACAAATAGAATGCGTGACCAGTACTATTCAATTCAATTTCGCCATTGAATCACAATGGAGGTTTAATGAAAAGAGTTTGTCAAACAGTTGTGGCGCAAAGAGTAATGAAAAACTAATAATTACTGTAATATTGAAATAGCAATATTTCATAGAGTAGATATAATTGGATTTCCGTGTTTCTGAATTGAACTGAATGTTTTAAAAATTGACTAGGTACTAGTTTATTTATTTAATTATTGTAAAGTTGTATTCAAGATGTTATATTATTATTAAAATGCCAATGTGTATTAAACTATTTATTTAAATCAGACGACCTCCGTGGCTCGAAGAGTTAACCAGAACGATAAGGTGAAGACCCGAGTTCGATTCCCGGTGGAGGTAGAAATAAAAACAAAACTTTATCCACTCTCCAAATTGAGCTCTCCAGTCTTGTCGTTGATGCTATATAATATTTTTATATTTAATTACTCTGCAATAACTGAGACTGCTCTACACAAATGACAATAGTTAATCATGTATATAACTAAAGTATTTATTATTATAAATAATGCAATGCTTTGAAATGTATGGAATTATATTGTAATAATCATTGACTTAAACCACACATTAAAAAAGGAACTCTTCATAACGTTAGTCAGTAACATTCAATCAACGCCCAGACCAAATTAACTGATCAACACAGTCCGTCCAAAATAACCTTAAAATCCGCCAAAATCCTGCCTTTGAAGCCAGATTATTTGCCACCCATTCCCGCCAGAGATTGGCAACGAATCCCTGTAGCAATTGATTAAAACTTGTCCCCGAATGGATTATCGAATCTTGCGTTTGTTTGATTTAATTAAAAAACAAAGTTGCCCAAAAGATTCAATAGGTTCTCGGCAGGGGGCGCCTTTGTTGACTCCCCCTTTTGTGCCAACTTTTGTTGAACGAAGATTGATTAGGGGGGTTGATACATACGTAATTGGCTAGATTTTAATTAAGGACGTGTTGTTGATTAATTGGAAAGATAGATGGCGCGAGGTGTTAATTAGGATTCGTCTTTTCAATGAAGACGATGTAGTGGTTATCTATGAGCAAAATTAATACCATAATTAATACCATAATACTGAAAGAAATGGAAATAATAAAGTGTTTCAAATAACAACATATTATTAAAATTAATACAAACGAATACTTAGAAGGGGTGGTCAACTGACGTCAATATATGACAATTTCCGAAAACGACTAAGTCATGTAGTAGATGTACTTATTCACGTCTTTGTATCCATTTTGATGTAAAAAGAATTTTATTGTTTACTACTTGACGTTCTTTTGTGATGACATAAATATGTGATATTGTTGGCAGGATGTTTCCAAACCATAATGCACCTTTAGAACCTTAGTCGCTTCCTACAAGTAACTAATCTAGTATCATTGCACTTACATCTCAGTCAAGTCACTAATGTATTCTGTCGCAAGAACTGTCATTTCTTTTATTTTCCGCCGTCATCAGGCTTGGACTTCCTGATGTTATGCCACCGTCTTACGTGGACTGATGCAATCCGACCTTTTTTCTCACGACGCTCAATTAGCCCGCCTAATCAACCGGTTGAGAAATTGGGTGCCCGATAAGGAACTTTTTGTTCGGACCTCATTACTGGCTTTTTTGCTTACTTTCGTTCGGGTGGCTATAGATTCAAAGTTATTTGGGATTGGTTCGAAATGAATGCCATTGTGATGCATATAAGATAAAATTAAAGATTTGTGTTACGATAATGTTTGACGACCTTAGTTGCACGAACGTTAAATAAGCTAAACATTAGTCGAGAGGTCCCGGGTGCGATTCCCGGTGGTGGCAGAGTTAAGAAAAAGGCTTTTTGTTTGCGTTCCAGTCAGGTATTTGATTATAAATGCTATACATTAATATATGTATGTATAATAATTATATATTTCTTTAATATACGTTGACTTTGAGATAGTTCAAAAGGTGAATTAGTGTAATGTTATTATTATTATATTAATGTACTAGTGACCCGCTCCGTCTTCGTACGGGTATAAAATATATAGCCCACTCCACTTTTTAATGGATGTTATTATACATATAAACCTTCCTCTGGAATCACTCTATCTATTAAAAAAACCGCATCAAAATCCGTTGCGTAGTTTCAACGATTTAAGCATACAAAGGGACATAGGGACAAAGAAAGCGACTTTGTTTTATACTATGTAGTGATACTACTATACTTAAATTTAGTTAGTAAATAGATATGAAGCATATCAGAGCATTTAATTTTTTTTATCACATCCTCACTAACCTGTTCAGGGTAACCAGGGTCTTTGGTCACTCACCAGTACATTTAAATAGATAGTACAGTGTTTTACCTAACATAAGGTAGAATATGTTGTCAACATACATACACATCACGCCCGGTTATATACAGAGTAGTAGATAAAGATCATGGATCCCAATTTCCCTTGAGCTTTTTCTGAGTGTCCGACCTCTACATAAAAACATCAACTAATATAACAATAATTTATTTGCAGATATCAACACTAGCCCTTGCATCAGGCATAAGGGTTCCAGTAGAATACGACTCAAGAGCAGAAGCCACCGACGTTGAGGAAGCAGGATCACCTCTTTACTACGCCACAGCAGATGCAGTTTCCGACAGTTACCTAACGCCACCTATACTTGAAACGCCGGAAGTTCCCGACAAAGACGCCCCCTCTTTATACCTATTACCCCCAGAGCCTGATCAGAAGAGCGATTACCTTGCTTCTGATAGTGAACTAGTGGAACAGTCAGAATGGAAACCTGTCACTAATGTCCAACAAATACCTGCACCCTTAAACTCTAGGATAGTAGAACCACAAATAATCCTAGTGGATCCACTAGAAAAACCGAATCTGTTACTTAGACCACAAGAGAAGAGAATCACGTTTCCCTCAAGGCAATTAGAACCTCCGAGCTTCGATCCCTTAGTCTTTTCCATCTCTGACGAACAGAAACTTCCGTCGCAAGAAGTTAAGAACCAGTTTAAAGTTCCCAAACTGTCGTATGATTTAGAATTACCCATGTTAGAACCTATAAAATTCAACAAGGGTTTAAGCAGTGATATTCCCATTCATTTCGACCTACCACGAATTTTCCCTACCCTAGCTGTGCATTTAACGCCTCCGAATCCCCAAGAATCAGGCTCGTTTAAGTATCCAACGAATTTGTTCCCTAAAAAGTACACCTTTAAGCCAATTCCTATACCTGTAAATATGTTAAATGAAGAAGTACCTAACGCAAGACCGATAAAGTCTTTTGCACCGACCGGCGATATCTTTGAAGGTCCAATACTACCTTTTGATGATAAAAAGCTGTACAGATACCAAAAGGAGCAAGCGAAAAAGAAATTGAAAGGCGAGGATTTTAAGGTGAGTTGAAAGGGTATTGAATCTAACGAATTGGCTTAATGAATTCTCTTTGGGAAACTGTAAGTCTGTTTTGGGAGCGTGTGTTTAAGTGGCCTTTTGCTATACGTTACTTTGATTCGGATTCGGTATCTATTAAACATGCCTTTTTATGTTTTGATACGGCGAAATGCTAAAGGTTTTTAGGAGAAATATTTCCATTGATGAGATTCATGTTATTTACTGCTATGAAATTATGTTGGTACAAAAACACGTGTATGTATCCACGATATTAAAATTAACTACCTTATAATATCTATGAAAGTACACTACTATTATGCGATTATTTTAGTGCTTGTAAATGGCGACATAGCGTACCACCTGTCACATTGAGTACTGACTATCTGGTTAACAAGTGAGTTCGAGGTGGCTATAGAATTACTACCTTCGCAATTACGGCGATGAAAACCTTAACCTCTGACTACCCCTACGGTTAATAGTCGTTTGTTTGTTAATACTAAAGAGTATTTTTTATTTACTTATAGCCGACAGAATACGTAATACCAACTCAAATTCCGGGAGCAGAGACTCAGGACTCAAACGAACAGCCAAACGAACAAGATGCATCTGAAACCAACTTCAAATATCCTAATCGTAAGTATATTATATGAACATAAATATAATGATAATTAGCTGCCTTTCTAACTAAAAGGGTGCTTGTAATACTGGCTAACTTTGGGAACCGGAATCTTTGGGGTGATGCAATAAATAAATAAATAATATTTGGACATTATTACACCAATTGAACTAGCCCCTTGGTAAGTTCATTTAAGACTTGTGTTAAGGGTACTAGTTAACGCATATTTAAGAAATATATAATTATTATACATAGATAAATACATATATAGCATATATAATCAACGACCAGACTGGAAAGCAGATGAAAAGCGTAGTTCTTAACTCTGCCTCCACCGGGAATCGAACCCGGGACCTCACGATTAGCGTTCCGGCGGCTAACCGATCGCGCCACGGAGGTCGTCAAATCGGTCGGCAATAATGTGCAGCGTTTTTTTTTACAAACTATGGTAATGCATGTGAATGAATGTAAGTAGAAAGAAGACGACAAGACAGTATTACTTACATTAGAGACTTACACAGGAAGTCCCGTAAAGTGAAATAGGGATCCGTGATCTCTATTAGCCGTTATCAAGGAAATGAACGTGTTGTACATTTGTATACAAAAACTATTCATAAGTTTTACACTGTTCTCGCTTTCAATCATTAATATTTAAACTTATTGTTTAATATTCTATTTATATTTTTTCTACATTTGTCAGCTTTTCTAAATAAAATAAGATTTAGCGTTTATTTATTTACCTAACCAATGTTGCAATAACCGGAATTGATTGAAATGAGTCATCAAAGATCACGTCCGACCAGTCACGTCGTTACATAAGAAGCGGAAAGGCTTTTTTACAAAAATCGCAGCGCATTTGTATAAATCGCATTTTTCTTCCTTTTGTCATTTCGCGCTCTGTTTCCTCCCTCAGTCGCATTTGTCGACAAGTAGGGCTCATGCCAAAGCGCTCTTTCTTCGGAATAACTTTTTCAAGATGTCGGTAAAGACATAGTTGGAGTGAGTTGCCAAACGCGCTGTGAATTATTGTAATGTTTTCCCCGGTTCCAAAGTGTTTTGGAATGAAAATTATGGTTGGTGAGTCGGTGAAATTCTATGGCCAAGTAGAGGTATACCTTAGTAACTATGTACCCACCTACCATTCAATATACATACATAAATTCATTCCTTTAATCCCTTTTGAGGTTGACAGGACCTCTGTAACGCACTAATATCATCAAGGTCACGTTTAGTGTGAGTATTGGGGTTGTGTTGTCATATGGAACAGGACAGGTTGCCAGCCCATCGCCCAATAGAGTCCATTTACCATTATCCCTTAGTCGCCTCCTACGACTTGGCGGGAAGAATGACATTTACATTTATAGCTATTACTGCCTTTTATCCCTGCATGTTTTAGGAAGTGATTAAGGGAATAGGATGCCACGGCGTTTGAACTTCTTGTTATTTCATCGCCATGGTTACACCAACGCCGCCAGCCGCTACAACCGAGGAAAAACGAAATCGAAGCTGCAATTCATCTGTTCCTTGTTCTTCGGTTCGTTCCAGTTGAGGATCCAAATCTTATCCCAAAGCGAACATATTTAGCCAATTTAGCATCACAACTAACTAAATATTCAGCCGAAAAAAATAATTGTATTTTCAACTTTCACTGAGCTGCTGACTTTGTTGACGAACCATAGATGACTGATATGTTATATCTCCAAATTACTGTCCACTGCTACGGGAACTAAGTAAATGTATGTACGTTTTTCGTTTCAGCAAACACATTAGTGGCGCCCTTAAGGAAGCCGGAGCGGGCGGAAGTATCGACTACCATTGCGCCCGTGGGAGGCCCGTCGGAGCGGACAGAGTTCCGCATGCACGGAATGAAAGGCCCACACAGCTACCAGTTCGGATACGATACTGGCAAAGGGTAGGTGTTACATTAATACGTAATTATATATTCGACGTAGCTCAGTTGTTTACGGCTTGACTCTGTATCAGTGGGTGGTTCAAATCCCACTCGAGCATGTACCGATGAAAAAATTAAATTTAATGAATTTCTATGTACATTTGCGTAATAAAAATTCATTTAAGATATGTGTTGAATACTACGGTGAGGGAAAACATCGTGAGGAAACCTACCTGTTCCCTGAACAGGTTAGTGCTTGTAAATGGCGATATGGCTTGCCACCTGTCACATTGAGTACTGACTATCTGGTTAACACGTGGGTTCGAGGTGTCCATAGAATTACTACCTTCGCAATTGCGGAGATGGACACCTGATCCTCTGACTACCCCGCATGGGTTAATGGTTGTGAACGCGTTTGTTGTTTTGTATAGAACACTAGTATAGTATTCTTATATCTGTGATTGAATTATCCCCTTGCTAAGTTCGTTTAAGACACGTTAAGGGTATTAGTAATCGAGATTGAGTTTGTGAGTATTTACTAATATTTAGTATATTAGATACATAGATATCACGCCTGATTCCCTGTAAAGGCCTACCCCTTTATCATAAGACCCAGAGATCACAAGATCACTATCTGTCCCGATCCCGACAAAACACTTTTACTTTATTGACTCATACACATAAAACATAATATTATTCGGGATGGACAGAACTTTGGAGATTTAATATCTCCTAGGTCACTTATGAGCATGAATTTTGGGGATGCGATGTCATGAAGCACAATAGATTATATTAATCCCTAGTCCCTTAATTACCTCCTGCGACATGCCAGGAGCAATGTCAGTCAGTTGCCATTGTTTTTACGTCCCAGCTAGCACTAGACTTAATTAATTATTGAACTTAATATATTACAGCAAGAACCGCCAATTCAGATACGAAGAGAGAGACAACGACGGCAGAGTAATCGGTCACTATGGTTATGTGGACAAAAATGGCAAACTGAGGGTAGTCAAATACAACGCGGATCCCGAACATGGATTCCGTGCGGAAGAACCAAAAGAAAAGGACCCGCAGACAGAGACGGAAGAGTAAACTGACCAATAGGGTTGCAGTGTTTTAATTACAGTGAAGATTTATCTAATTATCTAACCTTGAAACCTACCTAAGTGGTCTAACTCTATGGCGATGAGAAACAAAATGTATAGGCTTGATATACGCATTGACAATTGACTGACAGAACGTGAAGTCAGTTTGTACAAAACTGACATTTTATTTCTATCTTCTTAGTGTTTAGACACTTTACTCAGTGACCAAATCAGGGACTATTTTTTATTTTGTTAAAAGTTCAGTTTAAACATAAGGAAAGTTTGTGGCACTATATCTGTGATTTTTCGTAAACAAGCAAGTTTGGTTGGAATGTGAAACTGTAGGTCACTTTATTATTGAATTAAAATAAAATGGTATACAGTAAAAAAAATATTGTGTACTGTGCCGTACAGAAACAACAGCAGCTAGTAAGCATACTTTTTGTCCCAGTAGAGCGGTATTACAGCAACAAACTGATTTGTAAGCCACTTGAGTTCAATTTAAGTTCTTCAATCAGGGTAAATGTTCATATTATAAAGAACAAAAATGTTAGATAATATCTTTGAAAATCGAAACGAAATGATCGAATTATAATTACGAATTATTTTTAATGTAAGAAATAAGGTATGTCTAGGGATTTGTTTTGTTTTTACACTAGGTGTATAGATAAGGTGATTTAAATAAATGGTTAACAAAGTGCAATATACTTGTATAGATATTTACAAAACATTGCTACCATATTTTTTATTTATTGAAAGTACAATTGTTTCTGATAAATTAATCGATTTTTAACATCTATATCACTTACTCGTACATAATTTACTTTTAGGTACTTTTAAAAACAGAAATTGATTATTTGGTGCATTTCTAAATAACTCTATGCAATGTAACAAAGATATTATTAGCTCTTCATATAAACATGTTAAATAATATCTTGTACCCATAATATCATTCTTGTACCAAATAATTATTCGATTTGAATTAAAACTATATCTAAATGTAACATAAAATCTGTTATCAAAAAGTCTTATCCATCTATTTATCTCAAACATGTTTTTATAATTAGTAGTAATTTGTTCAAGGAACAAATGTGTCATATTATATTATGTTGCAATAAAATTTTTGTTTAGTTTTGTTAAGGTTATATTATTTATAATTGGAAAATAAAATAGTTAACTATATTTTGTAGTTTTATTTCCTATATCTTACTCACATATACAGTCGTAATCTCATCGGTCCTTTTATCATTTATATTGTATTTTTTGACATTTATATGGAATATCGATGACAGGTTGCTAGCCCATTACTCTATATATTACACTTTCAAACAAGGAGTAAGAAGCTTGAGATAACATATCACACATATTACGTTATAGATGCAGAAATCACTAATCCATTCATACGATCCTGCCAAAGCTTCAGTGTCATTAAAATTCGACGTAACTCAGTTGTTTGGGGCTTGACTCTGTATCAGTGGGTACAGAGTTCAAATCCCGCTTGAGCATGTACCAATGGTAAAAAAGGTTCACTAAATTCTATTTACACTTTCGTAATAAAATACACTTACGAAATGCGTCGAATACTACGGTGAGGGAAAACCTACCTGTTCCCCAAACAAGTAATACATAGTGCTTGTAAATGGCGACATGACTTACCACCTGTCACATTGAGTACTGACTATCTGGTCAACACGTGGGTTTGACGTAGCCATATTTGCGCGATCGCGGAGATGAATACCTGAAACTCTAATTACCCCGCGTTGGTTTATGGTCGTTAATGCGTTTTTCTTTTGTCATTGATATTCATACGCTTTTTCATAGACACTCGGCGCTTATAGGCATATCTAATATAAAAAAGAATAAAAGAAGAAAAAATCCTAATAAATTAAAGCACGTTTCAGACTAGTGAAAAATTCCCAGTCTCATTCATTCATTCCTAAAGCTTTATTAATGCTAAATGATATTGGAATTTTTTCGGGTATGTCTGTATTGACCTTTATTATTGATAAGAGATCAAATTCATACATTGACGACCTTTGATCCTTTTCGGGGTGCGCAGAACATTGAATGCATTAAATCCGTGATCACTGTGCATTCATATTGACATCGTGGTGGCTTTGTATGAAATAATAGTGACAGGTTACCAGCCTATCGCCTTATAGATACAAATACTAAACTTCAGTCACCTTCAGCGTATGTAACGGTGCTAGCATTTACATATAAGGAACATTGATGAAAGGTTGCTAGCTCATTAATCAACAGCTTTTAGGTGTAATGAGCAATCCCAATATCCCGAATGTAATTTACATATTTATGTTTGTTCGTTTCTGGTAAATAAAATATTTCTTATAAGTTTCACTAATTAAAAAACATTATTATTAGAATTATACTTTTAATTAAAAGATTTATAACAAAAAACATAACATTGATAATATGAAACATAATTTTGTCATGGAATGATTATAAAACGTCTCCACGATTTGACCAATGACACGTGACAACGGTCGTCTGCTATTGGTCAATATGACTTTCTCTCTCATTCACTCACGTCTCATTGGCCAGTACAACCTCTGCATATAATGACGTCACTATTTACTTATAGGCTATTCGCGTTAAGTAAATAGTGACGTCATGATAATCAGAGGTTAAACTGGCCAATGAGACGTGAGTAAATGAGAAAACAAGCCACATTGACCAATCGCAGACATTCGTTGTCACGTCTCATTGGTCAAATCGTTTGGGTAATGATGACGTCACTATTTTCTTAACGCGAATACACTATAATACTAATAGCTAATAGTATTTTTTACCACTTCTCTTCGTATAACTTGTAGTTCTGTTGTAGGGTATCTATTAAAACGTCAAGTAAGCTTGAAGCGCCAATTCGGAACAGGTCAGGAGTGAGCCATTCAGGCCCTAACTCCGCATATACAAGCGTTAGCCAGTTTAAAGTGTCCTTTACCGTCTTTATACCACCTGCTGGCTTCAAGCCGACCTAGAGAAAGAAATAAAAAAAATAGAAAAAAAAACTTGCGCTTCACAACACAAATACACACTTATTGTTTTATTGTGGCGGAGTAGTGATAGTGTAGGATCCTATTGTGTCCTACAGGAAAAGAGGAAGCTTCCTACCTGGGCAGGTGTTCGTCCACGCTAATGGCCTGACTTGGAAATTTGTATATATCTTGTTTCCGTTAAATATTTCAATTGCGCGTCCTAGGATATTGATTTGTGTAATTATTATTTTATTCTTAGCGGCGTCATCTGTGGTAATTATGTTTAGCTAATTGCAACTTATGTTTACTTAGGTTTCTGTCTGTGTGTGGCGCTCTAGAGGTCGCCATAATAGGTACCGTATCCGAGGGATAGGCAGATTTTCTCAAGATGTATACCTTCACCGTTGGCGACGTAAATGTAAATTATGTGTAATGAAAAACAAATTTTTTAAAGTTCGTTCATTGGTACATGTCCCTACCGAACTTGGATCTCTAACACGATGTAAAAGATCTTACCCACTTGGTTACAGCAGTTATTAAATAAAAAAAACAAACCTTGTACCGAAATATTTGTAAGAAAACTGGATTTTGTATAAAAGGAGTAAATCAACTAGTCTGGTCGTTGATAATATATTTATTTATTTCGGGGAACAATTAGTAGGATTCCTCACTATGTTTTCCCTCACCGTAGCATTCGGTGCATTTTGCAAATGTATTTTTAGTGCGAAAATGTACATAGAAAATCAGGAAATTTTATTTCCTTTGGGACATGCTCTGGGGTTTGAATCCTGTACCCACTGATACAGAGTCAACCCAAACACATCACGCCAGATTCCCTGTAGAGGGGTAGGTAGAGATCACGGATACCCATTTGTCTCGATCCTGACAGACCACTTTCGCTTCATTGCCTCTCATACATCTTCTCATACACACTCGGCGGTTATGGGTACTCTTAACGTCACCCTTTTTCAATATAACGTCTATCTGACTGTCATATGTCGCGTTGGGCCGCCCTTCCACTTCACTCTCATATATTTCTTTTGTCAATCTGCTATGATTCATCCGCATAACATGTCCAAACCATCGAAGCATGCCCTATTCAATCTTAGTCACTACATCTTCCTTCAAACCGCAACCTTCCCTTATCATACAATTATATTATATGTACATACATACATACATACATACACATCATGCCAGATTCCCTGTAGAGGGGTAGGCAGTGATCACGGATACCCATTTGTCCCGATCCTGACAGACCACTTTCGCTTCAATGACACTCATACATCTTCTCATACACACTATATATATGTATACTAGCGACCCACTCCGGCTTCACACTTCTGGCTATTTAATGGATGTTATTATACATATAAACCTTCCTCTAAAATCACTCTATCTATTAAAAAAACCGCATCAAAATCCATTGCGTAGTTTCAAAGATTTAAGCATACAAAGGGACATAGGGACAGAGAAAGCGACTTTGTTTTATACTATGTAGTGATTATAATTTACCTTAACTCCAGTTTCCTGGTAAAAGTGTCTTATAGCTCGGCACATGACCAGTCCGACTGGCAGAGTGGCGTTAACAGATTCCTTTCCCGTGGAGGTCTTTATAAAATGGGTACCAGCTCTCATGGCTACTATAGACGCTTTGTATACCTGTGGAATAGAGAATATTGTTTGTTTAATTCTTTATTAAGCCATTCACCACTAAGGTTATGTCGGCTGAAGTACAAACACTGATGCCAAGGCGTTTGAACTTCTTATTATTCCATCGCCATGGTTACACCAACGCCGCCAGCCGCTACAACCGAAGAAAAATGAAATCGAAGCTCCAATTCTTCTCTTCCTTGTTCTTCGGTTCGTTACAGTTGAGGATCCAAATATAATCCCAAAGCAAACATATTTAGCCAATTTGTCATCATAACTGACTAAATATTCAGCCGAAAAAAATTATTTGTATTTTCAACTTTAACTGAGCTGCTGACTTCGTTGACTCACCATAGACGACTGAATATTGAATTTATATGTACATTTTCATAATAAAAATACATTTACGAAATGCGTGGAATACTACGGTGAATGAAAACATCGTGAGGAAACCTACCTATTCCCCGAATATGAAATGGCGACATGACTTACCACCTGTCACATTGAGTACTGACGATCTGGTCAATACGTGGGTTCGAGGTGGCCATAGAGTTACTACGCAATTCGATTCCCGGTGGAGGCAGAGTTAAGCATTACGCTTTTCGTCTGCTTTCCATTCTGTTGTTGATTATGTATACTATATACGCATTTATCTATATATAATAAGTATACATTTCTTAAACATACGTTGACTACCCTTAACACAAGTCTTAAATGAACTTACCAAGGGGCTAGTTCAATTGGTGTAATGTCCTACTATTATTATTATAATATTATACTATACTTACATTCTCTAAAGTGCCTGTCATACTATTATTATACTATACTCACATTCTCTAACGTGCCCAGTTCACCTACACCGAGAATGACTTTCAAATGGGCGTCGCCACAGGCGGCTCTCATCGCTGTGACCTCCGCATACACATCCTCCCATAGACCAGATAGTACTAAGCTACGGTCGAGCACCACGTCGATCTCTGTCGCCCCTGTACGGTTATAGGATGCATTAGGTTGCTAGTTCATTGAAAATAGATTGCATTAATATTTAAGTATGTAATGACATTTTTTGATAATTTTTTTTTTGACTTTCAATTACTGTTTTTATGATCCTTATCACTACATAGTATAAAACAAAGTCGCTTTCTTTGTCCCTATGTCCCTTTGTACGCTTAAATCTTTGAAACTACGCAACGGATTTTGATGCGGTTTTTTAATAGGTAGAGTGATTCAAGAGGAAGGTTTATACCCGTGCGAAGCCGGAGCGGGTCACTAGTGTTGAATAAAAAGAATTTCATTTTGTTTCATTTCTAATAAACATACATTCAAGTCTTTTAATCCCTTTCGGGGTGGACAGAACCTGGGACATAATATCTCCAAGGTCACTTTTTAGTATGAATATTGAGGTTGTGATGTTATATTGAACATCGGTGATTCCCAACAGATTCCATTTACCCTTTGTAAACAAATTGTATTTACGAAAGTTTAGACGCAGCTAAAACACAATCATAAACACATGCAAGACTATTAACCCTTGTGGGCTAGTCAGAGGTTCACGAGGTAGGCTCGGTCAGGCTGTTTAACGGTCACTTGCATTTCTCAGTACCCTAAACAAGTTCATAGTCTTGCAGTCACAGAGAATGAATTGCGGGGTAGTAAATAGTAGAATTAAATATAGCATCAACTTACCTTGAGCTACTGCATATTTAATTTCCTGAAGTCTAGATACTAAGGGAAATAAACCAGATGGGAAACCTGTTGCAACTGAAAGAAATGAAATCAAAAATTTACATACATTAAATACCTATATTGAAAATGGGTGATGTTAGTATTACCTATAACTGCCAAGTGTGTATGTATAGGTGTATGAGTGTCAATGAAGTGAAAGTGGTTTGTCAGGATTGGGACAGATAGGGATCAGTCATCTCTGCCTGCCCATGTATAGAGAAACGGGTGTATGTATAGCGTATCTTTTACTCCCTTAGTCACCTCCTTAACACACCGGGAAGAATGGTAATCATTTACATATCAAATAGACAAACGAAAAACGCGTTCACAACCATTAACCCTTGCGGGACAAATGATTATTAACCCTTATGGGGTATTCAGAGGTTCAGGTGTCCAATTCCGTAATTGAAGGTAGTAATTCTATGGCCATCTGGAACCCACATGTTGACCAGATAGTCAGTACTCAATGTGACAGGTGGTAAGCCATGACGCCATTTACAAGCACTAACTATTACATGTTCAGGGCACACATAGGTTTCCTTACTATGTTTTCCCTCACCATAGTATTTGACACATTTGGTAACTGTATTTTTATTTTTTTATATCAAATACTGAATAATTATAACTATGTTAGAAATACTTGTAACTGTAGAGTATGTATGAGGCGGTGTATGGATATCAATGAAGTGAAATGTTTTGACTGGATTAGGAAACAATGAATCCATGATCTCTGCCCCTAAGTATATTCCTTACCAGATGCAATTCCAATGTTATCCATTTTTAGTTCTGTCAATGTGTTCTTAACGTCAGCGACACGGCTTGGGTACACACAGACAGCCGCTGTTGTTAACTTGGCTGTGTCATTAAACCCTAAACTAATGGCCAAGTTATCAGGCAATGGGTTGGCCGCCTAAAATAATAATAAAAGTTTATTTCATATTATAAGGGCCCTTACTCCACTAATTAACTTTGACAGCCACTGCGTCGCTACTGCGTTACTTCTGCGTCTCGGCTGTAAAAGTGGCACTCTGCTAATATTTTGATCTGTCACAGTTGTGCCTCAATAGCGAGTCAGGGACGGCATCAGTGGTGCTTCAGTGGCAACTCAAGTATAGAAATGTCAATAGTGGAGTATCAAATATAAGGCTATTGAACTGACATTGACGGACATTTGGTTAGTTGAGTAGTTAGCTTTTTTGTACTTCAGACGCATAAGTACTTCAGATGTAGTTTGATAGCGCTTCAGTGGCCAAAATTTGTTAGTGGAGTGCCAAAAGTGTCAAATTACGGCCACTGAAGTATTGCAGTATCAATACTGAAGTAATATTGTGGCTAAAATGAATTAGTGGAGTAAGGGCCAGAGTAAAGTTATGAGCTAAACATGTACAAAAGGTCTGGGGCCTAAGTCTACTAATGCTTTCAGCAAAATCACAGTTCAATATCACTACAGTAAACTTGTTTGTGGCAAAATAGCAAAAGTGATAAAATATTGGCACTCCTATATATCCCAATATACCTAACCATTTACTGCTGCAGGGTAGTCAGGTTCATGAGGCTATCTCCTCAATTGCTCAGGTATCTAGTCATTCTATGGGCACCTGTGCTTACCGTATAACCAGCGCTCAATGAGACAGACAGGTGGTAAGCTGTGTCCCTTTTACAATGCAGCAGTTTAATTATGGAAATAAAATTGTAGATATATTGCTGTAAATATACTGTTATGGCTGTAGTGGACTTTAACATATAGAATTCTATCTTGAAGCAAATATGGCTAAAGCCAGATTTACGTTATTGGGTGATGGACTAGCAACCTATCACTGATATTCCATATAAATGCCATCATACCTACTATGTGAATATATAAATGAATATGTGGTAAAAGAGACCAAGGAGATATTATGTCTCCTTACAAGTTCAAAGGGTTTGAGGTGGCCATAGAATTACTACCTTCGCTATTGCAGAGATGGAACCTGAATCTCTGACTCGCCCGCAAGGGTTAATGGTTATGAATGCGTTTACCTTTGTTTGTCTTCGTTTTGAACACCCTAAAAGGGATTAAAGGATTTAAATGTTTTCTTACCTTAACACACAGCCTGCCTACATTAGCCGCAGTGTCATCACCAGCCAATGTTGTCAAGTCAATCAAGGAAATTGCCTTTAGAATCCATACAGACACATTTTGATTTGTCAGGATCCTATGATTAGCCAGGATTTGTTTCACATCTTCATCTATGCTTGTTCTCTGTATGTAAACATTGGAAATCCATTCTGGGTCTAGGAACAAACATTTTGAAGTAATAAATTTTGTAGTACTTATATCTAAAATGTGACAATTATCTTATGCATAAGATACATATACTTCTCAAATAATGGGGTATTTAAATTAAATCAATCCGTAGATTTAGGGAGATACCGGAAATTCGAAGCTACAAACCGGCCTTAGAAATTCATATATTCATGAAGTTAGTGATCAGGAAATGTACCATAACCTATGCAGTATTCCTTTAAATTTGAAAAACTTGATGCTTGATGTATTTTTTTAATAAAAAGGAATATTACTTACCAAATTCTGGTGGATTTGTCATTTTCTCGGTTAACACTTGCGTAACTTAAGTATAACAGAATATGTTCTTAGAATGAAATGAAGAGATCTGCCTACATCACTTCTCAGAAAATCAATTTAGTAATATAATACAATACAGAGTGATTACTATTTATCAGTTCATTTCTTATCTCGTCTTTCAAATAAACACGACATACAGTGGGAACTTCAAACTTCATTTCAACTACAAACAACAAAACTTATTTGACAGTTAGTTCATTGCAACAAAGTTGAATTTTGATATTAGCTTATCAAACTAGTTTATAATGTTGCTATACATTGGTTGTTATAATATTGTAGTTGTTGCCCAACAGTTAGTCAACTGTTGAATAACATATTAAATAAATCTAGCGCCAAATTTAAAACTTTATTTCATTATGGGTGTAAGTTTTCTTTTGTTGTATCAATGTAAAAAAGAGTTACCGTTTCTATCAAGGGCACGAGTAAAAAATACGTATTACAATAATAAATTATACAATTTATAACAATGTATGTGTATAACGTAAGTAACAATTATCGTAATAAGATAATAAACAGCCTTACATGATTCAGACTAAGGAACAAATTTCCTATGTACATTTTCGGAATAAAAAATACATTTGTGGAATGCATCAAATGCTACGGTGAAGGAAAATATCGTAACCTATTTGTTCTCCGAAAATAATCAGTGCTTGTAAATGGCGACGTGGCTTACCACCTGTCAAATTGGTTAGGTTGGGAGTGGCCATAGATTAGATGATTACCTCGGAAGGGCTAAAGGTCGTGAAAGTGTTTTTTTTTATATATCTATACCTTTCTTCATTCTACTATCGTCCATGTGCATGGAATGCCCGAAAAATGCTAGTCTACATCAATTTTTTATTAATAAATAAATATGTTAATATTAAGTAATAGATCGATGTGCCAATCTGTTTCGTTCAAAATTGTAAACAGTTTGTATATAAAATCACATGTATTTATATTATCATGATTGTAGTTCTAAAAACAATGTGATCGGTACGTAACCTTTGTTACATGTAAGTACTAGAGATCGCGCCACATACGGTGGCAGTTGGAGGCGTCGCCACAGTCGCGTAATTCAGTGTTACCAGTAAACACGCCAAAACTAGCACTCACTGTGCCATACGGCTCGAAACATTATAGGTTTCATTTGTAACGATCTTTGGTTGCAGAGCTATAAACTCAAATAAAACAAATTAATATATCAAAGTCAAAATATGTTTATTATACTATTTCAAACATGATTAATAATTAACGGGACTTATCCTTCTTATTATATATTACATATATTATGTGTTCCTTCACTCTGTCCGCAATAGACCGTTTAGTCTGTTCGACATAGGATTTCCCACAGCTGCAATCAATCTTATACACACCCTTATATCTTATATCATGAGTATAAATCGCGAATCTCTTAAAACTATTATTTCAAACATGGCACTGAGCATTGTCTTTACATATTTTTTACCGAGGTTAGATCAGCGGAGACCCTAGCTTGGAGAAGAACTAACAAGAAACTCCGGAAATCAATTTATTATAATCACCCTTAACAAACATAAAAATTACAAAGAGTGGGCAAAAAACACAACGCTGGTAATACTAAATTTACTTTTCATACAAAATAACACGCAATGGCGGAAACGTCAAATTTAGTTCCAAGTTTGGCTACTGCCACCGTATGTGGCGGGTACTCTACATGAATCAACACTTTTAAAGTAACAGTTGAGGATTGGATAATTGAAAAAGATGCGTGGGCAATTGTTTAAAGGACCCATTGAATAAATTTTGCAGGGGCCACAAAAAACTTCGACAATAGAGGGAAAGCTCCTAAGAGATCCCTGACAATTCTATGCCCTTTGAACAGACGAAAAGAAATGTGATTCTCATTTAACGAATAATTGTTTCTTTTGCTTTAAGGAAAGGCGAATGGCGGCAATCGTTGTAAATCTTGTACGACAAACAGAAACATCCTTTTTGTGAGGTTGCCCTATGTTTAAGTAGGTATTATTATACTTATAAGTTAGGTAAATGTATGCTTAACCTGCCGTGTGAGAATATGGACGTGTATGAATGTAAATGAAGTAAGTTTGTTGTGCCAAAATCGGGTAAAGTTGGGATACGCCATCTTTATCTAAACAAGAAAGGAGCTTTATCGGTGGGCATTAGGTAGATTAACATATGTATGCAATTATCAACATATTATATGTTATACATCGATTAAAAACGTTTGCATCTAATTTAGTAGAATAGCAAAATGTATATTTATGTAGTATTGCTCAAATTATTTTAACAGGCGTAAAATGACATCCACTAATCAAATTGCAGCTTATAATAAATGAAAACATTAGTAGATCAACTGCCTCCACATTTTATGGCATGAATAAGGAACAGTGTGGTATAAAAATATACATACACTTAAAAAAATGATTTTTTCCGAAAACCGAAGCAACGTCTAATTAGCCACAGAATAGTGTGAAATTAAAAGGAGGTTACATGCAACGAAAAGAGGTCAACAAATTAATAGCTATTAGAAAAAGGTTGGGACCTTATTGTGACCCTCTTCACGTCAATCGCATTTACAATTAAATTAGGACCTTTGTCTGCTTTCATTCAACGACTTTGAAGTTTGTTTTTGAGGAAGACAATAATGCCGAACAACTGGTAGGTATTTACAATGAGTGAAAGTACACGAACTAGGTCAAAATTGTAGAATTGAAAGATAAGTTGGCATAGAGATTACTTTAATATATTAAACACATAAAAGGTTCGGGAAAAAGCTTAGTTACATTAGTTTTCTGTTACAATGTTTGCATAATTTATTATATTACGAAGTTCTTGGCGCTAAATTATATCAAAACAGCTTATTTACCAACTAAATACTTCTGCTCTATCTATTCTCCTTTAACGAAATAAAAGTAATTAAACCAACTTCTAAAATTACACATTTTTATTTAATATCTTTTTTACTATATTTTCTTTTTTTCGTAGTAATAAACATAATGTATTCTTACGGTTATTTATTAGGTGCGTACATGAATGAAATATTTTCTATTTACGACGCTAAATTACACATTGATTCATATGATCGATATGGCAAGAAATAACAAACAAGAATTTTTTTGTCTATGGATCTTATTACCACTATTATTACCACTATGAAAGGGTTTAGACCCAGCATATGTTGTGGGCGATGCCGATCATATTATTATTAATGAAAACTACTACTTACCTACGAGTATTTACCACATTTATTTAAATAAATCCGATCCATAAATTATCTTTGCAATCCACAACAACATGCATTCATATCAATTGCACAATCCCTTTAACGGATATTAGGAAGATTATGAATACCAAAACAAATTAAAATTACTCGAGATTGGAATCTCTTTGGCTTTTATCGTATTATGTTCATTGAATACTTCTTTCATTGTTCCGCGCTATCTGGTACGTGATAGGATGGGAACTAGCTGTATTTCTTCCCCGCCTGTTTTGTTAGAACTAACCCCAAGAAATCAATTGAATCTTTAAGTCTATGAGACTAGAAACCTGTCACCAATATTTCTTATCAATGCAACGAATCATGGGCCGAAGTCCATTAATACATTTTAGGCAAAATCGTGGTTCAGTAGTATCACAATAGTACTTTAAAAGTAGTAATTTGATACTTTTGGTATTCCACTAACATATTTAAGCCACTGAAGTACAATCGAACTGCGATTGTAGTACTACTCAATGCTACTCAATTCAATCGTGCCTCAATCACAGTTCAATCGTGTTATTTTGATTATTCCATGCTTATTTTGACAGCTTTGTCTATGCTCAATTGTAAATAGAGATCGCGCCACATAAATTGGCAGTTGGAGGCGTCGCCACAGTCGCGTAATTCAGTGTTACCAGTAAACACGCCAAAACTAGCACTCACTGTGCCATACGGCTCGATACATTATAGGTTTCATTTGTAACGGTATTTGGTTGCAGAGCAAAATTATAAATATCACAAGCTCTCTTTGAAAGTTATCTTATGATCTAAGTATAAATTAAAAAAATATTTCAAACATGATTAATAATTAACGGGACTTATCCTTCTTATTATATATTACATATATTATGTGTTCCTTCACTCTGTCCGCAATAGACCGTTTAGTCTGTCCGACGTAGGATTTCCCGCAGCTGCAATCAATCTTATACACACCCTTATATCTTATATCATGAGTATAAATCGCGAATCTCTTAAAACTATTATTTCAAACATGGCACTGATCATTGTCTTTACATATTTTTTACCGAGGTTAGATCAGCGGAGACCCTAGCTTGGAGAAGAACTAACAAGAAACTCCGGAAATCAATTTATTATAATCACCGTTAACAAACATAAAAATTACAAAGAGTGAGCAAAAAACACAACGCTGGTAATACTTAATTTACCTTTCATACAAAATAACACGCAATGGCGGAAACGTCAAATTTAGTTCCAAGTTTGCCTACTGCCAATTTATGTAGCGCGATCTCTAAGTAGTATTCTAGTTTCGTAGTTTGAATGAACGACAAACATAATTTTTTTTTAAAATTCACAAACACTGATGCCACTGCGTTTGCACTTCTTGATATTCCATCGCCATGGTTACAGCAACGCCGCCAGCCGCTACAACCGAAGAAAAACGAAATCGATGCTCCGATTCCTTGCTCTCTTCCTTGTTCTTCGGTTCGTTCCAGTTGAGGATCCAAATCTTATCCCGAAGCAAATATATTTAGCCAGTTCGGCATCATTTGTATTTTCAACTTTCACTGAGCTGCTGACTTTGTACGACTAAAACAGAATTTTATTGAAATAGAATCACTATCGTCATACTTCAGCGATTGATCCAAATTTTAGCAGACTATCACTTTTACAGTAGTGTCGCAGTTATATGGTTTTCTTCATAGTTAATTAGTGAACGTGTTAAATATATATACGCACTCCGAAAGGCATTAAAGGATTTGAGTTTTGAGTTGAACATATCAAACTCAATTAATAAAAAGTTTATCAATAGTGTATATACTTCTAAGATTAGATACTCGTATATTTATAATATTCTAGCCTAAAATTCAAGATCTTCTCATCACATTCATTTGAATTTCGGCTCACGGGATTTATTCAAATAGGGATTCCCGAAACAAAAAAGATAAAGGTCTCATACTCAGCTTGCAAAGTTATGCAGAGTTATTCTTGCATGCAAACCTAATGTTGGTTTAGATGGTATTTTAGACGGACAGAAAATTCAACCGAGAATTTTCATTGATATTGCTTATTGAAAATATTGGACTTCAGTTCAATTGATTTATTTTAGATGTTCTATTTACGTAGTAGGTAAAATAATCTTCATTATGCAAGAGTGTTTTCCTCGCTAGGTAGATAGGGATTCGCGTGAAGGTACACTGTGGTGTAGTGTATACATCGAGGATTTTTTTCAGTTGGTATACATTCTTCTTCTTCTTCTTTACAGCACTATTTCGCCCACCGTAGGGCATATGCCTCTCCAATCTTCCTCCACTGTGCGCGGTTTTCGGTTTTTCTTGTCCAGAGCGAGCCAGCTACCTTCAACAGATCATCATACCATCGGGCAGGTGGTCTGCCGACACTTCTTTTTAGCTGTCTAGGTCTCCATTCCAGGACGCGCTTACTCCATCGTCCATCATCTCTACGACACACATGACATTCACACACACATTCTAGTCAGATGTAAAAATAAGTGCTAAATTCTGACTAGTGACTAGTTTTCCACTATCATATTTATTTTTCATTAAAATAAAATAAATTTTATTTCAATAAACAAGTTCTGCGAATAAGATAGGTTTATAAATGAAATTTGTTTTTGTCTGTGTCATAATAAAAAATGGTTATCCATTGCATATTTCTCGTTATATCAATTTCTGATTGCGTTCTTCATTTAAAATCTACAAGAGTCAGTTTCTCATAAACTTTATATTTGCTTTTGTAGAAAGCGGAATTCTAGTACCCTTAAACAGACACTTATTATAAAAAGGAGTCAAACGAGAAAATTAAAAATCCTAGTCTTTCGCGAAGTCCTAACCTACTTTCAGCGTTTGCCAACCTTTTTGGACGTTTATTCCTGCAAGGAGGACTCACTAAAGAGTTTTTATCCTCGATTACTCTTAGAATTCCTTTCCTTGAATATATTTTTTTGAATTATAATATATAAGGTTTGTGTTCCAATAAATATATGCGTATATGTTTGGTATATGGCCGTGTAATATTGATGTAATGTAATATCTACTTGATTTTACATTATATCTGCATACTTAATTATTAACGCATCTTCCTTGCAATTCTTGAAAAAGGGAATAAAAGTGGCACAAAATCCGTCTGTTTAAGCACAGTGTTCAAATAAAATATGTATATTAATACACAACTTCATTAAAACGTAATTATGTGATTAACGTCAACTCTTTGATTGTCGATCTCAAAATCCTTTTGTCACGTTTGGCAAATATATAATACCAGTTTATTTTAAACAATAAATGGGCTTAATCGGATGGAAGGTCACTGTTGGACCGTTTTAAATCCCCGACCAGCGCTAAGGGTTCTGATTAATAATTCATGAGGGCAGTATGGTATTCAATCATGTTAAATAAAAAGGTTTGTCGAAAAAGCTCCATGTTTATTTATTCAAAATATTGCAATTCAACCTTATTTAATTTGGCCTTTGTGCGGAGCGAGAAAAGAGGTTTGGCGCGTGATTCCGGGATAAAACCTCTTTAGCGCAATTTCCTTCTTGGATGTGCAAACGTCCAAAAAGGTCGTCAAAGAGAGAATACTTTTTGTGAATTATGAGCTCTTGGAAAAGTCGGGAACGACTTATGATAAAGACTAAAATGTTACTTTTCTAGCTGGATTCACTTGTCGACTTAATATTACCGTAGAGTTTCAGATTTATTATGCAAAATAATATAAGTTGTTACCTACTTCTAAAATATAATTTATTATATAAAGTAGTTCAAAGAAACAAAAAAATCTTAAACTGAAGGAATTTACGATATGGTGATCAATGGGCAAATAAATGTCTATTGAATATTATTGACAGTTTGCTATCTTTTTTACCAAAATAGATACAATTTTTCTTTTATCACTTATTGGTCTCTTACGATAGAATTTATATATTTAGAATTTATATTTAAAAATAATATAGATAGAATGAAGGGCACTTCTAGTAGTAGTAGTAGTAGAAAAATCCGTTCAATTCATGAAGTTCTCATTTAACAAACTGACATTTTAAGATTAAAGATGGCGGCGAGAGGAATGGAACAAATTTGTAACTTGTTCCCGCCTTTTATCGAAAACCAATCATTCAAGTAAGTTTTTACTGTTTTAGTCTTTTTTAAGAAATTCTGGTTCTTCTCTCGGACTTGAAAATAATGTTGTTAGCTACTTTTATTCCCAATTTAGTTAAAACAAAGAGAGAACACCAATTTGTTGAACTAAACGTAATTGGAGAGATATAATATATTGAAGAATGTATATTGTATAAGAATATGGTATCATACATATTCTTCATATCGTATTTCTTCGGTTATTTGTGAAGTTCTTTTCACCATTAAATGGATGAAAACACGTGTGTACCACCAACAAGGCAGCTTAAACGTCCCGATATTTTTTGCTTTTACTCATTGTTCTTGTGTATTTTACTCAAACACCTACTCTAAACCCATCAAGTAAGTACCGCGATGACACAATAACTTGAGCTTCGAAAGTCGATCCAAAGTTTGGTCCAAGTTGCTTTCACAACAACGTACTAAGTTACTAGTTTGAAAAACTAAAGTTCACTGCAACTACGCTTGTTTGCAACTGACAAGAAAATGTATGCATGTTTTGCAAGATCACTTATACATAATTATTATAGTGTTAGTCTAGGACGTAAATAGAAAGTTTGATAATTAAGGGACTAGGATTAAATGTTATTTGCCCCAATATTACAATAGATCGAGAAGATATTGTCATTGAAGTGAAATGATCTCCCAGGTTTGTTACTAATAATATCAATGGAATCACAACAATTTTAATATTTCAATTTCTATGGTGCTCAGTTTATGCAATATCTTTCTTTCTTTCTTTCTGTCAATATGACTGCACACAATGTTTAAGAATAATCCTTAAACACAATATTTACTTTAAGGACTGGCATGACAATAAAAATAGAATATCATTGACAACTTGATCGCCTTTCGCTCTTTACAATAATATATTTCGCTTGAAATGCTGTTCAAATAATCATCTATGAGTTTTTCGAATATCGAATCTTGTTATCTACGAATCAATTTCCTATATTTGGAAAGATAACATTGATAAAAAAATAGAGCCACGATTCGTGTTCGTAAAATAACACAAGATAACGTTTGCAGATGGTTTATTCGCGGAAGAGTTTCCATTGAAATTTACTTTGTATTTTTAATGTTATTTTACAAGCTGCATTGTACCGCTATATCACTGGTTATAATAAATAAACTTTAATGAATATATGTGTCTTGTTTTTTGTTAAATGTCGTAAGTTAAAATTAAGAAGAAAGTAAGTTAGAACTATAAACTTTATACCTTATTTCCTTAAAAAAACCTTTTTGTGCTTGCTCTCGGTTGTGATATGAGTGTGTGTATGTACTTATAAGTACATTTGAGAATTATTTCAATTTTTCAGTGATGGAAACATAAGAGGAAAATATCAGTTACTCTATATATAGTATCTGTATTTTTTCAACCATTTTTAAGACGTAATTTGATACTTTTGCCAATCCACTACCAACTTCACATTATTACTGAAGTGACAGGTACTACAATAGTGCAAAAATGCATTAGTAGACTTAGGCCCCTGCATAAATACAATCACGACAAAATTGCACGACGGTAGAAACTATAAAAAAAATTCATATAAAGGTAACTGCGACTAGTATTATTTTATAGTATTTTACGTTTTTAAATTTAGGATGTACGGACGTGCCATCTCCGAACGTGCCCGATCAATCCGGTTCCATCCCGTAAAAGCGCCGACGTGACACAGTTTCCGGTGGCAATCCGGACGATGTTGCCCGTTGTACCAACAAAGGGCGGTCGACACAAAAAGCGCGGCTTTGTGATTAATGAGCTGAGTACTGGCTTTGTGCCGCGTTTGTATCGTGTTTAGTGGGGAGTAGATGCAAGTGACAAGTTTGGTAACATAATATTAGATTATTTAGATAGATGGGCCAATATTGGGTATAAATATCTTACGTGAATAATAAAGGGAACTTGTATACAATAGATAATAATGTAATATATTATTTGGTCTTTTAGTCCAGTTTAATCCTCTTAATTAAGATGATTTTATGAAATCCATTAGGTACTGAGATATTTAGTACGGGCCAAGATTCAAATTTTAATGAGGCAGGAGTTATAAACAATTACTTACTTAGTATTATTGTTTCATTTCTATTGTAAACTTAAATTTCATGATTTTTCTTAGTATAATTAGTACTGATCCATAGATGTAACAATGTTACTACACCAGGGAGAAAATATTAAACAAACAAGTTGAAAAAGTATAATATCGATCTTAAGATTATTACATTATACCTTTTAGTCGCTACAACCATGGTATATTTATACATACATACACATCACGCCCGTTCGTCTACAGAGTGGTAGGCAGAGATCACGGATGCTTGGTCACGATCCTGACAAATCAGATTCACTACATTAATATTTATAATCCTCTTCATATATTCTTCATGAGATGTCCGTGTACACTAAGAAAAAGAGAAACACATTCACGACCAACCATTGCGTGGTAGTCAAAGGATATGGTGTCTCATCTAATCTCCGCAATTGCAAAGGTAGTAATTCTATGGCTACCTCGAACCCAGCTGTTGACCAGATAGTCAGTACTCAATATATCAGGTGGTAAGCAATGTCGTCATTTATAAGTACCGACTATTACGGAAACAAGTAGGTTTCTTCTCGATGGTTTCCCTCACCGTAGTATTCAGTGCATTTCCCAAATGTTTATATTACTGATAATAAAAATAACTTGTCATAAATTTCTAACTTCATTTTTAATCATTCACCACTGTCCTGTGTAAATGAAGCTCAAAAGAGTAGGGACCTGAGTGCTAGGTACTACAAAGGCGTTAAAAGCACTAATTGCAGTTTATGTAGTGTTAGGTTTATATGCACTTGTCTCTAATGCCAAAAGGGAAGGGTAGAGGTACGGAAAGTTCCGTATACGAGATGTAACATAGATATATGTGCATGTCCTTTAATCCCTTTGTGCACAGAGCTTTAGAGATATTATATCGGCTAGGACACTTTTTAGCATGAATATTTGGATATATATATATATATATATATATATATATATATATATATATATATATATATATATATATATATATATATATATATATATATATATATATATATATATATATATATATATATATATATATATATGTATATATATACAGGGTGGCGCATTCAAAACGGTCAGTATGGGAAAGTCTAAAACTATAAGAGATACGAAGATTTGTTCTTAGGAACCATGTCACCGATTTTGATAAAAATAAAAACTGCACTCATACTTTCTTTGAAAAAACAACTGTATCCAGTACTGGAATCGAATCCGGTTGCTTTAAAAAAATAAAATTGCCCTTTTCACTTTTTCATTTTAAATATCGATTATGTAGGTCTTAAGCTGTAAATGTCTCTATGAAACATGATGTCCAAAATGAATAAAATGCATTGTTTTGGCATACTTTAATTTATCATTGTAGGTATTCTAAAATGACCACTGTTGTTTTCAATACAATATTCAACACGTTTAGGTAACGACCTTACTATTGAATTATATATTTTGCTTTAATTAATTGCTATAATTAATTATATATTTTATTATATATTTATATATATATGCTATTGTGGACTGACTTCGGCTTATTGACTTACCAGACTTTCATAAAATTTTGGAAACATTCACTGTTTAACTTCGATAAATGAATATCCTATATTGGAATCCTAGACATACGTATATTCACGCCTCTACTACAGACACTATCGATCACCACCTGAAACGAAGAAGAAAGGAATGTCTCTTAATTCACCTAAACCCATTAAATTTCTCATACATACTCTTCTGTTCTTTGCACTACGTACACCCTTAAGAATAATGTTTCCAATTTGATCTGTATAAGTTCTAAGCTGTATATTCCGAGACTAGTTCAATATCGATTGTTTTAATAGCGATTAATCTTATCTGAGGCGTTTCCTTCAGTGATAGATCTAAGATTAGTTTCTCTCAAGTCTAGGCCTGAATAATGGGAACTGAATAGGTCTACTGTTCTATTTTGTTTAACTAACGATATGGCTGAGGGAGCAGTAAATGATAGGAAGAACTTGTAGTCACTTTAGTATTCTTCTGACTTATAAATACTGAAAAAACATAATGTTAGAAGTACCTATCACAGTATACTGTGTACTACATGTATCACAGTGTACTAAGGATCGAGGAAAACACGGATTCACGATGATTATATCATTATTTATATTTTGCCTTTGTTTGTAATCATGCGTCTAGTGTTTGTACTCGTATGTAGTTATTATAGCACTTATATTTACGTAGAAAATGTATGTAAATCACTGTCATCACCAATACTTTTATATTTCTTTCTCTCGCCTTAGTACAACCCATATATACATCAAAATTTCTTCGTTTTCCAGATAATTTACTTGTACATCGCAAAGTATGCTTGTAAATTATCGTCTCCTTTGAATACATTTATCAATCAAAAAAACAAAACGGCGTTTAACAAACAAAATACCCATAGTCTATGTCGTAAACAGAAAGTTAACTAGCTACCATTCTTCCTGGCAAATAATCTCTTAAGCTATGCGCTAGTAATGTTACTATCGATTTTATGAGGGAAGACATCGTGAGAACCTTTACATGGATCTCGAATAGCACCTGTCACGTTGGATGCTCACTAACTTATGGTTTTTTTGCGAAAAGACTTTCGAAGAAACAAGGGTAGTACTCAGTTGTCTATGGTTCGTCAACAAAGTCAGCAGCTCAGTGAAAGTTGAAAATACAAATAATTATTTTCGCCTGAATATTAAGTTAGTTGTGATGCCAAATTGGCTAAATATGTTAGTTTTGGGATTATATTTGGATCCTCAACTGGAAGGAACCTAAGAACAAGGAAGAGAAGAATTGGAGCTTCGATTCCGTTTTTCTTCGGTTGTAGCGGCTGGCGGCGTTGGTGTAACCATGGCGATGGAATAACAAGAAGTTCAAAAGCCGTAACATCAGTGTTTGTACTTCAGCTGACATAACCTTAGTGGTGAATGGCATAATAAAGAATTTTAAAAAAAAGGGTGGTACTCTGATTTTTCCAAAACTAACCTATTAATGATCTTGAAGCATATGATATATGTGTATGTATAAACCCATATGATGCAACAGTTGACTTATGTAATATGTCTTCTTCCTATGCACACGGAAAGTAAATAAAAATATATATGCACGTGTAATAAAACTGCAGTATAAGATGAAAATCACTGCAGGTGTGTTGGTGACGTGAACAGATCATTATCGCTCATATGTTGATAAAGCTAATAATTATTCAATACATTCGAATTTGTAACGATGAGATGCAAATACTAATCGTTAGATCTAAATGGGATTACGTAACTTTACAACTAAAAAAATAATGTGTTTGCGAAAGTATGAATGAGGATGACATTTGAATTACTATCAACGATTGTGTATGAGGAGGTAATAAAAATGGAGGTCCGTAGTGTAATAAATAAGTTGAACTTGGAATTTTTGTATGTAAATAAACAACGTGTTGATTTGCGTGAAGAATAGAAGAGCACGTATGAGAAGGTTAATGGGTGTGAGTGAAGCAAGAGAGATATGTCAGGATCATTCCAGGTAGCGATCCTTAGTCTCTGCATAACCCGTTAGGGACGTAGAGGCATTTATGTAGGGTATGTAAGCTAATAATAAATAAATAAACTCACCACAGACTTTCCTTAGCAACACCTAATTTTACTTTTCAAGAATTAAATCACAGACATATGTATTTATTGCACGTCCCTATCGGTTTGGACAGAACTTCAAAAACACTACATATTCTAAGTCACCCTTAACATATCTAGTCACAAAAAAAGACATCAAACGCGTTCACGACCAACCCTTGCAGGGTAGTCAGAGTTTCAGGTGTCTACGCAATTGCGAAGGTAGTAATTCTATAGCCACCTCGAACCCACGCGTTGACCAGATAGTCAGTACTCAATATGATAGGTGCTAAGCCATATCGCTATTTACAAGCACAGACTATTACCTGTTCGGGGAACCTGTTATAAACGTAAAGAAAGGCAAATACTCTTTCTACAAAGAGTCTCTTAGTCACCTTTTAGCAAAGTTAACAAGAAACCCAGTACGGTGAATTATCACTTCGAAGTAATCAATCTGATAATAAATTAGTCATAATGACACCTGTTTAATAAAGAATACACGCGGTATTTTACAGTTAGAATACTGAGATAAGAAATACATAATATTATGTAATCGTACTAAACATGTTCCGTGGTAGATTGGGACATAAAAACATTGCTAACTAGCTGCCGTTCTTTTCGGCATGTCTTGGGAAGCTAGGGGTAAATGTGATCTATTGGACAATGGGCTAGCAACCTGTCATCAATGTTCCATATGTCATTACATAACTTATATTATGCTAAATAGTGACCTAGAAGATATTCAATCTCCGAGGTTATGCCACCCCGAAAGGGATTAAAGGACGTGAATGTATATGTATGTATATACACACATGTCTATGTTTGACAACCTCTGTGACGCGATTAGTTAACCACGTAAACGCAAATAGTGGGGTCCCGGGTTCGATTCCCGTTAGAGGCAGAGTTAAGAATTACATTTTTCTTCTGTTGTCCAGACTGGTTGTTCGTTATATATATATTATATAATATGTATTTAGCTTTGTATAATAAGTATATTCTTTAACTAGTACCCTTAAAACAAATCTTAAATGAACTTAATAATAAATAATTACAATGTAAATAATGGTAGGATGCTGCATTTTTCAACATGTCAACAATACTCCCTTACTATGCTATTACAATTGTCATAGGTATGCAACATTTTTTTTCTTTGTTTTTTTTCATTTATTTAGGAGACAAACAGTTACATAAAAGAACTTAAACTAAACATAATATTAATTCTGATTTAAACCTACAGTATCCATAATAAAACAAAACTACTTTGCTACAAACACAATAATAAAAAACAATATACAAAACATAACACAATCTTATAATGTTACACCTAATATTTCCTTAACTTTTCTCTTACACACAGGGAGCGAAACGTCCCATACGTCGATATCTACCAGCTGCTCATTGAATTGTCTGGCAGTTGGACATATAATATAAAATCTCGTTATGTGTAAAAGGCACTGAAGAGTGTGTTTTCGAGGTGTAGTCTACCCTGAAAGGGATGATTATGTAAAATATGATTGAATGTATGTAGAAATATGTTTGAGAAGGTATATTTTTATTTATTCACTACACAGTAAACAAATTAAAACTATAAAGTCAAAGTAGAAACAAAAATTAAATTATATTGAAAATAACTTTATAGTCATCGCTGTCAGAGGGTGGTAGGGTTTCCAAGACAACAAGACAAGAGGGTATATGGATGTGAAAGTAGTGTAAAAGATTTTGTCAAGTACTGTGAAAATGGTTAGTACTAAAGCACGAGCGAGACCTATATCTATGTATATGTGTGTTTGTATATATTATCAGCAGTGTTTAATAGTTAACCAATTTCGTAGGGTAATCAATTATTGAGGAAACGTAATTAAGAGATAAAAATTCACGCTCATTAACCCTTGTATTCTAGTCAAAAGTTCAAGTGTCCATCCGTATAAATCATCCGTATCATATTATTTGACGTAAGTATTAAAATTAAACATAAGTACCTACAAGTACAATACATTCATTAAAAGTCAAAACATTTGCCTGTCACTGGTTGTCTCTTAGCATTGAAATTCTATCGTTGGTTCGAAAGCCCTGGCTCGGAGAAGAACCAACAAAAAACTCCGGCTTTCAGGAGTTTTTGTCCAGTGCCAGTTACAAAACCAAATTAAAAAAAAACAATTACGTTATATAGTCTTTACAACCTGAAACAGGCTTGTATATTTTACGGATTTTGAAAGCAAAAACACGCGAATAAGAGCCGATTAATTAGCAGATTATCACAATTTTAATGAGATAATAACGTTTGAGATACTGATTGTGTGTGATTGAATTAAGGAGTAACTGATTGAAATGTATTGACAATGAAAACACCTATGCATTGAAGAAAAGAACAAAAGTTTACTGTAATTCTCTCCGCGATGTTAAATTTTCTCTCTCTTTTATGATGAAAGCTTGTTTATTTGTCTTTACGTTTTCAAATATTATGTATTATGGCTTTATCTCAATAGTCATATTCTTTGATAAGCTCTGCCTCTAATTTTGCTATCAACTGACTGGCTAGGTGATTATATTTTCTGATTTTAAACAAACAGTACTAGTCGTCTATGGTTTGTCAACAAAATCAGCAGCTCAGTGAAAGTGGAAAATACAAATATTTACTTTCGGCAGAATATTTAGTCAATTGTAATGCCAAACTAGCTAAATATGTTCGCTTTGGGATAAGATTTGGATCCTCAACTGGAACGAACCGAAGAACAAGGTAGAGAAGAATTGGAGCTTCGGTGGTAGCGGCTGGCGGCGTTGGCATAACCATGGCGACGGAATAACAAGAAATGCAAACGCCATGGCATCAGTGTTTGTACTTTCGCCGACATAACCTTAGTGTTGAATGGCATATTAAAGAAAAAAAACAGCAGTTCTAGGCTCAATTCCCAGTCAGATAATATTGTTGTATACACTGTTTTAGATGCACAGTCACTCTATATTCTTGAAAACCTGACCCTGGCCTATTTACGCTTCATGCTTCTATTCATCCATTAAAGGACATCAGTCGTGTGTACGTAACCTTAAATTCGCAAGTCACTCTCAGGCATTTAATTATGAAAAGTACAGATGGTATCACGCTAAGCTGTAATTGGCTAATTGCCGAATCGGCTTTGGCAACTCATTCAAACTTACGATCATCTAACAGGCTGGTGACTGTGCCAATCTGATATGCCTAATCGCCAACGTCACTTCTTACGATATTTTGTAAGATACACACTGCTTACACCAATATATCAGATGGAAAGAATCTCGAATTTAATCCTTCTTTAGGAGGACAAAACCTCGGAGATATGATATGCAAAGTCATAATTAGTATAAGACAAAACATAACATGCTCTTGACGATTTGTGTATGCACATTTCCTTTCTAAATGTGGCTGTGTAGCCAGAGGCTTAAGTGCCTTTTAAAGGCAGGTTAGGTATAAGTCAATCGAAGACCGCGTATCACTAGATAGAGAGCGCCCAGCGTGATAGGTAGTTAACCGTATCTCAGTAAACTAGCTATCCCGAGGGATAGGCGGGTTTACTCACGATATGTTCCCTCACCGTTAGCGAACTGTAAATTATGTATGTAGCTGAAAATTTTAATAATCGGTTTTGTTGTAAAGCAGGTAGAATTCTATGGATAAAGCCATGAATAGGTACTAATACAAAATTGAATTAGAGTACTTGATTTGAAGTACTAGATTGACATGTGACAAGACTTTTCCTAAAAATAACTAGGAAAAAACCCAAAGAAATGAATGAAACTGTTTATTCCTTTGTTTTGGTACTACCCGTGGTCGATAAACATCAAACGATAGTATGCACATTTAAATATAGCTAAAAAAAATCATTCGATGCGATAATATGATTTTTAATTACATTGACATGCCTTATTAAGTCTTAAATCAAACATAAGCTGATTACGACCACACAATGTTGTAAGTAATAATGCAAAACAAAATCGCAATTGAGCGGAATCCATTTGATTTATTAATGACTTTAGTTTGTGTAAACAAAAATATGTAGTAATATAGAGTGAGATTATAATCCAAACATTATTGGAAAACCGTAGTACCCGTAAAAATTCGTGATAGGTGACAGACTAGCCACTTGTCACGTTAAATACTGGCTATCAGGTTAAACTTGAACTTTTAATGTTCAAATACTTTTGTTGTTAGAAAAAGAGTTTCTCAAATATGTGAATCCCCTTGTGAAGCGTATTTATGTAATAAGACAAGAGGAGTTTGAACGATATTATACATCTTAGAGCATGCTTACTAACTACTTGCCATTCGTTTAGATATTCTTTACATGACTAAATAACCAAGTAAAGCTTATAGATTATGTCATTCTTACTCTTAATTATCTTTTGCCGCTGGACTATTGACAATATCCATTTGTGCACTGCTATAAGTTGATCGATTGAACTGTAAACCACTATTTACTGTGACATATTATTGATTCAAATTCAATTTACTCGAAGATGGACACGAAATCTTCCAACTATTTTCAAGATTCTAACAATATGGTATTTCGTCTCTTCATACATTGTGATGTCTGAATTTATTTTGATTAGAGCTCGTAAAATCTTTGTCTCCCATTGGCTGGTAGCCAAATTCGTGTGACTTATGTCGGACCACGCGACAAATATGTTTTTGATGAGGCGGCCCAACTTTTTGTTGTCAACACAGAATTATGTAGCGTTCTTGCTTCACTTTTTGTTTTATTGTAGCGCTGTGAAAGTTTGAAAACACTGATCTGGATTTTATAGGCCGTTAAGCCTTACTATAAGAACGAAAGCTTATTGTGACTTAAGGGTTGGGGTTCAAAGGAGTTTAGTGAGCGATATGCTAACTTTGTACCATCAGTATCCCCTAACGTACATAGAAACATATATACACGCCTCTACATCCCAAAGGACATGCTAAGCAGAGACTATTGTTCGCCACCTGGAACGATCCAGATAAATCGCTCTTACTTCACTCACATTTATTAACCTTCTCATACATGCTCTTCTGTTCTTCACACTGCGTACATATACCATACCCATACACCCGATCTATATATGTTCTACATGGCCTACTCCCATCTCTAATTAATATCCCTTTGGCTCAAATTCACATTCCAAATCAATGCCCCTCACTGTTAGCTTCTGTTTACGCTGAAGGGTATGAAAGAACGTGAATAATTATCTCATAACATGTTCTTCATTGCTCTTGTATATGAAAAACCTAACCAGTTTTTCTGAAGTATTTTTGGCCATAATACATGCACATCTTGCCTGATTCCCTGTAGAGGGGTAGGTAGATCACGGATCCCCATTTGTCCCGATCCTGACACCCCACTTTCGCTTCATGATACTGATACACCTTCTCATGTACACTCGGCGGTTATAGGTACTTCTAACATCATCCTTTTTCAATATGGCGTCTATCTGACTGTCAACAACAACTATTTAACTAATATTACTATATTTCTTAACTATTAGTCCCTAACAGGATAATAGTAACATTTATATAGAAGTTACAGTTCATTACAATATTTCGCATAACCACTTAAAGAGCACTGACATAATACACACGCTTCCGTGAATATTCTCGTCGTTTTAAAGTGGTCTAGTTTAACCCCTTATCAAATACTTTAGTAATATTATCTAATTTTAAGTATTATACTACATAGTAAATGAGTGTTAGTGAGTAGAGTATTCTAATAATCGTAATATTATCAACATTGTAATAGCTTTCCGGAATAAATTACAATTCATGGATATGTTATTTCCTTCTTTACATTTAGCATTACTATCGGAATTGTGATATAGTTATGGAATATATTAAATGGTAGATTACTAGGTTCCTATTCCTACAAATTCTAATCACTTGTAATTCCATAATTTCCTCATTAGATCTCCTATGGCAAGCTGAGAAGAAAGATATGTACTTTGTCAACAATTTACTAATCCTAACAAAGTTTTTTAAACAAAAAATGAAGAATTTTATTCCAGTTTAAAATCCAACTATGTAAGACTCACAAATATGAACCTTACTCTCCAAGTAATAAGGCTCTAGGTAGAAGGCTGTTTAGGTAAATCCTGACGTAGTACCCTCGACCAACGAGTATGTAAACGACATAACATGCTGCAATTGACGTGAGAGCTCTCAGCGCATTCCTAATTTCCTACTTTTAAAGCTCGGAAATGTAGGAATATTTCTAAGGAGCAAATTGTGAGAGATATTTTGAGATAGTTTTATTAAAAATCTAAACATGTACATACACTTCACGATTAGCTTCTATTAGGCAGAGTTTCATGTGGTGTCCAGCAAACGATGTAAATATACAATTCATGATCTATTATAGTATATATATTATATTCTCCCATTATATAGTTAGAATATTGCGTGCTTTTCGTTATATGTTATGGAATTAGTTCATCTATGGCTACATTCAAGTTGTTTCTCCAAATAGTCAGAAAATAATTAGACAGGTGGCGGTTTCATGTAGTCGTGTACAGACACTGAAGATTTAGAAGAGGTTCTTGCTATGTTTGACCTCACCAAACTAGCAATATGTTTCACAACGTCACATTTCAATATTTCATATTCATAGAAATATTGATATTCAGAAAAATTACATTCATACAGAGGGAAAAAAGGATTTTCATAGGGAACATTAGTGACACATCGTTAGCCACTCACATTTAGATTGACCCCTAGTCCTTTAGACTCCTCTTACATGCCATAATGGGTTTAAAGGATCATTACTGCAGGTTGCCAGGCCATAACCCAATAAGTTCCTTTAACCCTAATCCTTCAGTCGCATCCTATACACCGGGAAGAACGGCAGCTAGTTAACCTTCTTTTTACTTCCAAAAGTACGAGACTATCTTCTTAAATATCATTGAATTTGATAAAGATACAGGCTTAAGTGATGCGAAACTTTCCTATTGCTCACAACATGCAATCGCTTGGCGCCCATCCAAAGAGGTCACAGGTTTACTTAAAGCGATACTGTACTGAAATGATACTGGGGTGCTATCTGTATGGCACACTCCCGCTTTTATCTTAAAATGGGGTAGACTATACTTGAATATTTGGCTTGAGAATGTTTTGGAGGTTCTTATATCTGGAGATATGAGTGTTTGTCCGACATTAAACAAAATTACTACCAAATTCATGGCATTGAATAAAAGAATCAGGAATAGAAAAGATGATTAGATTTTAGCATATATTTATTTATAATTAGCAGGTTAGTATTTCTTGAAAGTCTTCTGATTATCTATAACTCTTAAGAAAAGTTCTCTTAATCAAAGGTACTTAATATTAAATAAAACTGAATGAATACGTTTTCTTTACGACTTTTCCTCATCAATACGTGTGCATCCAAATAGCTATCTACTTATCGTTTTCATTCATGAGTACGGTGATAAATATCGTATTGGAAAACCCATCCGATTCAATCCAAAACAATGTTGTGATTTATTTTGAAGCAATATTTCTTTCTTCACTGAAGTTAAACAACGATAGGTACTTTATGAGATGTAATGATATGACAAAAAGAAAACTTACAATCACATTCTTCTTATCTAAACAAAACAATAAGACAAACGCGTTCACGACCATTATCCCTTGCGGGGTAGTCAGAGGTTCAGGTGTCCATCTATGCATTTGCGAAGGTAGTAATTCTATGGCCACCTCGAACCTACGTGTTGGCTAGATAGTCAGTACTCCATGGGACAGGTGGAAAGCCATGTCGCTATTTACAACACTGTGTTCAGGGAACAGGTAGATTTCTTCACTATATTTTCCCTTAAACAACTGAGCTACGTCGAAGTTTTATAATGTAATGAATTGTAAATATTATCTCACTCACACACTTTACAATTTACTATGTCTTGCGGTGTAATCAGAGGTTCACATGACCCTAGTTGCAATTCGTAGTCTTTATCCAGACCAGTTCATTCGTAGTCATATCTAACCCTCTTTTCACCTGATAGTCAGTACCCAACGTAAAAAGCGGTGCTCATGTTACATTATAATGAGTGACTATTGCCTTTCTAGTTAAAAAGAAGGTTACGTAACAATGTACACCCTAGAAGTGTTGTTTTATACATACTTAGTTGATATTTATATGTTGAGTGTGTATATGAGGAGGTGTATGAGTGACAATGAAACGAAAGTGGTTTGTCAGGATCAGAACAAATGGGGATACATGATGTCTCTACAGGGAATCAGGTGTGAGTGTATGTATATATATATTGACGTGTTTTATGTCTATATTTCAAGAGCATTAGTGTATTGGAATCGAAACTTCAATAATGTGTGTTCAGTACATTTAACAATAAGATAATCTAAGGTATTCGCTCCACTCAGGCCGCAGCGATAATGGCTAAATAATCGCTTTGTTATACTTTGTAAGCTATAAGAGCTATATAACATTAAACGCTTCACGACTTGTGTGTACACACTCCCTTTTTTACGGTGGCGGGGTAGTCAGAGGCTTGAGTGTTCATCTCCGAAATGTTAAAGTCAAAATAGGTATGGATCACTCGAAGCCCGCGTTTCACTAGATAGTCAGCACCCAACGTGTTTGATAGTAAAACGTGATACGGTGATCAATATAATGTAATTTTTTTATGTAAGATTATGTAAATATATTCACGTCCTTTAATTACTTTCGGGGTGGATGAGTGACTCATGTATACCTTAGTCTTATCGGTTACTTCAAGCATTCGCTATCGGGTTTGTGAAGGTATAAATATGGAATATTCGTGAAAAGTTGCTAGCTCATTACTCTGTAGATTTCATGTATCTATAACTATTAATTGTTTTTTTAATAGGGTGGAAAATAAGACATCTAGTTAACATTCTATATGTGAATACTAAAATGTATTACTTAAAAAAATATACTCTGTTTCAAATTGATCGTTATGTTTCTAATCTGATAAACATTGGATATACACATATTAAAAGAATAGATTTCCTCACATAAATTGTTGCTAAGCATATTATTATACGCTTAGTATATTTTCGGTGCAACTTATTAGTGATAATAGTGACAATGACTTGAAATCGGTCACTCACACGCATCCGTGTTAGAAAGGGATGCAAATAGAAAATAATTCTATTAGGAATGTTGTAAAAGGTGATTATTAATACACTTTTTTCACTTTTTTATATACGCTGCAAGGCCCAACGTGATTGGCTAATACTTTTTGATCGCTACTTTGAATGATCTTCATAATTCTCTCTTGCTTGACACATATGTATATACACTATCTTTTTGTACAACATTGAAGGAATAAAACTATTATTTACAATAAAAATAAAATTTTTCAGGAAAAATATCTCCTTTAGCACCTCGCTGTCGGAGAAAGTTACGGTCCCCAATAAACTGGCAACATTACCTCTCTGAATGGCCTAATACACTATCTTATATGTATGAGTACCTGCTCTTCTGTTCTTCACGCTCTGTACGTTTTATGAAGTATATCATATGCCTTCTCAGTCCTATTCTACCATACATCCTGGTTATTAAAAAATTGAGAGGTTAGGTAGTTTTTGGACATTACTAATATTAATATGCTGAACATACATAATGAGCAAAAATCGTAGAAATCTTTCAAGTTAACTTACCTTTGTAGGAATATACTGTAAATTAATCATTAATCTTTTTCGTTCTTGACAAGAGCCGGCTATATTTTACTTCTTCACATGTCACTTTAACAAGTAATTTTACGCACACATTTGTACTCTATCATCCACCTGAATCCCTCGGCTTTCAAGGATTATGTACAAAAATGGATGGGTGACCGTTTG
Source organism: Leucoptera coffeella (assembly GCA_030578115.1). NCBI lineage: Eukaryota > Metazoa > Arthropoda > Insecta > Lepidoptera > Lyonetiidae > Leucoptera > Leucoptera coffeella. The sequence continues at coordinate 185,641 of JAMBLF010000156.1, forward strand.
AAGTAATTAATCCATAAAAATGTGCACGTAGCCCGAAATTACGTTTATCAGCATTAGTTGTTTATTGAGGAAATCTACTTCGTGACTAATTATGGATTTGTGATAATACACGATTAAGAGTTTAAGCTACTGTTTTTGATCTTACTTGATGGATGGATCTTGGTGATATAATAGTGGCAAAACAATAATACAAAGTGAGCTGCAGTGTACGACCTAGTCTTTGAATACTTTAGAAAGAATAATAAATAATAAAGGAAACAACGTCCCGTTTAATTGATAAGTGTGGTGATCTCAGGGCTGGAGCATTCTTCTCTCAGAGAATTAGCATTGCTATTCAGAGGGGGAATGCTGTCAGTGCCTTGGGAACCCTACCACCCTCTGACAGCGATGACTATAAAGATATTTTCTATATAATTTAAATTTTATTACTAATTTAAGTTTATAGTTTTACTTTGTTTACCCATGATTACGACGGAAAATAATTTACACAAGACGATTTTTAAATATTTTCTTTTATCTAAGACGGAAATACAATACTAACTACGTCCCAATTTTTGTTATAAGCGGTGAATAAGAGTATATCATAACTATTAAAGAATGGGCAAGGAACCTGCCAAGATACGAAGTTAGTTATTAAGCGATCATAAGGCACGATTTTTGTTGGTAAAATGGACTTCTGTGATCAAAGATTATCGCAGATGTCATTTTGGTAGTTTGACACCATCTTCCCTAATAATAACAAGACGGATACAAAACTTGGAACCACTAGATACTTAATTTTTTTTTTCAACATCATTTTTGGGTAATCTTCGTAAAAGCAGTGACTTAGATTTTCATTATAAAAATGAAGGGATAAGACAAACACTTAATATGAAAATCTCTTCGTTTTTGAAAATGATCAGAACAAATTCATTGGTACTTAGATAGACAACACTGACAAGAAAGATGAAACGTTTATTTACATACAACTACATATATGAACACTTTCTTTCCATTAATCCTTTTTAGGGTGGACACAAACTCCAACGCATAATATCTCTTTTGTTCATTTATCTTTCATTATCACATCTATATTTTTTTAAATGTTATGAGTATCAATGAAGCGAAAGTGGTCTATCAGAATCGGGACAATTGGAGATCCATGATCTCTGTCTACCCCTCTACAGGGAATCACGCGTGATATGTATGTATTTTTTGCTAGTCATTACCATTAAAGATTGGTGACTGTTTGCTATGCCATTACTAATCTTATTTTAGGCACACGAGAAGTAGACTACTTACATAGTATGTACTATATAAAGACAAACGCGTTCACGACCATTAACCCTTGCGGAGTAGTCAGGTTCAGGTGCCCATCTCCGCAATTGCGAAGGTAGTAATTCTATGGCCACTTCGCACTCACGGGTTGACCAGATAGTCAGTACTCAATGTGACATGTGGTAAGCCATGTCACCATTTACAAGCACTATTACCTGTTTGGGGAACAGGTAGGTTTTCTCACGATGGTTTCCCTCACCGTAGTATTATATGTATGTACTATTTGTTATGTTATGTATTTACATCTACATTATCACGGGAGTTACATAATAGCAATAAATATTTCATTCACTAACTACGATTAAGGGATTACGTTTTATGTTTTATTTACGTTTGAGGATTTAGCGATTAGTATTATCTTTTGTTGACTTTGGTCAGGATGGTAATATGCGTGATATTCTAGTGTATTGGCATGAATTTTTTAATGTTTATTTTTAAATTGAGTGTTTTCTGTAAATGTACCAGTCGTAGGTAGATCTGTGCTTAGAAATTTTACCTTACGTTATATTCAATATAAATAAAAATATAATTGTATTGCCTAAAGAAGTGACCAAAACAAAAGGTGTTGAGTTCCTTTGTTATTATTTTATTGGGGGAAAAACAGTTTATGAAATATCAACACGGCTTATTATAACCGTCCATAATAATCCATAATCAGATTGAAACATTTAAGGTAAAATTGTAATAATAGAAATTGAAATTGAATAGAAATAGAAATTAATAATAAAATTGTAAAATGAAATGTTAAGTAACTGGTTAACTAAAAAAATTAGGAGAGCACATATCGTTACAAGCATAAAACCGATGCCTTAAGCAACAACCTCACTAGAAGAAACATCTTTATTCATTACACATGGACTATAAAAGTTACGTCACAATGAGTAAGTACTGTGTAATTATAACAGTAGAATTGCGAAGTCAAGGGCAGAAGCAGTACGCCTCAGTATCTGCTGTAGTTAGACTGCAGCGCTGGTCCTTCGCCAGCACCCGAACAGTTATCTGTTAAAATATATTATTCACTCTTACCAAACAGAACAGAAAACAAACCGTAAATTAAGCGTAAATCGTTTGCAGATACTTGTTGTATTGAATTTGTATCAACAAAGATAAGACTGCGACATAACTAAATTAATAATATTTGTATTAACTTCTTACTTGCGATACATGTTTAAACCTCTAACCACTCCACAAAAAACTATAGTTATCTTGTGTGTATGCATCTTCGAAATCGAGTGAGGATTCTTAATATGTAAGTGGAGTAGGTACATGCAGTATGAAAACCTTTGTAACTAAAATTGGTTACTTATCTAGTTTCCATCGATAACCGATTAAAATACTATTTATTCCGCTAGCGTATATTAATTAGACAATGGTTATCTTTAGATCGTTTGATAGGAACGTGCGTAAGGGAAAAACATAGCATAGATAGGTATCTCTTCGAACATCGTTTACGTCTGTCTTGACCGCTTAGTCATACAGATCTTAAGGTTCCTGGTTCGATTCCCAACAAAATATGAAGGGATATGAAGACGCCAGTTTATATGTACTTATACAGAGATAAGTTTTCTTATTGTGATATGCCTCATCAAAATTTCTGCTAGTTTATGAAGACATTTGCCGATTTTAATTAGTTAATTAAGATTTAAGATCTGCTGACATATGGTTGAAATATTCTTGTACTTTAAATTCCAGTTTTTTTGACTAATAAGAAACATAAATAAATATATTCACGTTTAAACATCTTCCACGCCATCTTCAAATATACTGACAGATCTCTCACCTCACTCACATGCATTAAGGCTTTCATGCACACTCTTCTGTTTTTCACGTTAAATGTAACCTTCGTAGACTTTTACACATAGAAGAATTCGTAAACTATATTAACTACAAGAATTAATGCGAAAGCAAACATTAAGAACTACTTGCTTACCATTTTAAAATTAATTTAAAAAAGATTGAAATATTTATTTATGATGCAACTATTCAATATTTAGTATTTTTATTTCAATTTAATCTCAACTAACAAGGAGCGTAACATTGAGACACTTTAGTCATCAACTACTTGTTCGATATTTTTCCACGGTTGTTGTTGGCAAGCCATCCAAATAACAGATCATGGAAGTGTAAACTATCAAATGAAACTCAGCAATAACCGAATTTATCGGCATTTCCTGATAGGTACCTTTCCCTCGATAGGATCGATATCGGAAACGATAATCAAACCGGGCACTAAGTGTTAAATTATAAAAGGGTGATTAAAAGATAAAGCTGCCTACATAATGACGTGTGGTGGTGCTTATAACACCTATTTTTAATATTATTATACTATTATTTATTAAACTAGTTCCTACATTCGATATTTTAGTCCTTAATTTGAGTATAAAGTTCTCTAACTAAACAAAATGGTAGTTACAGTGGAAGCGGCGAATATCAACCAACGGATTAGTAAGCTGAAGCTACGGTCGGCTGAACGATATGGAATATCTCCAATGAAATGCCACATTGGTCATTTACTCCTTGAGGCCATGCTCGAACATCCTAATGAGATTAACCAAGTAAGTTTCATACTTAATTTCCCGGTACTGTGTTAAAAGATACAAATAAATCAATCATAATAATCCTCTTTAATATTAGCGTTACAATTGAGAGTCGGTAGATGGCGTAATATGTACTTCCGGGTTTGTTGGTATTTTATTATAAGTAGATAAGTAAAAAAGCTAGTTAAATTTATATTAGGTAGCACGAAATAGTTTTTATCCCTATTTTAAGAGAAAGCCGAGTAATTCTTAAGTATGGTTTCCTGAAATATACGTAACAATTGAAGGATTCATGTATTTCCTGAAAATAATTAAATAATCTGTTTCATATTTATAAATTTAATGTAATAAGTAGCTACTTTTACAGAATCCTAAAATATGAAAGAATATTTCGTCATGAAAACTCTCACTCAATATCAAAATATTAATCAGGGATACATACTATTATAAATCGTCTAAATTAAAGTAAACATAAATTTAACTATTAAAATATCTATGTATGTTGTGTATTTGTAAGTCTTTGATCGATTTAGACAGTAACTAACATTACCAAACTACTACTAAATTCCGACAGATGAAGATTGATGACCATAATTGTCTAGCTAGCTTTATAATTTGCTACGTATTAATAATAATCTTCTTTTTCCTATACATAGTCACTTGTGACTGATTTCTATAAAACTTAACGCTGTATCGCAATAATATTCGTATCGTAGTTCGACGTAGCTCAGTTGTTTTGGGCTTGACTCCGTATCAGTGGTACAGTTGCTTCAAATCCCGCTTGAGCATGTAAGAATGAAAATTAAGTTTGTGCATTTTCATAATAAAAATACATTTACTACGGTGTGGGAAAACATATTGAGGAAATCTACCTGTTCCCCAAACAGGCAATAGTCAGTGCTCCTAAATGGCGACATGGCTTACCATCTGTCACATTGAGTACTGACTATCTGGTCAACACGTGAGTTCGAGGTGGAAATAGAATTACTACCTCCGCGATTGTGGAGATGGAAACCTGAACCTCTGGCTACCTCACAAGGGTTGGTGGTCGTGAACGCGATTGTTTTTTTTTATTGTTTTGCTGAAGCGCCTTAAAATAAAATATTATTGTTCAGATTCGATTATAATCTGTGATATATTAAAATTAAATATCGTTTCATGAATCTTTGAATTTAAACTCGATAATTCATATGCATTTAAAATGATATTTCCCATTTTCCCATTCCATTTTACAAAAAATTCCTGGTAAACTCAAATTTATAACTTGGCATAGTAATTTTTTTTTGCAATGATCATGACAATGGCGTCTATTAACTATATCTCAACGTCAAAATGATCTTAGTATAATTATAATATAAGTAAATTTAATGAAGATGTGGTTTCACATAACTAATCAACGTTTACGAAGTGTAAAGTTATTGTAAATAGATAAATACATATATAGCATACATAAGTCAATGATAACATAGTTATTAACTCTGTTTCCACCTGGAATCAGAACTCTCGATTAGCGTTCAGGTGTTTTACCATTCGCGCCACGGAGGTCGTTAATAAGACATCGCCGTATATACGTTAATTTGGTACTTGAAGATAATTATGAGACGTGGAAATATGATAGATTATCTAAATGTTATTTTACTAAATTGTTACTGAATGAATTATATGTTGTTAAGCTTCAAAAAGACTTATTTGTGTAAAAGCAAACATAAATAGATTCTATTTGTCTATATACCTTCATTGCGACAAGATTTAAGAATGATAAAAGTGTTCATTACAATAATAGTCAATTAGGCAAATTATGATATCCAATTAGAGAAGTTTCGAGCACATTTTAGTGGTCGGACAAATATCGATAAAATCTATTTATCGACATCCAAATCTTTACCGTGATTTTATCGCTCACCGTCCAAATCAAAGTTATCGATATTAATGGCATATCCTTATTTACTTCACATACATTGCGTTAGATTACGAAACACGTCATGGAATTAGGGATTAAAATATCGACGATAGATATCTGGCAATTTAATTTATATCTTTCACTTGGTGCAATAATTTGTTGATTACGAAAATAGATGATTGACGATCAATGTTTGGGTCCGTTTCAATTGATAAAAGGTACCCAAACCGTCAGTACATTGACGTACTCATAACGTCACGTTAATAACATGCTTCAATGGGTTAGATATATAATCAGTTACAATAATAAGTGGTAATTATTTTATTCATACGCAATTCGATATATTACGTTGTAAGAAGATAGTATTTCACTATCAATTACTGAATATTTTCGTGTCCTTTGGTATTATTAACTCTCCTAATAAAATATCTGTTTTAGTAATACTACTAACAGGGTACAGTACATACATAGACGTTTCGACAGACTCCTTACAGAGGGGTAGGTAATGTTCACAGATCCCTCTGTTTCTCTATCCAGACAAACAACTTATTCCTTTGAATTTCTACATTTCTACCTCCTCAACCTCATACATAATGAGAGGCTATAGGTACTTCTTCTTTTATTGCTTTATCTATTACCGGCTATCTGGTTAGAGAACTGAAGTCCGGTTACACTGCACTGTGCTATTTCCTAAGTTATTTTATTGTCTTAGCAGTAAAAAACCGTTCTTTGGTTTCTGAACGGCACTTTTTATTCAAGCTATAATCTCTCTAGAAAAAACTCATAAACAAAACTACACCAACAACTCTTCTTAACCCTAGTTCCCTCACTCCACAGATAGATGGCCTTACCGACACCTCCTCAACCAACGGCGAGGTGGTGCACCAGGCCATCCGCCTGGCGTCCGCCTTGAGGAACTACGGCCTGGAGCCTGGCGACCGATTGGCACTCTTTGGTCCCAACCACCTTGGCCTAGCTGCCGTGTTCTTCGCCAGCCACTTCAATGGACACACGCTCGTCACCCTGGATCCTGCTAATACTGCGCGTGAGTTATAAGTGTAGCTATGTCTTCTTAATGGTCTGTCAGGTGATTAAGCTATGGATGTTTAAGGAAGTTTTGGATAGAAGTATAATTCATTATGTTAATTTCCTAGCTCTTTCCATTAATCAGGGGCATGGTTACAAAATGTGCGAAATTTTTGGTGATTCGTCGTGATTACCAACATGATACAGAAATATGAAATTTCGCGTTGGGCGAAATCCATTCCTTAAAGGTTTATTTATATTATTATTAAACAAACTATTATTAAAAAATCACAAATAAATAAATGAACCTCTGACCAACCTAGTACGTACTGTGTTATTTCAATAGAGACTGCAATTTGAATTACCACTGTATCGTAGATAAGTCTTCTGCTTCAGCATATGTAACTCCATTGCTGGACTTATACCTCTTGCATATCGCTCTATCTACGGCTATTCTAGCCATGTCAACCCTGCCGTTTTTTTAATATCGTCTGACCATCTCGTTGCTTCTCCCTTCCAACTATCTTCCTATCTAACTATAGATGGGTCCAATCAATCATTTCTTCTTTCAGGTGACATCCAAGGTCTTTTCAAGTCTCTGAAGCCAAAGATCGTCTTCTGTCTAACTTCTGAAGCGGAGACGGTCAAAGAGGCTTTGAAGATGCACAACCTCGAATCTCCAGTGGTAGTGTTTGATGAGACAGGAGCTGATGTGGAGAGCTTCATCAGGGATAATAAAGGGACTGAGGTCGACTTTAGGTAAGTGCACTAGCCTTTCAATCACTTGTACATATGATTAATAACTAGCAGGACTTATCACGTATGTTTTTATATAATAAAGTTACCTTTATTAACCCGACGTTTCGGCTACGTTGCAGCAGCCATGGTCACGGGCAGACTGAGTGACTGACAGACATACGCGATAAGTCCCGCTAGTTATTAATCATGAGTATAAATCGCGAATCTCTTAAAACTACACTCACACATAGATATGATATATCATAAATGTGTCAGGGTTAGTTGTAAATGGTCAAAGACTTTCATAGTCATGGGGCTGGACAATGGTACTACTTATTTATTTATTAAGAAAACAATAGAAAACAAAACAGAAAATAAATATAACAAGGAAACTTAAGAAAATAGATGCGCTCATTTCCATAAATATGTCTCACAAAGAAAACAAAATAATAATTGCTTCATTGCTTCGTAAGGATTAAAGTATGATGATAAAAGGAGATTTGTTACTTATAGCATGTTGGAAAAGAGTCAGCTTGTTATGGTCTCTTCTAGAGCCTACCATATTCTTATAAAAACTTCAACCGCGTTATTTTTTTAGGTTAGAATGCACAGCTGTCCATTCTATTATCGATACGGTTCCATTTATCCTAATTCAACTCTTACAGTAACGTGACGCAAGGCAGCCAATGCCATTAAAGTACTAATTAATATATTTCAGACCAGCAGAGTTCGACCACTCTAAGACGACGGCATGGCTGCTTCTCACCAGTGGATCCACGGGGACTCCAAAAGCAGCCATCATCCCTTACGATATAGTCCTGAACAGCATCATGTGTTGGTGGTTAGTAACACTTTTTTCTTTAACTAGATCTTTATCTATTGGGTTATCTTACATACAACCTTAAAAAGATATAATATTCCCATTTATAGCATATTTAAAGATGTAGTGACAAATTTAGATAGTTAGATAGAGAAGGGTACGTTAAGGTAGCTTGGGCACCTGGTGAGGATGGACAAAATGAGGGTTACGAAAATAATTTACAGAGCCAAAGTGGAAGGTGGGGTTGGATGGGGCAGACCTCGTAAAATATTTTTAAATGAAATTGATCAAAGAACAGAAGAACTTGTATGAGAAGATTGATGGGCGTGTGTGAAGCAAGAGAGATTTTTTTAAGATCGTTCATTACATCCAACCCTTATTCAGCAGCTAATGATCTCAGTCAGATAATGACAGTGTTTTGGGAACCCTACCACCCTCTGAGAGCGGTGACTATAAAGATATTTTCTATATAATATAATTTTTATTTCTACTTTAAGTTTATAGTTTTAATTTGTTTACCCATGATTACTGTATACTATTAAGGTTTCAATTAAACAATGGTATACTCTAGGATCTCATATATAAATATGAATATTGCAGGAGCAGATTCCAAGAGAAGTTCGAAAGGATCCTCGTGATAGCCACCATCCAATGGATGTCCGGGATGCTGTTCTACGTGTCGGCGCCGCTGATGCTGGCCACCAGAGTCCAGGCTTCAGCACCCATGACGGTGCCCCTGCTGACCAAGGTTATCAATACCTACCGAGTGAGTATGTTTACATATACAGTCAGGTCCTTTAATCCTTTTCTAAGGAAGGAACCTTGGAGACATGGAAACATCTCCTTGGTCATTTATTAGCATGGACATTGGTGACAGGTTGCTAGCTTATTGACCTAGATTACATACACTCCTCGTCCCTTAATCGCCTCCTACGACATACGCTCCTGACTACGGGATACATTTTACGTGGGTATATTTACGGACGGCAATAGTTTTGCAAAGGAATCTCCATGGTCATTTTGAGTTTAGACTAGTGTTGATTAATAGTCTTTTAGGCGAAAATACTGAAGATACTGAGTTTAGAGTTCAAATTCGTAAAAAAAGTAACTATTCTGAGCAACAAATTAATATGTGTATAATACTTTGTTGTATTTATGAAAGAAATGAAAACCGTTATTGACTGCACAATATTAATTCTTAACATGATTAAAACACTATTAAACATATGGTTTTATACATTAAAAGTGCCTCAGTATTCGATTAACACCGTTCAAATTTTCAGGGGTAGACATAACCCTATCTCATTAACTTTCAGCATAACTAACGCATATATAAAATTCATATGAACTTTTCTTTTACTCCACATCTCTGTTCCAGCCCAACGCGACTGTATGGACTCCCCATTTGCTGAGTAAGTTCGTGACCTTCGCTGTGGGATGTGACCTCACCTCTTTCAAGGTCATCTTGATAGGTGGCAGTGCCATCGACAAGCCGCTTTATGATAAGTTCAGTGTGAGTATTAATTAGGCTTTTGAATCTAATAGAGATCGTTATTTGTTAAGTATTAAAATGTAATATAGTCCCATAGTCGCTTCCTTCAATCTGTCAAAAAGAAAGGCAATGCATTTCGCTGTTATAACCTAAGTGTTGAATGGCATAATAAAGAATTAAAATAAAAGGCAACATTTAAGCAATCCATTCACAACCTAGCCTGACAAAAAACTAGAAAAAGTAGAGCCTTTTCGATACCTCTTTGAAAGTCACTCTATAAAAAGATTTGACACACTTTTTCCTCTTTTTTGTAAAATATCGCTCGGGGCCTGAGACAACAATGGTTGCAGCCAAGTGTAAATGTAGAAAGATTTTATTGTCACGTTATTGCCACTCCAAATACTGGCGACAATGGAATAGTCGATCGAAGCTAGGAGTATCATTGCTCGGGGTGTACAGAATTGATAATAAATAACTATTAAAATAATCAACTTAAATAACAAAAGAATAAAGTTTGAAAGAAGATGTAAAGACTAAGATTGAAAAGGGCATGATTCGATGGTTTGGACATGTTATGCGGATGAATGATAGTAGGTTGACAATAGGAATATATATGTGGGTGAAGTGGTTACGTAGGGACCGGCCCAATAGACACATGACAGTCAGATAGACGATATGTTGAAAAAGGGTGACGTTAGGATTACCTATAACCGCCGAGTGCGTATGAGAAGATGTATGAGTGTCAATGAAGCGAAAGTGGTCTGTCAGGATCGGGACTGATCTATGCCAACCTCTTTGCAGGGAATCGTGATATGTATGTATGTCTTCTTCTTCTAGTGGCACTCCATTACTGGAGGTCTGCCGTCAGCCTGCTGAAACTTTTCTTGTCCCTGGCCACCTGGAACAGCTCTTCCACACTGGCAAACCCGGTCCACTCCCGGATGTTCCTCAGCCAAGATTTTTTCCTCCTGCCAACGCGTTTTTTCCCCTCTATCTTTCCCATCATTATGAGGTGCAGTAGTTAGTATCTGTCATGACGTAGAATATGCCCCAAATAGCGAACTTTTCTTTGCTTAACATGTATGTATTGTATTATTATACAATTCCTCTTTTCCAGGGAAGGTCTGACGCATTCTTGTACCTCACGTATGGGATGACGGAGCTTCTAGTGCCGGTGTTTGAGTTCACCAGGGAAACGCCCTTCGGATCCTCGGGACGACCCATGGCCAAGTTCCAGTATAAGGTACAACTTATTCTTAATTAGTAATTTTTTAAACACTCGCAATTTATACTAATTTTATTTACTATGTGAGACCGGGTCATATCACGATAAATTAATTAAGATATCTTATTAGCTTTATTTTGCCTGACATTTCGACCTAGTTGCATAGGCCATCAGATATCTTTATAAATTTATTGTGATATGACCCGGTCTCACATAGTTAATAAAATGTACTATGTTATCGTTAGCCTTCAAAACTAGGTTACAGTTGGAGTATAACTTATTTTGACATTGATAAAAAACAATCCCCTTCACGACTGAGGTCCAGGTGTCCATCTCCGCAATTGCGAAGGTAGTAATTCTATGGTACTATTTTGACATCGCTACTCCAATATTATGATAATAAATGACCAAGGAGATGTTTTCATGTCGTCAAGGTTCTGTCCACCCCAAAAGGGAAAGGACGTGAATGTATATGTATGTAATATTTTTAATAGACTCGCGATTTTTATTCATTACTGATGCGTGACCAAGGCCATGGTAATATGGCCGAAACGTGTGGTAACAAATAGGATAGTACCTTGATAAAAATACGCGATAAGTCCAGTTTTCATGTTAAATAAATATATTTATCTATCCATCCGTAGGCAGACAGAGATAAAATGTATGTAAAAGTATGTTTTATATACTCAGATATATATTCAGATAGACAATATGTTGACAAAGGGTCACTTTAGTTATACCTTTAACTAGTGAAGGTGTATGAAGTGGTGTATTTATGTTAATGTACTATGGTGCAAATAAATAATATATTAAACTATACACTACTACTACTATCAATCAATCAGGCTATGACAGTCCACTGCTGGACGTAGGCCTCCCCAAGGTAACGCCACAAAACACGATCACTCGTGACCCTCAGCCAACCACTGCCAGCGACCTTTTTTAGGTCATCGGTCCATCTGGCAGGGGGGCGTCCCACACTACGTTTACCGAGACGCGGTCGTCATTCGAGAACCGCAACTACTACTTTATAATAAACTAAATGTTGTTTATCTATAGAAAATTTCCTCCCGATGCAAGATTCCTCCCGATAATTAATGTGTATTTTCTATTTCAGTTAGTCAAAGACGACGGTGAAAGTGCAAAGGTGAACGAATCTGGTGAACTGTGGATCAAAGGAGAGGAATTCTTCAAGGTAACATTCATTCAATAACATCTTTACAACACATCTAAAAGTTTAATAAATAGATTATTGGGAAATATAGTCATTTTAACTGTTCAGTTGGCAAGAAAGAAATTTGAGAAAAATGTTTTATCTTTGCATTGTATAGCCTCCTAGATTCTCATACTTAATTAAAAAAATACGCTTGTTATCACAAATTCCTTACGTAACGTTGCATTCCATAATCACAGATGTAATTTAATTTAAATACTAAACATAAAACATCCAAATATTCATTCTACACATTTAGATAATGTCACTTTAATTGTAGCTTAACCTAAAAAGGACTATCAGTGACAGATCGATAAAAAATGGACTTAAAATCATCAGAAACAACACTATTATTTATCCCCAGTATTATTATCCCCACTATTATTATCATATCATTTCATAGTCTTAAGGCATATTAAATCCTTTCCCCAGGGTTACTTGGACAACAAAGAAGAGACAGCGAACGTGATCTCCCCTGATGGTTGGATCAAAACGGGAGACGTGTTCTATTTCGACGAGGATGACTTCTACTACTACGTGGAGAGGAAAAGGCTGCTTATTAAGCATACTGGCACATGGGTTAGTAACAGCAGATATAAATATATTACAACAGAAATATATTACCTATTATGGTAAAAACCTATGGAGATAAAATATATATCGTGGTGTCAAGATGGATGGATGTCAAAAAAAAAGAGAAAACCGAATATTTTCGTTATTTATGATACTAATAGTGACCCTCTCCGGCTTCTCACGGGTATAAAATATATAACCTACTCCACTACACTTTAATATATGTTATTATACATATAAACTTTCCTCTTGAATCACTTTATCTTTTAAAAAAAACCGCATCAAAATCCGTTGTGTAGTTTCAAAGACTTAAGCATACAAAGGGACATAGGGACAAAGAAAACGACTTTGTTTTATACTATGTAGTGATAGTGATAAAAGATAATAGTTTAGTGCTTATGTGCTATGTCCAAAAAATATCTGAAACATTGCAATACTCGTAATTATCAGTTTCTCATTTTTTATATGTCACAACAGGTTTTCTAAACTTATCTCGGTCTATCTTAGCGTTCATCGCCAATCTCTGTCTCATCTTATCTAATCTATTCTCTACACTTTTAAAATCTGTTAATTTAACACAACACTTAATAAGTATAATAAGTTTCTATGGTGCCTTATTTTTCTACTATGAATCTTATTGAGTATTTATATACTCTTAACAACTAAAAAACAATAGTTTCTGTGAACGATGGACCTAATGCCGCAATCCAGAAATAGAGATCGCGCCACATACGGTGGCAGTTGGAGGCGTCGCCACAGTCGCGTAATTCAGTGTTACCAGTAAACACGCCAAAACTAGCACTCACTGTGCCATACGGCTCGAAACATTATAGGTTTCATTTGTAACGATCTTTGGTTGCAGAGCTATAAACTCAAATAAAACAAATTAATATATCAAAGTCAAAATATGTTTATTATACTATTTCAAACATGATTAATAATTAACGGGACTTATCCTTCTTATTATATATTACATATATTATGTGTTCCTTCACTCTGTCCGCAATAGACCGTTTAGTCTGTTCGACATAGGATTTCCCACAGCTGCAATCAATCTTATACACACCCTTATATCTTATATCATGAGTATAAATCGCGAATCTCTTAAAACTATTATTTCAAACATGGCACTGAGCATTGTCTTTACATATTTTTTACCGAGGTTAGATCAGCGGAGACCCTAGCTTGGAGAAGAACTAACAAGAAACTCCGGAAATCAATTTATTATAATCACCCTTAACAAACATAAAAATTACAAAGAGTGGGCAAAAAACACAACGCTGGTAATACTAAATTTACTTTTCATACAAAATAACACGCAATGGCGGAAACGTCAAATTTAGTTCCAAGTTTGGCTACTGCCACCGTATGTGGCGGGTACTCTATGTATATTTTATCTTTTGTCTATGGTTTCCTCTTTTTATAAAGACGTTGTCAATTAGACAGTTATGAAAAATATACTAACTACGTGACACCACCAATTCTTTTTCCTCATTATCAGCGCCCACAGTTTCCATATTCAAATTTCCATTTCTCTCCACCAGATCTCACCTGTCCAACTAGAAGAAATAATCGCTACCCACCCAGCAGTTCTGGAAGTGTGTGTGGTTGGAGTTCCCCATCAGCTGGATGTGGAGGTGCCTGTCGCAGCCATCGTCAAGAAAGCAGACGTGGAGTTCGACCCTGAAGAGATATTTGATATACTCAGAAGTAAGTTTTAGAAAACTACATAAAGTGATATTGCTTAAAGAAATACATATTTATGTCGAAAACATAAACTATGTACGAATTTATTTATAAATAAATTATAATAAAAATATAAATAATATATTTGAGCCAAATCACTGCCAACAGGGAGAGTGCCCAAGATGCTGGCAGCATTTCCGCGCTGAATGGCTAAAAAGTTTTATAAATATATATTACATATTTTCTCTTCTAAGAACCAATGGTATAAACTATTGATCGACTCTTGGAAAGATCCTGATAGATCTATCTTGCCTATTTAAAATTTGTTTTTGATGGTTAACGTAAAGTGCAATTTGCTTTTAGTGATATTTTTGGATGTATTGTATTCGATGTTTAAAATACAAATCATCATTAATAGACTTAAGGTATATTGATATATCTTTCATTTTAGGGTGGATATAACCTGATAGTTGCCACTAAATTCCATTGACTCCTAATCCCTTATTTATCTCTTTCAATGTAACAAAGAGAAAAGCTTCTCTTAAATTCTAGTCTATCAAAGTGTCATTATAATGATCGGTTAATAAACTTCACTTTGTTCTTGTCTGAGGGTATAATGCTTATATTCTTGTCTACAGAGGAACTACCGCCTATCAAGCAGTTACACGGAGGTCTGTTCTTCGTGGACTCGTTACCAGTGACTCCATCTGGCAAGCTGCACAGGGCGAAGGTTAAGGACCTGGCGATAGACGCAGAGAAGATCCCCTTCAGGAAAGAAGTCAGTTAGGAAGTTATACATCAATTTACTATAGTGTACGCAGAGATAATTGTGGTGAATACTAAGGGTAGAAAACTGATTTAAATTGGACATTATTGTTACTGTAAGACATATTAATTGAGTTAATATTAATGTAGAAAAGTTTTATGGTCATTGTAAACTATTTATGTCCAATTTAGAACAGTTGCCTACCCGAGCAATTGCCACTGAGCGACATCTACGAATGAATGCATAAAACAATTCAATACTCTCCAATGTAACTCCGGAAGGAATACACAGATGGCAGTAAATTCTCAGTTAAATCTTAGATAGTGAATCAGAACATTTAATTAGAGATTAGATACAGGTTCATGGATATTAAAAGATACTCTATCAAATGTATTAATTAATTGTATAGATTATAAGTAACGTTAGGATTTAAGAGGTGTCAAAAATTCATCAGTCTTTGGCATAATTATATAGGAATATAATTTGTTTTATTTTATGTCAGTTATGTTGATATTTAAAGACAATAATTTTAACAATGCTCAGTTTTCATTACTTCTGTGTAAAGTTATAAAAAACTTATTTGTTACAGTCTTGGTATCGATTTAAATGACCCGATAATAAGGTGTGTTAAAATGATCATGGTTTCCGTATTTATGGCAAATACGTTATGATTTTTTTTCTTTATATCAATCATCTTTTATCAAAATTTCCCTTTATCAGTAATGAGCTAAGTTAACAATACCAGTGTAAAATTAAATGTATCTATTAATCCAGACAAATTGTTTCTACACCTGTGAAAATTAGCAATTCTCTTTTATGCTACTTCATGTATTTATTTATAAATTTACGTAATAATACGCCTACATATTTTTCATTTCATAAGCTATAGGTACGCTGTTCTAGTATGGGCGTAGGTAATGAGTGTAAATATCTGGCATTATTAATCATAATTAGTTTAATGATAGTTTGTAATTGAGCGAGTGAATGAGGTGAAATGCGCATTTTATCATTGTTATGTTATTTAACGTTGAATAAATACTTTTTTATATGCTAGAAGTGTTTTTTTTAATATTTCATTCATATTCATAACGTAAAGCGGTTCCCGAGTGGAGGCCGCGTCTCGGCAAACGTTGTGTAAGACGCCCCCTGCCAGGTGGACCGATGACCTCAAGAAGATCGCTTGTAGTGGCTGGATGAGGGCCACGAATGATCGTGTTTTGTGGCGTACCCTTTGGGAGGCCTACCTCCAGCAGTGGACTAGTATAGGCTGATTGATACATAACGTGATTAGCTAATCTGCGACATTAAAAGGATTTAAATGCAACTATATTAAGGCTTATTTGGACAAAGGGACCGTTTCATTGTTAATTCGAATGGTGCCAAACATTTATGCAATAACAACATATCGCCTGTTCCCCTTGATAAGTGGCAACGCTGTATCGTACCAAATATCAGTTTTATACATTCTATACGCATTCACGGTGTCACGTGATCTTTTTAAATTTAGTTATTAGCGTTCAGCCTCTTGAACAAGAACCTTGGTCACTCTTCTTTGAAATTTTGCTCTGACTTGAGCTATATTTTGTTGAACCATCATAAGGTACTGAAATAATTGATTTAAATCCCTGTTAATCTACCAAATCTTGAAGAGATTTTAATACCTAAAAATTCTTCCCAATTTTAAGGGGATTACGTCCAATGTTATCATAACATTCTTCTTCATTATTATTCTATATTTCTCCGACAGGAAGTAAGATTATCACAAGGTTCAGGCGTAATTAAAATACTTTATGAAAAGGTCGCTTCATATAAAATTTAATAGCGCCGTTCTTTTCAAGTGAAAGAAAAATTTTGTGTTAGGCCTACCGCATACCATTCAGCTTCTTATCCTAAAATGCAGTACAAATTATTACGTATATTGTTAGTTAAGTCATAACACATAAAACATGACGTATGGATTTAATAAATACATACGAAGCCAGAGGCAGAGGTCACGGATCTACATCTGTCACGATATTGACAAACTACTTTCATTTTGTTGACAGTTATATACCTCCGCATACACACTGGTCGGTTATAGGTCCTTCTAATGTCACCCTTAATGAAAATGGCATCTATCTGACTGTCATATGCCTTATTGGGTCAGCCTCTTCCACTTCACCCACATATATTGCATTTGCCAATCTACTATCATTCATCTGCCCAACATGTCCTAAATCACCGAAGCATAATAATTGTCGACATAGTATATGATTAGTGAAATTCCAAATACGTGTTGCTATGATAATTTGGAAAATATTTACTAGACAGTCCATACCATAACTGACTGGGTCCCACTGTATCCACCATGTATCCATTATCCATGTAATGTACACTGGGAATCCATAGGGAAGACAGTTTTCTGAACGTCGTTTTTCTTTACCATAGTCCCATTAAAGTCTTAACAGTAATCCTCCCTGTAGATTATCTAACCAGCAGCATTTGGAAGGTAATTATTTAAACAGTCCCAAACTAAGAAAATATTATGATAAAATTTAATTATTTCTTACTGTTTCTAATAAAAATACACACATATAAACATATACATTCACGCCCTCTAATATTTTTCGGGGTGGACAGAAATTTTGAGACGATAATATCTCCAAGGTGACTTTTTATCATGAATATTGGGTTGTGATGTCATATGGAATAATGGTGGCAAGTTGCTAGCCCATCACCCAACCGATCCCATTAAGCTCCAGTTTCTTAGTCGAATCCTACAGCATGCCTTGAAGAACGGCAGCTAGTTTGCATTATTTTGCGTGCCAGACTAGCTAGAGACAGCTATTATAATTATTAATTATTTCTTATTGTTCTAAAAACACCGATACACTCCTAGACCTTATCCAAAGAGTACTAAATTAGTAAGTTGAATACGCGGCCAGCCTTAGACCATTTTGGGGGATGATTCCTACGAACACAGCCGCATAATTTAACATAACTTTGCATTTTACCACACTTTCAACTTTCCTGTTACTCGGAATTTTAAGCTGGAGCTAGGTTTAGTGCTCAGTTTTCTAGCTTTTTGACGAAATTGTGCTAGTGTGGTACTAGTAAACTATACATACTATATTTAAGTGTCTAATTGTTAAAGTGGTGGACGGAAATATAAGAAGATTAAAATTTTTGAATCTTGAATTAATCTGAATTGTTTCAGTATTTTATATTCTTTTTCTGTATGTAGGATATAATATAATCTTAACTATCGCCTCTGTGAACAGATAAAGTACTAAATACAATAATTCAATATGAGATAATTACATTTTTAAACAAAAGAATAGCATGTTGTAACACGAAACTATAGCTTAACCTGTAAAAATTCTGCATAGTAAGCCATAACAAGCACCTTTATTGCTATGTAGTTTGAATTGTTATTGGGCCATAGGCTGACGGTTACGAACGATAGCTAAAGATTGCCGAAAATCATCTTTATTTACTTTAATCTATATAATAAAAGTTCTCTCTATATTACAGTATGATAAAACTTTCCCCAACTGAATATTTACAAAACCTTATTACTTCAACTATTGTTCAGAAAGCATAATGTCTCTGCATTAATATTTTGAGTGAATCTCATTCAATTTCGTCGGTTAAAGAGCAGACAATGTCAGGGAATCTCTCGAGGTTTTTTATCCATTTTATGTGCTTTTTACTCAGTACATTTAACTTAGAAAATTACTTAGGGATGTTGGGTCGAGTTTTGAGTCTGTGGTTTCTTTTGAGCTTCTAAGTTATAATAAATACTGATTGTGAAGTAAGGTCGGAATGGTCAAATCGAATCCACATTAATTGATATGAACTTTAGTGGACTATCATTAATAAGAAATAAGCTATCGGCAAGAGAGAATGTCAAATCGTGTCAAAGCTTATTACGTGACATATGAAAGAGGATACGTAAAAATCACTCCGTAAATTTTGATGGATTCTTTAACTTTCATATTGACAATCTTATGATGTATAGGTTAAACTAACAAATAACTATCTTAAACTAACTTTTGATTGTCTATGGTAATTCAAGACATACGCATTCACGACCACTAACCCTTGCAGGGTTGTCATAGATTCAGATTTCCATCTTCGCAATCGCGAAGGTAGTATATCTATGGACGCCTCAAACTCACGTGTTGATGGTCACTCAAGCTTCTAATGAACCAAAAAGTATGAGGTCTGTTTTTTTTAAACACTCTGAGGGACCGGGTCAAATCACGATAAATTCATAAAGATATGTGATTACCTTTATTTTGCCCGATGTTTCGACCCAGTTGCATAGGCCGTGGTCGCAGGAAGACTAGCTAGCAAGCTAGACTAGCGGGAAGTCCGTCTCAGCTAAAATGTCTGTCTACCCTCACAATTGGAATTTTTGTTAATTCATAGCACGACACACTAAACTCACACTATCCGAAGACACATCCGCAGTTATGCCACGCGAATATAATCCCATGATTACCGGTTCCCATGTTTCTGACAGCCTAAAACCATCCTCACGATTAAAATTATAATCACATATCTTTATAAATTTATCGTGATTTGACCCGGTCTCACATAATTAATAAAATGGGTATGAGGTCTACGACTGAACTTAATCACACCGTATTAAAGCTAGTCAAAAAGATCCCATTAAATAGTCGGAGGTAACTTTTAGCAACACTAAGTGGGTTAGCGAAGTGTCCCGGAGCATCTGCGGGGTAATTGAAAGTAGCCCAAGAAAAGACAAGTTTGGTGTCAACGCGACTTTAGTTGGCACTTCGAAGCACAGTTAACCTATTTACGTAATCAAGTTAAAAGATTTTAAAGTCTCGTCCACCTTGAGACTGGTTTTCTCTAACTAAAGTTCTAGATTTGATTTTCGGAGGGTCCTAGATAGACACGTATTGAATTTTCAAAATGGACGTTCTGTCGGATAACTTTTTTGACATTTGTTTGCTTTCTGGAACAATTATATTAAAGTTTTAATATTGGTGATGATAGTTTAATAATTGTTTTTTAATTAACGTACATATAATATGTATATGTCTTTTTATACTTTTCATAGTGCAAATAGTAAAATTTATTATAATCTAGGTCACTCCCTTGCAACTAATAGGGTTTAAAATAGCATTCCTTTGAAATATATTCTGAAATGGACCAGTGCTAAAACCAAGTCGATCAATATTACTTTTTTATAAATTACAATAAAAATTTTCTTTCCCTACTGAACAATAACTGACCTGTTATGCAATCATACTAAACAAATCCAAAAAAACACAACCAGTATATCTCTCAAAATCCCAACAATTCAGGCTTTATTTATTTCCATAGAACTCTTGCAACCTTTGTTCAAACTCAGAGTAGCCGCAGTGGGCCGAACTTAAACGAGTTTCTTCGCAACTCCCTTATCTTAGAGTTTTGTCTGTCATCCGCGAAACTTAGCGAAACTTGGGCTTCGATAAGAAACTGTACCAGTACTCTGATGACACTGTATTGATAATTAAGCTACTGGGTAGTAAATGGAGTTAGTAGCTGGTTTATAGGTAAGGTTGTTAAGGGAATATGTATGAATGGAATCTATTGCGTGATGAAATATATTGAGTGACGTTCTCGTACACAGATAAGTGATTTTATTCGGATAGTAAATTGTATCTGAAGAGATGTGTTTCGGAGGGTCAAAATACTTGGAATAAAATAAGACGTGCGTATGTGAAAATTAACTAATAGTCATGGAGAGGTGTATAAAAAACGGTTCTCGTTTAATATGCTTAAAATGTGCAATGGTGCAAAAAAACCTAATTAATAACACATATTTAAGATATAAATTCGACGTAGCTCAGTTGTTTGGGGCTTTGCTCTGTATCAGTCAGTACAGGGTTCAAATCCCATTTGAGCATGTACCAATTTAAATAATGTTTAATGAATTTCTATGTACATTTTCGTAATAAAAACACATTTACGAAATGCATCGAATTATACGGTGAGGGAAAACATTGTGAGGAAACCTACCTGTTCGTCGAACAGGTAATAGTTCGTGCTTGTAAATGGCGACATGGCTGACCACCTGTCACATTAAGGACTGACTATCTGGTCAACACGTGGGTGCGAGGTGTCCATAGAAATACTACCTTCGCAATTGCGGAGATGGAAACCTGAACCTCTGACTACCCCGCAAGGGTTAATGGTCGTGAATGCGTTTGTTTTTGTTTTGTTGTTTAAGATACATAAAAAGAATTTCTCTGTATGAAAACATGAAAATCCACCTGTACTTTTACAGATGGAGCTACAAGTACAAATAAACAGGTAACATCGAAGACGCAAATGACGTAGCAATCCAGGCAGGTTCACGATTGAAGGTATTTAGAGAATTGGATTTATTAGGAACCAGATTCTGTCGTTTGAAGTATTTGTCTTCTATCGTTTGGGAGGGAACGATAAATCGTGGGTTCTCCAATCCGTCTTGTGCGCAATTTAATTTATCTTCGAACGTGGAATATTTTGTACTGAAATATTTGGTTTAAAGTTTCTCGCTTGCTGACGGCAAGATTTGTAAGGATTCTTAGTTTGGATAGTTTTAAAATTGGATTAATATACTTTGATCCACTTTCTTTAATACTCTTCACAGTTGACATAACCTTAGGTGTGTCAAAGTGTCATAGGTACACACATACACATATTCACGCCGCAACTATCGATCGCCACCCGGAACGATCCTGACAAGAGAGATTCTCTTGCATCACTCACATCCATTAACTTATATTATATTTTCTCTCACACATGCTTTTCTGTATTCTTTCTCAAGACGGGTGTACGTAGTGTGAAAAACAGAAGAGAATGTGTTATAGTTGCGATGAGATTCAAAAAGGTTATTGTATACTAGAGTAGGGTGCTATCTTATCTATCACGTAATAATAATTCCATCAACACTTTACTCTTTACTTACTTTTTATAAGAATTAGTGCTATTTCGATCTTTTGCATTATAATACAAACAAAAGTATTATAAAATACTGAACAATGAATCATTTATAATTGGTTCTTAAGGTGTTCTTTTATTTACAGGAGCAGTTCCCAAATTAATTGTGTCAGTTTTCCTCAAGAAGTTTGTGAACAAATTTTAATTAACGTTTCAATCAACCAGAATCTTATCAATATTGAAACTCTAAGGGCGGGTATAGACTTGCGTTTTTTACGCGCGTATTCTATTTGGATATACAACTAAAACCAAAAAAAGAAGTTAAAGTATACCTACATACCCTCGTCCAGATAATTATAATTCCCAACGGAGAAAAGTAACGAAAACTTTTAGTGACATATAGCCTGTTGTTAGGGAAAAAGTTTTAATATACGTTTCATGATATTGACTTTTTGTAAGTATCTGACTACAGTCAGTATATACAATAGATATTTGCAAAGATTTTTGACACTTAAACTGGGTCGTCACGTAAGTATTAAATTCAGCAAAATACTTTTTTACATTAATTAATTCATACATAATTTCTTTGTGATATTTTTAACACAATATTTATTTATTGTAAAGTTTATCTACAAGAAAATTTATTTCTTTTTTGTCTCTGTGACATATAACATAGTCTACACAGAAAAAGGTTAATTTGAAACCTCCCTAAGACATTGTCAGGGAAACTTAAATGAGTTTCTGTGTCCTTATTATCTAACGAATAGCGACTCTTTTGTGATTAGTTATCGGAACAGATTCATTTAAATTTACTCGAGCAAACTTTTAAATATACTGCCACCTATTTAAACAACTATGAATTTCATTTTTGTAACGTAAAGCTGAAAATACTGTAGAATATTGGTATACCACCAATTAATTGAGTTTGAGTTGAGAGACAGTAAACTTTTATTGAAAAAACAATGACAGTGACGGATTTTTAATTAAATTTATTTATAGGTTATACTTACATAGTTTTACGTTTGTATATTATTCTCATTAGGTTTTTCATTAAAAATATAAAAACAATAAATATTATTTATATATAACTAATCAATTTGTTTATACAAACATGAAAATTATATCATCATATTAAAATTGACAAATTTATTGATCTCATACTACAAATTTCCACATATTCGGAGATTATAAACATCTGGTAATGACTATTCAATGAACTATGTGTTTGATGTGGCCACAAACAACTTACACCACAATTGCCGAGATGGACAACCCAACTGACTACACCGCAGGGTACAGAGCTTGTTAAGTGTTTGTTGTTGTGATTTACCAAAACTTGGACTCAAGTCTATTTTAATATTTGAAGTCTCATCCTCTTTTCAATTTCAATCCTAAACACGTATTTTACATTAAACTTGACGAGTCCAATCTTTGACAATGTTGAAGTTTGAGACTGTTTATTTCGGTTGACTGGATGTTTAAATTAAATTTGTCACCTTCGCAGAAACCATTAAGTTACGAATTGCTTTCAATACATCGAATACTTGGTGTTAGATATAATAAATGTACTTTCATCTGTTGTTCCGTATTACTAATCAATTTGTTTTTTATTATCACGTTGGGTGCTGTCTATCTAGTGATACGCGGGCTTCGAATGACCCATACCTAACATGTCGTTGAAATTTTGGAGATGGGCACTCAAGCCTCTGACTACCCCGCCATAATAAAAAAGGGAGTGTGTATACACAAGTCGTGAAGCGTATGTTATGTTGTCCCGTACTAGCTAGAGAAAACTAACTAACTACTTTTTATTCATATAGATGGAATCAATGAGTTAATTTCATCGAGTCTAGCAAAATGTCACCACTTTTCTATATCAATGTTACAACAACATTAATAGTCATGTTAATTTTGACTATTTTGGCTTCTTAGTACATACATATATTATGTACTAACTGTTCATTCTTTATGAGATATAGACATGATATGTTAGTTTATATTTTGTCTAATATTAATAACTTTAGCTTAACTAAACAAACATGCACCATACAAAACAAATTTCATCATGCACTTTAGAATAAAAGCTCGAAAAGGCTAATTTTAAAAATGAATTTGTTTGCCCACCCTAGAGCCTACGTAGCACAACGAGAATGGGTGCTACGGGAGCCGTTGCTACGAACTTGCTACGAAGGCAGCCACAATATGACTTGCTTATTATATTTTATTTTTATGCTATTACTTTTGAAAAATGTTTAGCTCTTTTATCTAAAAATACATAAACATGCAGTTTTAAAGGACAATTAGCTATGAAAAATAATAGCAATAAGTCTATTTTTGATAACAGAGCTAGAAATATTAGAATTATATATGATAAGCACTTGTCAACTAAAAAACCTGAAAAACCTACCCCAATAGTTACAAAATACGTTAATTTAAACCTTTAGGTAAATATATAAGCTTGAGTAACATCGTTACGATATTATATTATATGTTAAGATATTGAACTTGTTGTTCCGAGCTTTTTAATATATTGATTAAATCGCTAAATTAAGGTGTCTTAAAAACGGCCTCATATATATAATTTCACCCTCAATTCGACACTATTAATACATATTTTTGCATTGTAATGCAGTTCCCGACAGTTTCAATGCAAATTATATCAGTTGTAGGAGGGAAACATC
Source organism: Leucoptera coffeella (assembly GCA_030578115.1). NCBI lineage: Eukaryota > Metazoa > Arthropoda > Insecta > Lepidoptera > Lyonetiidae > Leucoptera > Leucoptera coffeella. The sequence continues at coordinate 210,536 of JAMBLF010000156.1, forward strand.
GTATTCTTGGAATAAGTAATAGTCAGTGTTTGAACACTGTAATATAGCCTACAACCTATCATATTGTGTGCTGATTGGTAAGACTTTGAGTGACCAAAGACTGTTTCTATGTTCATCTAATGGTAGTCGACCTTTGACTACTTAATATGTATATCCATATGACTGTAAACTTCTCAGGGTAGTCAGAAGCAAGCATTACCATTACCAATAACCACTCAATACCGAGTTTTTACCTATACAGATAATAATTATTACTTAGTTATGTATGTTAATAAATAGGCACATCTTAACCTTTTCATACCTACATACAAATCATACACATTTTTCTAGAGAGGGGCAGGCAGAGATCACGGTTTCCCATTTGCCTCGATACTTTCAAACAACTTTCGCTTCATAGATCCTCTCATAAAAACTAGGCGGTTAATATGTCGTCTATTTTACTGTCATATGTCTTAATAAACCAACCCCTTAGTTACTGCCCTTCCAACTAACTATATGTAAATTATGACAGTTAGATAGACGCTATATTGGAAAAGGGCGATGTTAGGAGTACCTATAACCGGCGAGTGTGTATGATAAGATGTATGAGTGTTAATGAAGCGAAAATGATCTGTCAGGATCGGGACAAATGATGATCCGTGATCTCTGGTTACCCCTCTACGGAGAATCAGGCGTGATGTGTATGTATATGTACTTGTAAAATGCGTTATGTGTATATGTTGAAAAACAAGTATATACTATATGCTTTTTCTTTACACATAGTTTCCATTCCTTCACAATATTGTAACACTAAATAAAACTTTGCACTCCCATCAACTAGTTGGAAATAGGTGTGTGGAGCAAAAGTTGCTGCGAAGGGGTAACTTCAAACTTAAGTTCTAAATAAGTTTTGTAGCTTATAAGAAATATGGAGATGTATATTAGTTTATGACCGTGTTGGGGACTGGAAAGGGGTATAATTATCTGTCTTTCTTTTTGATTTCAATCAATTGCATCTTTTCTTAGAAATACTACCTTCGCAATTGCGGAGATGGAAACTTGAACATCTGACTTCCCCGCAAGGGTTAATGGTCGTGAACGCGTTTGCTTTGTTGTAATTTTTGAACAAGTATGTAAGTAATTTAAGTGCTTACATTTTATATCTGTATATAAGGTGGACAGATATTGATACTATATTTCATATTTAAATATTGTCCTTGTTAACCGTTAGCTTTATTAAGTATGAGGATAAAATTACATTTAAATAACTTATTATTAATAGATCTATCTCATTGTTCTAAAAATGTATTTAAAAGTCTAAACACTAGGTCATAAATAACATATTCACATACTATACTTGTATTCAGTATATAATTTTTCTTTTGGGTTAAAATTACTTATTCCTGCTAAGGTGTTTGAATTTTTCAACCTGGCAGGTCAAGATATATCTATCTTTATTATTATATCTATCTTATATATCTATCTTTATATATCCGTATGTATAACATTAGATGTAGTACATATTATGCATGTTAATAAACATTTTTATACATTTATTTACATATTATCATAATTAATAATTTTACACCCGTTCCCATTTCTCACTACGTAGCGAGAAAACTTTAATATTGTCCGTAACGACTTGCACTGCAGATCCTATCGAGAAGTTGTGTGCTCATATAACTTCATATGAAGTTACTTTGGTCGGGAATACAAAATATTGACTCATATGCATATATAGGTATACCTGCGATAATTTGGGACGTCAATAGAATCATAAGTAGCCGGTTGCCCTGTAGAAGTTACTGTAAATAATGGGTAGATGAAATAGTAAATACTAGGCGGTTATAGGTAGATACTTATAACGTCTCTTTTTCAATATGTCGCCTATTTTATTGTCATATGTCTTAATGGACCAACCCCCGCGTTACGGCCCTTCCACTTAACTATATGTAATATTTGTACTTTGTTGCAAGTATGTGCTATTTGTGAAATGGTTAGCAACCTGTTACCAATATTCGATTTTAATGCAATCCAACCTCGATAGATTATATATTATTATTTATTCGATAGTTACGTTATAGGCATAGTTCTGGAATGGCTATAAAATGGGAGTATGACGCTCATTGTAAACTATAGTTATACATGATGGCGCATTCAAATCGGTCAGTATGGGAAAGTCTGAAACTATAAGACATACGAAGATTTGTTCTTACAAGCCATGTCACCGATTTTGATCAAAATAAAAACTGCATTCATAATTTATTTGAAAAACTGTATCCGGTCCGAAAATCGAACCCAGTTGCTTTGAAAAATTAAAATACATTGTTTTGTTATACTTTAATTTATCATAGTATGTGTTCGAAGTGACACTATACATTGTGCTGTTTCTTATGTACATATAGAGGAAAATATCATTAATGGCAAAACGGTTTCCTATCTCTAACAATACTTAGATGTTCACCATTTGATTAACATGTTGGATTAGAATTTACACAATTCCAAAAATAATTAAACCTTCGATTAGGAACACATATAAGAATAAAATTTAATGTTTTTAATAAGTTGTAAGCATTTAAGATTACATATTTAATTAGTTCTAATGTTACCATATCATACGAAAAAAACTTACATCATACGTCTATATCATAGTTTACCCTCACCAAAGAACTACACCCATATGTAGTACGATATACGTGATGTGTGAAGTGTGAATAAACTTCCACATAATGTGACGTGACGCAACCACCTCAAAAGCCTTTCAAAGCAAATATTTGCTCGGCTTACTAAGTGATATTTATGGCCAGCATAATGTGCTTCCCTCAGCATTTTAATGCTTTTTGCTACTTGCCAACGCTTCATTCAGTTTTGTAGTAACATAACGATGTTTGTGTATGATATAGTGAGGAAAACCACTTGTTTATTTGTTGAGATAGGGGTGATCAGTGTTTGTTGAAAGTAACAAAAGAAAAGTAGGTTTTTTACAAATTGGACACATTCTTCTCAAGTCGGGTGTTCATAGCGTGAAGAACAGAAGAGCATGTATGAGAAGGGTCATGGGTGAGAGTAAAGGAAGAGAGATTTGTCAGGATCGTTCCAGGTGGCGATAAATAGTCTCTGCCTCTTCCGTTAGAGACGTAGATATGTGAATCTAAGAATGTATTTGTGTATGTAACAAACGCCTGAAAAAAGTGTTTTTTATTAGCTAAACGTCTTCATTTTATCTACGATGGTGGTCAGTCACCCTCTAGTAAAATGGAGAGGTCATAGTTATGATATGAACACGTATAAAGCGCAGTAAATAATGATAATACCACTATGTATTGAAAACTTTAAAATATATCAATGAATGTTATTTCAGAAATACATACATTTTTTTAGAAATACAGATAATTCGAATATACACAATGATAAGCTGGTAAACTTAAGTATTCCCATCATCACATTAGCATAGCGCAGTCAACTCACGCATCAATTTCGCTTCGGAGGCTTCCTTTTGAAGGCAAATCCCTCCGGATTGGACCCCAGCACGCATGTAGGCTCTATTCCGTCCCGGTTCAGCCTTGAGTCATCACTCATGAGATTGACAGTCAATGGAGATGTTGACTTACATTAAGTCATGGGTGCCGAAAGGGTAAGTAGAGATACAGTGATCAATAGTCCTAGGTATTTAGATAAGTGACAAAACTCTAAGAGAAAACATATATTCATAACCTTTCTCTTTTGGTGTTGACAGAACGTTGAAAACACGAAAGAATAAGATTAAAAGTTCAGAGTTTTTATGTCTATGTTTCTCTTTGACTCTTTGGTCACTTAGTATCGAGTTAAAATAATATCGATACAGAATACTTAAACATCCTTTCCTTACTAGCCCATCGACCTTTACTAACTCTTTATTTACAATCCCTAGTTCCTTACTTAACATTGATTCGAATTATTGATGACATCTTGCTTTCATAAGGCCCATCCAATTTCTTCCTAGGTCTATATATCCCTAGACTTTCTTAACTGATCAGGGACCCAAGCCTACTGATGCCTTTTAGCACAATCGTAGTGCAATAGCACTTCAGTAATGATGTCAAGTTGTTAGTTTATTAGCAGAAGTTTGACGACCTCCGTGGCGCGATTGGTTGAGCACCTGAACGCTAATCGTAAGGCCCCAGGTTCGATTCCTGGTGGGGGCAGGGTTAATAATAATAATAATATTTGGACATTATTACACCAATTGAACTAGCCCCTTGGTAAGTTCATTTAAGACTTGTGTTTAGGGTACTAGCCAACGTATAATTAAGAAATGTATACATATTATATACAGATAAATACATATATAGCATAATATAATCAACGACCAGACTGGAAAGCAGAAGAAAAGCGTAGTTCTTAACTCTGCCTCCACCGGAAATCGAACCCGGGACCTCACGATTAGCGTTCCGGCGGCTAACCGATCGCGCCACGGATGTCGTCATCAGTCGGTCGGTCGGTCGGTTAAGAACTACGCTTTTCTTCTGCTTTCCAGTCTGGTCGTTGATTATATATGCTATACATGTATTTGTCTATATATAATAATATATATTTATTACATATACGTTGAATAGTACCCTTAACACAAGTCCTAAATGAACTTATCAAGGGGCTAGTTAATTGGCATAATAGTGTCCCAAATATTATTATAGTATTACTATTATTATAGAAGTTTCTAATTCAACAATTAATGACAACAAATGTATCAAATACGATATTTGTCTCTTTACTATTCCACGAACAACTTAACACTGTCACCTGCAGTAATATTGAACGGATACGAGTGTTTAGCAATAAGCATTAGTGGACTAGGGCCTTTATATCGTAAGGAGTGAGCTTTACGCAATATTTGTATGGAATGTAGCGTGGCATTACGCGGGGTGAAACGAGGTACGCGAGATGGAGGGGAGATATTACAACCAATTAAAACACGGCATTTTGTGAGACATAACCATAGGTATCTTCATTTTTAGACTCCGTACCAATTAAAACACGCCATATGGACTCCGCACCGCGTAACGGACCGCTCCTTTCGCCGGGTCCTCTTTAGATTTGGTTCGTGGTAAGGAACATACAAAGACATACAATTACTTAGCAAGTATTTGTCACCCTTTGAAACCAGTTTGATTGGGATTCCGTCAATCCCGCTGGAGGCACTCTCAATCATGCATTAGAGCTTTGTCTCCCATTCGAGAGGTATCTGGACGGACTAATCTAGACTAAGGCTTACAAGTAATGGTCTAGGCTTTGGGTAATTCAGCTGTTGTTATAGTGATGTTATACACACGTTCTTTGGTCTTTTAAGGGGCGGACCGATCCACGTAAATACTAAATTACTTTCAGCATTTATTACAGTTGTGATTGCCTTTATAAGAAATATTGGTTATAGGTTGCTTGCTCATCGGCCAATAGATCAATGGATTCATAATCCTCAGTCCCTTACTAAGACGGGAGAAATGGTAGCTAGTTTGTATTATATTTACGTTCTAGGCTAGTACGGGTATACAAGAAGTAAAGTAATATTTAGGTTCAGGACAGATCTTTTTTAATGACATTAATCTTTGATATCTTATAATATAACATTTCATTGATATTGTATTTTTAGCCTATTGTCGATTTATATTATTCTTAGTGTTAATTGGTATGCGGTCAAGGTCAAGCTCAGCTTGTTATTATTATACCTATACTTACATAAAACTACCACGAGACCGACCTTATTTACAACATATTTTTCAATTACTTGGCACAACACAATATCGGGTTCCCGATGGACACTCCCAACCTATATTTCAACTAGACATTTTGTGGAAAACTTTAACAATAAAAGTGCCAATGTCTGCGACCTAATTCGGCAGGGATTTCGTATTTCGTCCGGAGCGGGATCTGTCATGTGACACGGACTCTCCATTACCTTCATGGCCGAACGTCAGTTAATACAAAGTCATCCATTTAATCACTCCTACGTGCTGGGAGGCTTCAATGGAATGTGATCGGCTGCTAATGGGAGTGGGTAACAATGGAATTGTTTATGCATATACTCTACTATTGTTATTGTGTAGGGTAAGATTGAACTTCCTGTTGTTGCTTGGTGATTTAACAGTAGTAGATTATTTTTAACTTTCAATAAAATGTATACAGTATCTACTTAGTTATGAGTTATATTTTGGTGATGTCTTTTAAACTTATGTGTAAAAAATTACTTAATTTATAATGTGTGATTGTAAGAAATAATTTAACACTTATTTTATATAATAGACAGATGAGATTGTTATCACATAAAAAAAATTGGTATGCGAAAAGCATTTAAAAAAAAAAGTTGTACAATTTAAAAACTTACAACAAAATTTATTAAACGTAGCATATAATAATTATAATATACGTTAACCACGAAAGCCACGTGCATGTTTATTTATTATTGTGTTAGATATAAGACTTAGTATGTCTTTGTGTGTCTTGTAGTTGTAATATAGACGTTTTTATTATAATTATTAAGACGCAGTAGACCATTATATTTAAGGTATATCTTCATTTACAATTATTTGTACCGATAAAATTAAATTTCTATATTTTCTCTTAGCAAGATATATATTCACATGGACAAGACAACCTAATCGAATTAAGCCACACTCACTTAAGTGACGGTCTCAAGTTTGCTTCCCTAAGCCTTAAGAACACTACAGACGACCACTGATTTTGGGATAAACCTCGCCCCTACCTTGTAAGACTACCTTAATTGAATGTAGAGCCTTAGGTAAGTTGATTGGATTAGTGTACTTAGTTAAAATCTCAAAATTGGGGTATCTGGTCGTTTGTTTATTTCGTAATTTGGTTGTCTATGGTATAATACTATAAGAAATCTCTTATTGTAGAATACTTGGTGCAAGTGTAAGTTAGATGATTTTAGGTGGTTGGAATTCAAAAGGGTTGTAACTGTTTAGACATATTTTATATATTAATGCGGTAATAAAGTTATTAGTTTTGACAAAGGTGAAGAAATATATGTATTTCTTTTCCATAAAAATATTCAATACGTATTTTAATCCAAACACTTAGTCCCGTTAGCGCTCGCAGTGTTTATAGGAAAAGTATTATGTTTCTTAAATTCTGTCTGTTCCCTAAGTGATAAAAAGACGTCAACACATCTAAATTATAATGGTTATTTTTTACTTTATCGCAAAACTTTTAACAGTATCCAAAAATGAATCCACAATAAAACGCAAAGCAATAATTCGTAGCCACAATTATATTCGTAGTATGAAATTTACTTTATTACTTATGTTAATCAGCCACAATAGCCTCATTATGACTGTTTAGCATAATTCCTCACTAGTAGCGGTGAGCTCGTTATCTCTGAAGCCCCGTTTCGGACAAAGGCGGATAATTATTAACATAATCACAATAAAATATGGTTCCCGAACAAGCGCTGTATAAATATGATTCATGGTTGAGTTGGTGTCGGATGTTTTGGGCGGATGTTTTAAAGATACATATAAAGCTGTTTGTGATGATAATAACACATATTTACTACTAGTTTATAAGCATTGTTTCTAAATTAAATAAGGTTTATCTCTTTATATGTCTATATATATATTAAATTATTATAACCCGGTCTCATATAGAAAACAAATAACGTTAGTCCTGTACAGAGTAAATTGAATGTGATAAAAGTTTCCTTAGGATATTTTGTTGTCTATTCCTACGTGGATTGTAGTCGTGAGCTCTACACACATATTAAATTACTAGGCAGGATTAAAGCTATCTGAGAAAATCTCTATTAAACAGCATAAAACCGGCTTCAGAGGAATAGTAAATCATCAGTCACCTTAGTTTTCAAAGGTATAATAGCATTATATAATGTATGTAAATTATTAAATTAGTTGCTAACCACTATCAATAACCTTTTTTCTAGTCTTTTATGAGATGCCAAGAACAGTTACATATTATAGTAGTCTGTTTCAGTTCTAGTCTATCCAATACATAGGTCTGAAAAATACTAGCATTAAACGTCAAATTCGTAACCCAAAGTAGCAAAAGACATAGAATATTTAACTGTTTTAATCCCTTTCTGGGTGGCTTGAATCTCGAAGACATTCTTACTACATGTTGGTAAGACGGGCTCGTATCATGATAAAATTAGTAAAAATATATTCGTTGGCCGTGGTCGACACGTCGGGTGATATAAAGGTATCTATAACTTTATTAATTCTTTCGTGATATGATCCGGTCTCACATGGTAAATAAAATGAGTAAAAAAAGCGACTGTGTAAAAATATTAGTTTGGTAAGAGGTGGTCAGTCTGTTCCTTAGTCATCTATTACATTATACGTAACAACAGCTTATATTATTAGTCCTAGACTATTTCAAAAACACTATCATTATACGTCTACGCCAAACAGCTCAGTAATAGTACAATCCAGACGTCCCGAGTGTAACTGAAACTAAGAACACTCGCCTGCACATGACAAATGGAGTCAGCTTAGCTCTGCTCTGGGGTTAGGAGTTAGAGAGGAACCTACATATAGCTTATGAGGTTAGGAGGTACATATGTATGAGGTTCTGCCTTGTTCCTAAATATAGGCTATTTAGTACATACAAACATACTCATCACGCCTGATTCCCTGTAGAGGGGTAGGCAGAGATCACGGATCCCCCATTTGTCCCGTTGACAGACCACTTTCGCTTCATTGACATTCATACATCTTATAATACACACTCGATGATTATAGGTACTTCACCCTTTTTCAATATAGCGTCTATCTGACTGTTATAATATGTCTAATTGGACTAAAAAAGGTATAAGACATTTTTTTAAGGATAGGGTGATTTATTGTTCTATGTTCCGTGTGACGTGCATTTTAATGAAGCGTGTAATGTTATTGTGGTGATCAAAATATCATAGCTCGGATAATGAACTAATGAAAATTTTGTTATTTATTAAAAAATCTACTAACTTTTTGTAATTTACCAAACCAATCATTTCTATTTCTAAACCATCGTGAAGATAGGTATTCAATTTGTGCAATATGCAAAAGTCTATTCTCAATATGCAACTCTAAATGTTATCACAATTACATCAATCACTTTATTAACTATGTGAGACCGGGTCATATCACGATAAATTTATAAAGATATCTGATTACCTTTAAAAAAAAAAGTCGGGCAAAATAAAGATAATCAGATATCTTTATAAATTTATCGTGATATGACCCGGTTTCACATAGTTAATTAAATGAGTATAAATCACACCAGGTACTGTCTAATAAAAAGTGACTACAATGTCGACACAAATGTACCAATCCACAATTATCCACACGCAAACCTCTACCAACCCTACTCGGAACCTCATTCTTGAACTCTATTTAAAGACCTAGAAGTATCTATAACACCTAGTTTAATAACCAGCTAGCTGTAACAGACATCTGGTGTTAACACTTGTGATATAATTAATAGCCTTTGATGTTAATTCGCGTTCTTGTTGGGCTAAATGCGAATTAAGATGGTTCACAAGAACCTTCGGCTTGATACTAATTAATGCTTCAGTTTATTTAGGTGTTGGCAGCTGGTTTAGTTGTATTTTAATCCCAAATCAACTGTAGTTAAGATATGTATGGCGTATAATGAGATTAATACACGATAAAATGTTTTAGGAAGGAAATACATAGGGTCTTTTAAAGTATTAATAATAATCTTTATTTCATACTAAGTTGTAACAAAATTAATCGTTAATCTGGATCCGAACTAGGTAGACCCTGTATCTCGGGTCAGAGAGCTCCTTCGTGGACTCAGTTCAAAGATACTGAGAAACAATGGAGAATACGATATTTGAATTAACATTAGAGTATCCTCTCTTTGTGTAAAATTATTAAAAAAAATATATATTATTTAATATTATATTTAAAAGTATTTTTATACTTATAGCAGCAATATAGGTTTTAATTAAAAGCAAGTTTATTGGAATATGTATGTTGATAATAAATACCGTTTTTTTACGCTGTTAGCTTGAAGCTGAAATAAAACGTAACCAGATATATTTGCCTGAGTATATCATTTAATGACGATGATATTAAACTTAAAGACATTCTATTTCCTGTTTAAGCAACCTATAGGAATAAATCTTTTAAATAAGACTTTAATAACAGATTTTCTTAGTAATTTTTGTGTAACTAGATAATAATGATTATATAAATTCAATTCAGTGTAAGACTTATTACACCGAACTGAATTTCTACTTTTGTCTAGACGCATTGTTTCGTATGAGAATTCCGACACCTTGCGTGTCGCTACGATCCTAACAATATATTAGAATTCTCTCGCAGAGAGAATTAACATCTAATGTATGGTCACACTTAGATATTGTGTTTCCGATTCAATATCCGAACAAAGGAGGAACTTCAAAGGAATTCCATAATTAAACGTTATTAGGTAGAAGGAATTTAATTATGATCTATCTTAGAAGGATAATTTTACACTTACATAATTTATAATTAACATCAGATATGATCCCAATAAAGGTTTGAGGAACTTTTTGTTACGCATATCCTGTTTAACACAAATATATTCGCAAGTTACGGGAGATATGAATTATACGTTTAGTGCATTTCAGCTCAAAACAACAAAAAAAATTTTTTTCTAGAAATAACAAGAATCTATTGGGTCTTAGATGCGTCACGGAACAAGCAAAAAGGTACAAGTACATATATAGCATAAAATAGATATATAGCATATTATATGAACAACCAGGGCCCTTAGTCTACTAAAGCTTTAGCAAAATCTGTTCAATATCAGATCAGTAATAGTGTGAAGTTGGTAGTGGCTTGGCAAAACTGACAAATTTCGCCATTTTTATAGCGAAATTTAACACACCGATTTCATTGGTGAAATCTGACACTTTTGCTAATCCACTGCCAACTTCAAACTATTACTGATCTGAAATCAACTGCATTTGTGCTAAAATGCATCAGTAGACTAGGGCACCAGAATATGTTAAGTAATATTATATTTAATTTACATAGCTACAACAGTTGTATGAAATTATTTTGATGTTTATATCATAACCTTAGATGTTTTAAGTTTTTTTTGTTTTGTTCCAATTACAATACCTCATCTTCGAATATATACAATACAATACGAAACGAGATATATATATATATATATATATATATATACGATACGATATTCACCTTTATATATACGAGTCATCGTTATGTGTACCTCAATTATGATATTCACTCACAAGCCCGCAAAGTTGATTGATTGTCTCCAAAATAAATTGTTCCCAAATTGAGTTCGGAGTGTGCCAGCGACGAGAATTTATCGGATCGACATAATCGAGCCTTTACTGAGCAGACAGCCTTCTTATAAATGGTTTTTATATAGTCTTGCTAGTCTAAGAAGCATATAGGCAACTAGCTAACTTTCTTCTCAGTGTGTCGTTTAAGTAAGGAAAGCAACTATTGTGAGATAAGCTGGTCGGTGGTCAAATTTTCTTAATATTTCTGTAACAACGTATATTGTAAGAGAGGATAAAATGATGTATCCTTAGTTTCCATCCACTTTGAAAGGGGAAAAGGAGTCCGTAGTTACATGCTACTACTATCTTTGTATACTTAAAAGTATATATACATATATGTACATGTGTTGAAATTTATTTTACTTAAAAAATCTCCATTCTCTAAGTTACTTTAAAGCAACCTAGAAAGTACAAAGTTGGTAGTATATTAAAACTATAGACTAGCAAAATTCATTTATATACATTCAAGTCCCCCTTTCGGGGAGGACATAACCTTGGAGAGATGATAATATCTCCTAGGTCTTTTAGCATGAATATTTCGATTCTCAAATTAAAAGGAACTGTGGTGACAGATTGCTAGCCCATCGCCCAATAGATTCCATTCACCCCCAGTCACTTAGTTGCCCCTATGACATTCCAGGAAGATCGGCAACCAGTTAATACTCTTTTTACGTCCCAAACTCGCACGCTTCCAGCTCTGTATACACAAAATATTCGCTAGCAATTTGGTTTCGTTCAATCTGAGGTCCCGATATTGACCCTCTGATATTTTACGAACAAATTTTATGAGAGGTCTTATAAGCGGACAAAGATAGAGCCTTTGGCCGTAATTTTTGACCTTCCCAAGAGTTTGGGCGTTTAAACGGATATACACGGGCTTGTGTTATAAGCAAGGATAGATAAAACGTTTATGTATGAAAACTTGTGAGTAGCTTTTGATAGAGGATATGTATATATAACAACGCTCGTGATTTCTTCATTTGTCCTGATGAGAGATGAACAGAAGTTTGAAAACATAATATCTCTTCAGTCACGTACACTCTTAGGTATCTCATTGAATAGTAGTGAAAGTTTACCAGCCTATCACCTAAGTTTGCTCACCTCCAGTCATTAGACATTTTAGGGAGCTCGAGGAGATAACTATTTTGTTCTTAAAACAGCAAGAGCCTCTTAAATTACATATCTCGTAATAAGTTAGAAACCGAGGTTGTGTCACGTCTTTTCAATATCATAAAACTAGAAAGAAAGAATAAACTTTACTCACTACATTAACAAAAACACAAACAGGGAAAAAATATATGTAAAGAAAACCATTGATGCAGTGAAAAGGTGCTGCCTCAGTATTCGATGCAGCTAGACTGCATCATTGGTCCTCCGGCAGCACCCGATGAAAACGACATCTAATTATTTAATCTCTATTATATGGTCAAACGAGAAATACTTTAATCAATTATTCGATGTTACAGATCCAATATGTGATCTCACCTCTTATATAAACAGGACTGCTATGTAAGAAGCTATGACAACCATGACAGGTTACTAACCCATCATCCATTGGAGTTCATTCACCCGTATTCCTTTAGTCACCTCCTCAACATGACAGCTAGTAAGGATCCTATTCTCAGACTAGCACGCTACAAATTAACAGTAACAGTAAAAAGGTTTTAGGGAAAAGGCAGCTGGTAACGTTCTTTTTATGTCCCAGCTAGCAAAGAACAATCCATTTATTCTCGTTAAAAGCGGGAGTGATGTTAGAAACACTTTTTGTTGCTGACTAAGAAAAAAATTATAAATCAATCAAATTTCTCCACGACTGGTTCGCAATATTGGAATGATTTGGCCTTTTCCTAAATATCCTTTATTACGTCTTAAAGCTCAACTTTGATCCCGGTTGGGATAGGCAGAGGCTTGAGTGACTATAGGGTTATTGTTAGGGCATTAGACCGTTCCATAGTAAGTACTGAATAAGACATAGGTTACACGAAAAAAATCGACGTAGCACAGTTGTTTGGGGCTTGACTCTGTATCAGTGGGTACATGGTTCAAATCCTGCTTGAGCATGTTACAATGGAAATAGGTCAAATGAATTTCTATGTACGTCTTGGTAATAAAAATACATTAACGAAATGCGTCGAGTACGAGGGTGAAGGAAAACATCGTGAGGAACCCTACTTTTCCCTGAACAGGTAATAGCTAGTGCTTGTAAATTGCACATTGAGTACTGACTATCTGGTCAACGCGTAAGTAATTTTGCCACACGAAAATAAACATTTACGAGAAGTTAGAGCATTGAGGGACAAGTTTTACCAATTTTATTTCCAAATCTATTCAACACATTACGACCTATGCTTTACGAAAGTCAAGGCTTATAATAGTGTTACAGAATTGAGAGATGATTAGTACTAATCAAAAGTCTTGTATTTCTCAAAACCCACGTTTGACAAAACAGTCTGTACTCAATACTAATAGTACATCAATGGCACTTCTAATATCACCCTTTTTTAATATGTTCATTTGTATATAATATCCCCAACGCGTTCATAAACTAATATACAGCACCATATTTCTTATAAGCTACAAAACTTATTTTGAAACTCAAGTTTGAAGTTACCCCTTCGCAACTTTTGCTCCACACACCTATTTCCAACTAGTTGATGGGAGTGCAAAGTTTTATTTAGTGTTACAATATTGTGAAGGAATGGAAACTGTGTAGTGAAAAGGGTAACGTTAGAAGTACATAGCCGCCGAGTGTGAATGACGAGGTGTATGAATGTCAATGAAACGAAACCCTGTAGGGAAATGTGCGTGATGTGTATGTATTTAGGTGTAAAAAGGTTAAAATATACAACGACAACATACACTTCACGACTTATGTATGCACACTCCCTTTTTATTTTAGGTGGCGTAGTCAGAGGCTTGAGTGCCGTCTCCGAAATTTCAAAGGCATGTTAGGTATTGGTTACGTTTCATTAGATAGGCAGCACTCAACGTGATATGTAGTAAACCCTATATGGCCGTATATAGGCGCTGGCTATTACCCGAAGGATAGGCAAGTTTCCTCATGATTGTTTTCCCTAACCATCAGCTAGTTAGAAGTACAATATACATGTATAGTCCAAACCTAGATTCATAGCAGCGGTAGACAAGAGCAAGTACGCCAACAATGGGTGATGCGACGTAAAAAGAACCGAGAACGCGCTGTCATTAACGAGCTGCTCTACTAGGTAGCCACAGAGTGCGTTTACACCGCGTTAGTTGGTAGAGGTAAGTGAGTAAATCAGGTAACAAAGGAGACCAGGACATTTAAGAGATTGATAGATCAAAATGTTTTGTGTAGGACTTTACAAAAAAACATCTAATTGTAGATATACTCGTAATAAAGCGTGAAGATTTGATGAGCATGCATGAAAAAGTTCATAGGTGTGAGCGAAACGAGAGAGTGATTTTTATTTTTGATTTACACATGAAATTGTTTGACTTTGCTTGTCCAAAGTTCTAGAAGTTTTTTAAGTAGTATTAAAGGTTCTTGGGGACAAGTTTTACGGTACTTTAAGAAGGTAGATGTACGCAAGGTATCAACGTCAATGTTATTTTTAATTTATTGTGGTCATGGCGACAGGATTAATTTTGAATATCTTCGTGTTAAGTTTGGATGTGAATGGTGAAAAATACCTTCGGTTCCATTATGTCGTAGGAGTCGATCTAGAGCTCAAACAGCTCAGCATTTATGAGAAATATTAATATTCCATATTGATATTAAAGAAAGATAAGTTGTATTTGATTTGATTATATTTGTGTCTGAGGTTTTGCCGATGAAAGCTATATTGTCATAGTTAGTGCATTATCTACAAACTCTGTTGATTGGAACTAAAGTTTCTCACTGGTCCACAAGTAAACGCGGCACAAAAGAAAAGAATCACGATTTAAAAGCACATGAAGTTCGCTGTACTAATTGCTCATAGCTTCACACTGCGAGTACTAGGGAAAACTGAAGCTCTCTTAGTTTTATTCAGCTTAATCTTTTCCAGTAGTTGAGTGAACAATGAAGGAATTAAGTGGTACATAAAAATATGTACACGCGATTAAATACTTCTTGGTTGAAAACTCTTTGGTGTTATTTATACTTACATAAACATATTCACGTTCGGTTAGATTAAACAGATCCTTTAGTCAATAATTCTTTAACCACTGTTTTACTATAGTAGCAAATATTAGGTATGAACGTTAAAATAAACAAAACCGTGACAAAAATAAATTTGTGATAAATAAAGATACTTAAATTAGGCATATTGTTAGCATATAATATAATGTAATAAAATGTCTTGAGTACAAGCATTTTTTTAAGGTGTTTTCAAATTGCAGATATAATAAAGCGTAAAGAACAGAAGCAAAGAGCATGCATGAAGAAGTAACTATATTTAAGACGAGAAAGATTTGAGAAGCACACTAAGTGGCGATCAATAATCTGCCCATCCTAAAAGGGAAGTAAAAGCCTGAATATATGTTTGTACGTGTAATACCAAGGAGTTCCGGAGCAAGAAGTTTAGAACTAGTGCACTGGTGTCAGAATGAGAAAGTCCTTGCCTTGTAACTTTGCAATCTCATGACGTTTAAGTTATTTTGCTTATTACTTTGTTAATATTTCTTTAACAGGGGGTTCAAGTTGAAAAGAAGAAATAAACTTACAAAACTATATAATATTATTTTATTTAGTTTGTCATTGCCTGATTGGATGTATGTCTGGTAATGATTTGTAAGAATGGACGCCGAGTATGTTAGTAGTGTATGAAGTTAACGAAGTGAAAGTGAGAGGGTAGGGAAAAAATTTGGAGAACTCTATATGCAAATCATGTCACGTGTATGCACGTATGTTGGGATTTTATCTGTGTTTTTATACTAAACAATTATTAATGACAATTTTTATTGACATCTTTAACTATACTTTTATCGAGCAACAGACATGCGTTTTGCATTTGTTTACTAATTCATCATGAAGTGTACCTATATCACAGATAATATAATACTACCCTATATCATGCCAATATGTGTTTACAAAATATTTTCATTCACCTTTTATCACACATACATATTCAAGCCTCTACGTCCTTAACGGGATAGGTAGACTACTTCAAATTTTACTTACTTAAAACAAAGACAAACGCGTTCTCGATCATTAACCCTTGCGGTGTAGTCAGAGGTTCAGGTTTCCATCTCAGCAATTGTGATGGGAGTAATTATATGGATTTCATTTGATTTGAAGACATTCACCAGATAGTCAGTACTCAATGTCACAAGTGGTAAGCCATGCCACCATTTACAAGCACTGACTATTACGATGTTACCCCTCACCGTAATATCGTTTTACCTTACTTCACTCACACTCATTAACCTTCTCAAACATGCTCTTTTATTCTTCACGCTATATACACATATCAACCACAATTTCCATTACAATTCACACAGTTACAATACAATTCCGAAACCTCCATAGACTTAGTCGTACCATTATAATTCAATTTACAATAAACAACCGCATGCAGCGTTCCGAACAACACGCTTTCAGATGTTTGCAGCCGATACGATACAACCTTTTAGGAATGTAACCCTTACAGCCTGTGTACTAAGAGCTAGAATAGCCTGCAAGGCTTTGAATTAGCAAATTGCTATGCAAGTGAACTATGATGGTAAGCAATTGAGCAGCGAAACACATTCTGAATATCAGAGTTAATGTGCTGGAAACAGGGTGAGGCAATATTGAGTGTTTATATTGTTTGTTTGTAATAATGTAATAGTTTGTTACATACATATATTCATGCTTCTAGGTCCCCAACGGTACGGGGTAGGCAGTGCTGAGGGCCACATGTGCCTGCCCCCTGTCACATGCACCGGCGAATATCACCTTCGCTCTCAATGGGGTTGAGGTAAGGAATGAACATACATACAATTTTTTTTAATTATATTTGTTATACATATATATATTCACGCCTCTATCTTACTAACGGGAATCTATCGATCGCGTCTTGGAACGATCCTGACAAATCCATTCATTGACCTTCTCATACATGCTCTTCTGATCTTCACACTACGTACGTACACCCGCCTTGAATACTTTGTAATATATGTATTAAGTTAGGTGTAGAATATTATGGCGAGGAAACTAGTTTACAAGTATTATCTGCGGCAGGTTAGGTTAGTGTCTTGTGAATTGAATATATGATTAATTGTGACTATAAAATAACTTTCTATGTAATGGAGATGTAAACACCCATACTTCTCATACACACTAAAATGAAGCGAAAGTGGTCTGTCAGGATCGGGACAAATGAAGATCTACTGGGAATCAGGCGTGATGTGTATGTATGGAGATTAAAACACGAATTTCTGACAACGCTGCAAATTATAAAGATCACAATATTAATGTTTTTTATATTTTTCCACATACCTATCGTTTTGTTCTTATTCCAATTCATACAAATTTTTAGCTTCATACATACAATTTCCATACATACAATTTTCATACACATATTCGGCAATGATAAGTGAGCATAGAACATAATACGAGGACCCTTATCACATAACTGACAGCATCTTGAGAAGGCAATTTCGTTGCTATCCAAGCTTAAGCTAACCTCTTGACCTATCTATCGGGTTATCGGCACATTTATGACACGGTGATAGGAAGGAATGAATGCTAACTAGCTGCCGTTCTTCCCAGCATAAATTGTAGGTGATTAAGGGACTAGGGGTATATAGAAGCTATTGGAAGATTGGCTAAGGTCAAGTTATTAATGTTCCATTATGACATCGCAATCTCAATATTTATGCTAAAAGTGACCTAGGAGGTATTATATCTTTGAGGTTCTGTCCACCCGAAAGGGATTAGAGGAGGAGGTGATTGCATATGTATGTTGATTAGGGACTGTTACTTGTGTCAGCAGACAAAGATAAACGACGTAATCAGAGAGTAATCCATCTCCGCAATTGCGTAGTTGGTAATTCAATAGAAATATACCGTGAAAATAGAATGTCTCAAATATAATATCTCTAAAATATAATAAAGTATTAACCTGACTAGAAGGAAAAAAGGACACAAATATTACAAGTACTTATTTTTATCAAGTAAAAAATTTGAAAAGCATCTCGCTTCCGTGTCTAACTAGCGTGGGAAGATTCCGTTACCATCAAAAACTTTCCAAATCCGAAAATAAGGGACCGGAGTAGCGAACTGAGTACTCGCTAACAGCTTCAATAAAAGACTTGTTTCGGAACTCGGAAACTTTCACGGGACAAGACAGTTATTAGGGATGAAAAAAACAAAATTTGTTAACGAATTCCTGGATTTACCTACGACGATTTACAAAGTCTTGAATTTTCTGTGTAGTCTTCTTAGGTATAATGCTGGATTTTAGATCTATTTAATACACATTATCATTAATGTTCATATTACAAATAGCAGGCGATTAGCATCTCTCTTAAGTAGGTATAACGTGATTTTCAAAAATACATATATAAAACACGGAAACTATTTAAATATATAATAAATACTTTTGAGCTTAGAACCTACCACCGAAATTGTATAATAGGTTACAATTTCAAGGGTAGTGTTTTTAAGGATCTATCGAAAGCGAATCGCAGCTAGTTAGTATTCTTTTTACGTCCCAGATTAGCACAGAACTTGGCCAGGCTTTATATCAATAAAAAAAATAGTTTTACCACCGCCGAGAATCGAACCCACAGCCTCACTGCGGCTCAGGCGGAGGATTGGTGTTGTGGGCTTTGGCCTGCAACATATGTTGAGACCGGGCCCTTTCACAGTGACAGTGCAGTATCTTGTCAATTGTAATAAAAGTAAATGTTTTTGTACCTGTGCTGTTTTTGTGAATAATTTTTTTTTCTATTCTATTCTACTTAGAGTTAAAGTGGTTAACCGATCATTCCACGGAGGTGGTAGATACACAAAGTCAATATAGTGTAGTTCTACTGGTCCCCAGAGATAATGTTCGCTCCATAGTTATGCGGGATTATGCAAACGCAATCCCAAATTGGGTCTATTCAAGAATCGGCGAAATTCGAGAACGGTATTAAGTTCTTTATACTAAAGCCTTTTTGTTCAAATAGGTATTACCTACATCATACACGTCTTATTACAGAGGGTTAGATACATATATGCATATACATTCACGTCCTTTAATCCCTTTCGGCGTGGACAGAACCTCAGAGTTAAAAGATAATATTTCCCAGGTTACGTTTAGCATGACGGGGGTTGCGATGGCATAATGGAACATTGGTGACAGATTGCTAGCACATCGACCAATAAATTCCATATACTCCTAGTTCCTAAGTCGCGTTCTATGATATTTCGGGAAGAACGGTAGCTAGTTTACGTCCCACAGGATAGGTAGATACATAATCTAATATTTATACATGCCGGGTAAAAGGCAGTTGATTACATTTATTCAATCCCCAACTCACAAGAGATGCAATCATAAAAATATAGCATCTAATATATACATACACATCACGCCTGAATCCCTGTAGAGAGGTAGGCTGAGCTCACGGATCCCCATTTGTCCCGATCCTGACAGACCACTTTCGCTTCATTGACACTCATTGAATACATCTTCTCATACACACTCGGCGGTTATAGGTACTCCTAACGTCACCCTTTTTCAATATAGCGTCTATCTGACAGTCATATGTCTGATTATTATATAACTTCTAAATCCTATAATAAGCTGTTTTTAAAGTACTTAGATGTTTGCAAAACTTGGCAAGAATCTAACTTGAAATGCCCTTTCGAACAAATGTTTTGGACACAAGAAAATTCTATGCATATAAAAATGATGCCAAGGGTTAGTAACCATATATAGATACACTTCAGGACTTGTGTATATACACTCCCTGTTTTATTGTAGGGGTAGTCAGAGGCTTGAGTGCTCATCTACGAAATTTAAGGCGTAATAGATATGAGAATTTCAAAGCTCGCGTTTCACTAAGTAGACAGCACCCAACGTGATAGGTAGTGGACCGTATCGCCGTATACAGGCACTAGCTATGAAATATTAGAATAATTTCTATAAAGTTTTCTCATGTTAGTTTTACATACTATTCTTATATCTGAGGTTTTGCTGTTTCCACCGCTATTCTGGGATGTAAAATAATGCTGAATCTATTAGGCGACAAGTTAACATTCTATTACCAATGTTCCATATAACATCACAACCCCAATATTCATGCTATAAAGTGTTCTTGGACATATTATCATCTCCAAGGTTCTGTCCACCCCGAAAGGAATTAGAAGTTGTGAATGCTAGTATGCTAGTATGCCTAAGAAGTCGGCACATAATGTGACAGACAGTAAATCGTGTGGCCGTTTATAATATACTAGCGACCCGCTCCGGCTTCGCACGGGTATAAAATATATAGCCTACTCCCCTATTTAATGGATGTTATTATACATTTTAACCTTTTTTTTGAATAAATAATAAATAATATTTATAAATAATATTTGGACATTATTACACCAATTGAACTAGCCCCTTGGTAAGTTCATTTTAAGACTTGTGTTAAGGGTACTAGTCAACGTATATTTAAGAAATATATACATATTGTACATAGATAAATACTTATATAGCATATATAATCAACGACCAGACTGGAAAGCAGTAGAAAAGCGTAGTTCTTAACTCTGCCTCCACCGGGAATCGAACCCGGGACCTCACGATTAGCGTTCCGGTAGCTAACCGATCGCGCCACGGAGGTCGTTTTTATTTATTTATTTATTTATTTATTTATTTATACGTCATAGCACACCCAGAATCTCCGTACTGAGGGGTAGACAGAGATATGAATACACATTTTTACATCGAAATAAGAGAAAATAAAGAAATAACCTCGGTAGAAAATGTTTTAGTTGGAATCTGACCTTCTCGTAAATAATAATAGATGTCACCACTCAACTAATAAAATTCGGCGTAATTTGTTTCCACGCTTCGAATACATTTTTTATCCAATATCACTTATAGATGACAAGAGTCTGCTTCGAGAGGGCAATGAATTTCTACTTAGTTAGTAAGTTAGTCTGGGACGTAAAAAGCTTAGAAAGTATATGTCTATCTTCTTAACGGGGCTTAAAAAGTGATGTAACTAAGTTTAAATAGAAAGTATTGGGCTCAATGCCTTAACCTAACCAGACGCCTATTTTCAATATCAATGCCATCAAAAGTCAGAAGTTAGGCCAAACTAAAACTAACCAAGGAGATGTCTTAAAATTTCGTCTCACCACAAAAGGGTAATAAAGTTTTGAAACAATTGTCTCTATGTGTTAGAGTCAGTATTATAATTCTATAATATCCATTATAAACCTGAATGTAATTTTTTAAATCAACGAGAATACATTATAGCATGTTATCTCTTTGTATTAATATATTTATATTTGACGACCTCCGTGACGCGGTCGGTTAGACACCTGAACGTTAATCGTGGGGTCCCGGGTTCGATTTTCGGTGGTGGCAGAGTTAAGAACTACGCTTTGCTTGCTGCTTTCCAGTCTGCTCGTTGATTATATATGCTATATATGTATTTATCTATATATGATATATATACATACATATATACATATATATTTCTTAAATATACGTTGACTAGTACCCTTAACACAAGTCTTAAATGTACTTACCAAAGTGCTAGTTCAATTGGTGTAATAATGTCCAAATATTATTATTATAATAAAAACAAAAGTGATGCAACATTTTTATATCACCTAGATTCCATCCACCCTTTAAGATATAGTCCACTTAAGTATACCTATATACATATTTTAATTCCGACATTTCCGCCGGTCACAAGAACTCAAAAGGTTTCATCGGTGGACCGTGAGAGGGCGCCCTTAATTAAATTTTCTCTCTTTGAGAAGAAAGGTTCGAGATATAGGAAAGACCTATACAGGGTCACAGTAACCTTTTAGCCACAACCTGGATCAAGCTAAAAGATTCCGTTGTATAAAGATATTTAAACAATATCGTAAAAGGAAACTAGAGGCATTTAAGGAATTTTTAGGGTTATGTTTCTGCATATATGAATTATACGGTGACGGAAAACATCGTGAGGAAACCTACCTGTTCGTCGAACAGGTAATAGTTAGTGCTTGTAAATGGCGACATGGCTGACCACCTGTCACATTTAGTACTGACTATCTGGTTAACACGTGAGTTTGACGTGGCCATAGAATTACTACCTTCGCAATTGCGGAGGTGGAAACCTGAACCTCTGACTACCCCGCAAGGGTTAATGGTCGTGAATGTGTTAGTCTTTTTGTTTTTGCATATTTGTACATCCTTTACTTCTTAACAGTTTCAATGTGATGAAAGTTTATTAAAATTACAAGCTGTGCACCATATAAAGGTTGTGGACATAGGTACATATGTGTGTGAGGCGCGATCCACCCTGAAATGGTAAAAACTATGAGGTTCAACTCTCTATCAGTCACACATACCCAGTCACAGAAAGGACCTTTTAACGAAACAGAACTCATGTTCAATTCCATATACATCTAATCCCTTAGTTTTCTTCTAGAGAACAAAGAAAAGATATTTCTAGCGAGCTCCCTGTATAACAATTCACGACACATGCATGCAATTACGATAACTATGCAAGTACTACGGTACTACGGTGAGGGTAAAAAATCGTGAGGAAACCTACCCCGAACAGGTAATAGTTAGTACTTGTAAATGGCGACACAGCTTACCTGTCACATGAAGTACTGACTATCTGGCCAACACGTGGGTTCGAGGTGGCCATATAATCTCCGCCTTCGCAATTGCGGAGATGGAGACCTGAACTGGATGGATGGAAACCCTGTCGTGAACGCGTTTGTCTTTTTTGTTTGCATACTATAAAAATAGACCTAAAATCCCAAATTAATACGCGAACGGGTAACAAGATAAATGCTTCTAGAAACCTCCTTTGTCTCAAACTTGCTGAGTCAGGATTCTGGTCCCAAGATGACATGGCACGACCTTTGTTCCACCAGGCTATAAGGTCCTCATTACTCTTTGTGGGGAAGCCCCGAAAAAATAGGTCAAACAATGATAGATGGAACTAGTGGTGTAATTAAAGTCGGCGGAGAATTATTGTGGGGATCGATTAAGGTTATTGATCACATACATACATCTCTATAGATATCTATAAGGCTTAACGAAATTGCTGGAAAAGAAATCCGTAGTCAAGTTATAACATTGCATTCGAATTTCGATGATAAGTTGCTAACACATCGCCTAATAGCTTCTATTAACTTCAATAGATGTAGGATAAGTATAGTAAGAATCAATAGAACATGGATACGATATGACAGAAGAAAGGTAGGTAGTTATCATTATATTTGTGTTTCTGATTAAAACAGTACCTAGTATTGACTATGAATAATGATTATAAAAGACTTTAAAATAGAAAGTTGCATTTGAAATCACAAAATATTCAACTCAGTTCACACCAACTTGAGTGGGGAATAAAAATAAATGAGCTCTAGTGAAGATTTGCTGACAAAACGTTTTATATTTTTAGTTGGAAAATCGAAGTTTCTTCTTCAATACATTTGAGTTACCCTATTTGTTTCTAAAGTATGTACCGAAGTTGGGTAAAGATTTGTAGACACAAACATTACATTTTGGGGTGGCCCTAAGCTTGAGTGATTATTGTATCAGGTAGAGATTCAATTGTTGTTATTAAATGGAAAGACAGAAGGTTAAATAGATTTTGTTTTTAGGTTTTTTATATGCATAACTACTACTAACACAATCCTTGAACAAGTACGTTAATTTGTATTAAAAACATTTTGTATTAAAAGAATCGACCTGTCGCGTATATTTTACCAAATAATTTAACCATATATTCAATTTAGTTCCTTTCTTCTACTTAAGCATTTGTTTAAACGTTCGTAAATTAGGATCATTTCTACCCAAACAAGCCTACAAATGTACCCATTCACTTTATAACCCTTTAATTTCTCACCTATATTAAAAAAGGGTGACGTTAGAAGTACCTATAACCGCCAACAGTGTATGAGAAGATGTATAAGTATCAATGAAGCGAAAGTGGTCCATTAAGATCAGGACAAAAGGGGTTCCATGATCTCTGCCTACCCATCTACAGGGAATCAGGCGTGATGTGTATGTATGTACTCACACCTTTAAGAAACGCAACCACTTTCATTCCACCCATACATACACTAACCATATCCAATTTCAAAGCAAGTGTCCTGAGGGTACGGAATTAGATTTCTACTCACGTTGCAGCGGTCGTGTCGGCTTGCTAAGGCTTCCGACTTAATAGAATGCACCCTGCACGGTTTGTTAGCCAATTGGCGACGCCGTTTGTTTTTGTATTGAACAGTATCTGAGGTAGTCTGGGGAATTGAAAGAGAGTAAAAGGCGTATTTCGGTATTGCTTAGGAGATAAAAAGGAATTAAGTGTTATGTGGTTTTTGTAGATGAATTTCTAGTAATTTGTTAACAATGTGATGTATTGACGTCATTAAGATTAAAATGGTTATGTTAAAGGTGTTAGGGTGGATGATATAAAAAATTCAGATTTGGTTTATTATGAAAGCGGTAAAAGACAATCGCTATATTGATATGTTGTTGTTTATATGGACTTTATAGTATAAAGATTCTAATAGTAAGTGTCATACATGCAGAATATAGTTTCTTTACAGAAGTTTAGGTAGAGATCTTAGATCATCATCCAGAAATAATTATACTAATCCTCCATACACTTCCACATACATACATGGTAGTCATAACTACTTCTCATGTCATTCATCCTCACTTAATCACTTCTTGCATCATACTTATAATAATAATTCATAACCATCGTCACAATACCCGCAACAAGATGTATTCCATTCCATTGATATCCCAGCCTAGGAATATTTATGTAAAGACATATTTCGTCTAAGGAAAGTCATCTATCATAAACATAGGCCATTAGCCCGTTCCTAGGTCAGCCATTAAATAGGCATCAAGAGCCAAATAGGTTTCAAGATCGTTTATGGCTTGATAAGAGTGCGTCTATTTATTGTGGAATAGCCCGTAATAGTTGGGAGGCAAATAGAATTTTAATAGTTATTTACGGTAGATGGAATAGCAATCTTGCAGGGATATTTCATTTGAATGATACTGTATCGCTGATTGTTATGTTAAATGTTATGGGAAGATAGTATGTTTTCGTTCTGTATGCTAAAAAGGGATAAACGATACAACAAATGCACACAGACACAAATATGTACCTGGTCTTGGTTTTAGAAACAGTTTTACTGGCTACTTATAATCACCTGGTAATGACAATTCGACCTTTTATATATGTATGTTTGGTCCGTTTCTTTGAGAAAAATACTTACACAAAAACGTTTCGAAACTATCGGGATCCATAAAAGCAACACTTGCGGGGTTCATAAAAGCATTGCTATTATCGTCAATACAAGCGCCATTGATTACATTCAGCATGACGCTACAATACCTGATTCCACGGATAATATAACATTTTGTACCAGAAATTATAGGCAGGTTTCCTCACGATGTTTTCCCTCAACCATATATGTTGTTATACATGTATACAACATGTTTTTAATAAAAATTTTAGGTGGCTAAACAAGTCTCAAGTTAGCCAATGTTGTTTGGCGAGAAGTTTGTGAAAATTTCATTTAGCTACAAAAATAAAATGTTTCCCAACAAGTTTTGTCATCTGAACGTGAATTATGCTAAGCAGCAGGTTTCGAAAGAAAAGTTTTTTCACTTGTTGTTTCGTTAACATAATTTAGTGCCTTTATATTAATAAGCACGATATTAAAATTCGTGAACATGCAATTCACGTAGCGTATAGAATAGAAACATCTGCGTGAAAATTTTAATGGTTGTGAGAAAGATAAGAATGTATTGTCAGGAGCGTTCAAGTATATTGATGAAGTCCTAAGGCATCCCAGAGGTGCAGAGGGCCTACACAAGGTCTTGTCACGCCTCCTTGTCTTCAGCGACACTCTGACGCCCGTGTTTTGTCTTCTGTCCAGTGGTCTCCAATCGAAAGCTTGCCCTGTTTCTCTCTCCCCTTCGCATAGTATGGCCAATCCAGTTCTATTTGCGCATGACGATTTCTTCTCCGATGGGGGACTGCCGACACATACACCATAGTTTATCATGCACCGTCCTTGGCTAGAAAACGTGGAGGATCGACCTAAAGCACTTATTGACAAATACTTGTATCTTGTTTGTGAGGCTCTAAAACACTCTGAGTTTATTTGAATGATAAAAAAAATATTTTTACAATTGTATATAATACCTAAACATTTTAATCATCACCACGATTATTAGATGGAACATCTTAGGTAACGAGCCTTGCATTTCAAATACAATGACATCAAAAAAGCATTACTTCATTTACGACCATTCTGCCTTGCGGGGTAGTAGGTATAGGTAGAAATTTGTGTGTAATACTTTAATTTAGACGAATACTTTTTGAACAGACCTGTATTTCTCTAACATTTTAGCTTTTCGTAGCATTATATTAGTAATATAGTAAAAGTTGCGTATTCTAGGTTATTACACTTTTCATAACTACAAAGCATAGAACTACCAACCCTTCATCATTAACACTATACAGTAACACCAGAACCCTCTGGCACATAGCCAAACACTTGTACTTCTAAGAACGCAATCAATCAAGTTCGGATCTCAAATGTAATCTTGGCTAATGCCTCTCACAAAGGGGATTCTAATACGTGGTCGGTACAAGGGTGACTTCACACTATAACAAAGGTCATGCAATATTGGGATAAGAGATGATCTTTGACTGAAGGAACTTTGGTGTGAAATACTCGTACTATAAGTCAGTTTTGGCTTATGATTTCACTTTCATACATACATAGTCAAAGTGTTCGTTTTGTTTTTTTTTATACGTACGTACATATACATTCTCGTCCTTTAATCCCTTTATATAGTATGATTTAATGTTATGTATCATAATTGTAATTCTTTTTAGATAGTGATCTTAACGTAGTCTATTCGAGGTAAAGGTTTGGTCATTTAAAGCTCTGTATCCACTTGTTGTTTTGATAGTCTGGGTCATATTCAGTCTTTAGATACTGAGTAATAATAAAATACTATGTATAGTATTAAATACTCGTCTCTTAACGGTGTATTTACTGAACCCATTTGAGTGAATAACAAATATAATAAAATGCATCGCAAAACTAATAAAAACTATTATAGGATCATGCTAAGTATGTCAAATTACTTAATTTATTTACTATTTTGTTACGTAGTAAAATATTTTTTTGTAGTATAGGCCCCTAGGCTATAGGATGATTCAAGACCGTGAACCCTTTCAGAGCAAGCAGAGGTTGAGTTTCCTTTATCAACTGAGTATTATGATAGTATTTGGCCACACGAAACCCACTTTTCACCTAAAAATCAGTATCTATCGTGACAGATGATAAACTATGTCTCTATATATTTTCGACATAGTGTTTTAAGTGGTATTTTTGTATATTCTCGTACTTAACCCCCAGAATACAAATGTTTGTAAATGTAAATCAGTATTAGTGTTAATACAAATAGCGAAAGTTTGAGAGGGTAGTCCATAAATCGAGCCAAAGTTAGAAGTACTTCAGAAACTATTTTGTGCAATTAAACTTTGCGGGCTTTGAGTGGAATCATTTTCAAAACCCGTCAGGAACCACAGTCAATATAGCATACCATAGTTTTCAACTATTTTCTTATATAAGCTCTACCTAATATACAATATATATGGAGATAGTAACCCATCACACTATTGTAAATATTCCATTATATATTGTATAGTATTAATTAATGACTCTAACAATGATTATTTTCCTTTTAATATTTATAATTTATTTATTAATCTGGATATTTGTAGGCTCTTTGGGCAGGACATAATGTACAATATAATCATAACGGTAAAATTGACGTAATATCCTAAGTGTTCAAATAAATTATTTTATTACGGAGAGTGCCTCGAAAGTTCAGTTCAACCCCATTAGAAAAGAAGGATGTGATTATATGCATATAATCACTACATTAATACTCTTTCTCACCTCTTACTACGAACAGAGCCGAAAGACAGCTAATCACATACTTAAAGTCCTTAACTAGCAGCTATTTTAGACACTCTTTGACTAACATTTCCTCAAGACAAGCGACATTGACAAACGATAATATCTTCGTCCCACCGTCCACCCACCGCAAAAAATCGGGATTAACTTCAACGTCATGTCACTAAACGTCAACGGGAGTGCTCAGAACAACCCATTCCATAAATGAGCGACCATTACGACGTTTAATGCGGGAGGGTG
The DNA here is from genome assembly GCA_030578115.1 of Leucoptera coffeella. Taxonomy (NCBI): domain Eukaryota; kingdom Metazoa; phylum Arthropoda; class Insecta; order Lepidoptera; family Lyonetiidae; genus Leucoptera; species Leucoptera coffeella. The sequence continues at coordinate 239,188 of JAMBLF010000156.1, forward strand.
AACAAAAACACGAACTTCGCTATTTGGTACATACTTGCTCTAGAGTTTTGTAAATTGAGTTGAGTTCATTCTGGTATAAAGTTAGAAGTGATAAGGAGAGTAGGGGTAGAATAAGTTCATTGAGTTATATAATTAAAAATTATTAATATTTGTCGTTGGCAATCCAGCGGGGCAAACGGCTTTTGCTTCTGGGTGCTAAATTTGGTACACTAGTAGCGCTGTGTATATATTTATTGTTTGTTAGATTTAAGTTTTTTTTTTTTTTAATTTGTACATATTTAGTTTTATTTTGTTTAAAGTTATCAAGAGTCTATTAAAAACATATCATGTCCTTTATTCCCTTTCAGGGTTGACAGAATCTTGGATATATCTTCATGGTCACTGTATATCATGATTATAGGGTTGCGATGTTATAACGGAAAATTGGTGACAGGTTGCTAGGCTATCGCTCAATAGATTCCAAACATCCCTCGTCCCTGAGTCGCCTCCTACGATATGCCAGGATGAACGGCAGCTAGTAAGCATTCATTACTTCCCAGGAATCAAATATTTCATCCATATGTCGATAAATATACATTTATTATTAAATTTATCTAATACACTGGAGTATACACTTTATATTATTTATATATACATGGATCAATAAATACATACACAATCCCGGTAGCAATATAACAATCTCGAGGACATGCAGTCTTGTATGTTCTATTCAGTCCAAAATATACATACAAAAATACCTCACTAAATATTGCTTACACTACTGTAGTCTATAACATGTCTATAACTTAGAAGTTGCATCTACCCGAAATAGTAAACGTCGTAAGTACATACATCGCTATGTATCGATACCTCTGTCCTCTGAACATCAAAGGCTAATACTCATATCAACAAAGAGGCCATTGATATACAACCTTTTTTCTGTTCCAAAATGGCTACAACCCTTTCAGAGACGAGAAGAAAAAGGGAGATATTTCACTAATGGCATAGCATAAATCGCGATAAACCCCAACCTTGAAAGGTACAAACAACGTGAAAAATCGCCTACATGTTTGTCCCGTGATAGTCTGGGACGTAGATCGAATAATTTAATAACCTTTTAGTGGGCAAATACTCTAAAAGAGCTAGTAAATAGATACATACATACATACACATCACGCCTGATTCCTTGTAGAGGGGTAGGCAGAGATCACGGATCCCCATTTGTCCCGATCCTGACAGATCACTTTCGATTCATTGATATTCATACATCTTCTCATACACTCTCGGCGGTTACAGGTACCTAACGTCACCTTTTTTTTTAAAAAAAGTGCTTGTATGCATAAGTATCTTTGGTAATGTGTTTGTCTGTTAGCGTCCCAAATAAATTAAAAAAAAACTAGCTGCTTTCTTAATTGTAACTGGCTGTGAAAAAAGGCATTAACTCAAGTGGGATAGTCAAAGGTTCGGATGTCCATTCCTGCACTTTCGAATTCTATGGCCACCTTGAACCCAGGTGTAGATCAGATAGTTAATGCTCAATGTAACATGGGGTAAAGCGTGGCGCCGTAGACTGCAAACTGTGACTAGTAATCCATAATTATAATTATTGTCATTACAATACAATGCTGAACTGACCAAATGGACATAAATTCCCGAGGTTCCGCCCACCTTAAAACAAAAAGAAAGACATGAGTATTTATAAGATCTGTGATCTCTGCCTACTCCTCTGTAGGATAACAGACTTAATATGTATGTACAAATTTATTATGTTAGTATATAAGCATTTTTTTTTGACACCGAGAAAATAGTTTATCATTTATCAACCACTGTAATGGATAATAATGCTTAAGTATGAGTAATTCACACTTCCTTCCTTAAAACTAATAAACTAATTTGTTATTATACAGTTTCGAAGTGCTTTAGCCATGGCCATTAACGCATTATATTAATTGCTACCGTAGTCCGAACCGTAAAGTTAAATTACTCGAATAGTTTCAAAACTCCCCGAGTCATAATTTTATTGAGTTCAGGAAGCTGACTACTGCCATCTTTTATAGTAATCTATGTACTAAATCGAAAAAGTTTTTATTACTGTTGAGTTTGTAGTACGATTTTGGATAGCCTGAATCTAGTGTGTAGTTGTTACTTTATTTTATTACAGAAATAACCTGAGTTTAAATTGTAATGGTCAAGAAAGAATCTTTGAAACTGTACAGTTAGTGGTTTATGACCAAATTGTATTCACTCAGTCGATAATAATAAGATATTATTTTGATATTTATTATTTCTAGTTTTGTTTTCAGGTTTCATGTTACATGATTATGGTGGTACGTTACACCATTTTAGTTACCGATTTGTTGTACTACAGAATTTTGAATATTTCTGTTTACATTTTACTCTTTCACGCTTGATTATACGTGAGTAGCCATATTTAAATACTATTATAATAAACGTTTGCTTAATATATCTCGTTTGCCTCTCATAATATGCCTATCCAAATGACAGCTGATAACACAAAAACAATCACAGTCTAACAAGCGAATCAACTTAATATCGTTATAATAATTTACTGGCCAAAGTTCGGAGAACAAATAGCGGTATTAATTTTCCTAAACGCTTTTTTCATTCAAGCGTGACTGCTTACGTCGTAGATTAAATAAGTTTTCGTGTAAACTTTACTCGGTTGTTACTGAAAACGGTCTGTAAATTATACGTCCAATATATTTTAAGTTATCGAGTCTTAAAATTGTTCTTGGTGTAGGAATTAGTCTATTTAAGAAAAGAAAGAAAACCTGAAGAAAAAAAAGGCCACAATAAAAACCACAAAAATAACAATTAAACTGACTTGACTGACTTTGACGACCTCCGTGGTGCGATTAAATAACCACCTGAATGCTAATCGTGTGGTTCAATTCCCAGTGGAGGCAGAGTTAAGAACTATGCTTTTCCTCTGTTTTCTAGTCTTGTTGTTGGTTAAATATGCTATATATGTACTTATCTAGATAAAATATGTATTTATTTTTTAAATTTACGTTTACTAGTACCCTAAATACAAGTCTTAACTGCACTTACAAGGGACTAGTTCAATTGGTGTAATAGTGTCCTAAATATTATTATTATATTATTATTATTATATTAGTACACACACGTATATAAAATATATGTATTTCATACATAGTTTCATACTTAGCTGAATATATGTATAAGTGCCAAATCTACGGCGAGGGAAAATGTCGTGAGAATATCTTGAGAAACTGGGCCCACAGCCAAGTGGAAACGCTATGTCGATTCAAATCAGTTCAATATATAAGTTCAATAAAATATACACTATATTCGATAAGACAAGAGTCATGTTAATCCATAAATGTCTTCTGTATCACGTATACGTTGCATACTAAGAGAGAATAAACATACATTTGAAAAATACGAGTATACCGAATACTACGGTCATACATTTGCAAAATACATCGAATAGGTACTACAGTGAGCGAAAAACCCCTGAGGAACTTGTTACATTGAGTACTGACTATCTGGTCAACATGTGGGTTCGAGGTGGGTATAGAATTGCTTCCTCCACGATTGCGGAGATGGAAACCTGAACCTCTGACTACCACAATAGTTAAAGGTCATGAACGCGTTTGTCTTTTAGTTTATCTTGTTTTTTGCATTCTGACTATCTGTTGAAAAATGGGAATGAGGAGACCATCAAGTCTTGAGTGCGATACACACATACACAAAACTGGAAAAAATATCATTTAAAAAATTAACCTCTTATAAGTTTGATGGTGTTGTTGCTACTCAATCTTACTTAAAGTACTTACCGTACTGGTTTGTGATTTAAAAGAAGTTTATAACACTATTAAATGGGTCATAACAAATTGCCTTTCAAAATATAAACAGCTACTTTATTTCTAATAAAAATCACCCCATATTCAGTACCTAAATATATTACTCTGCATTCACTTGCCACGTTTAAAGCACAAGGACCCTGTCCTACCCTTTAAGCTTAATAGCCTTGATACGTTGAAGCACGTGCTAATAGTCAGTAATCTCAACGTTCGCCACATATTGGGCGTTCATTTGTGAAAACACGAATAATTCAATTCCTCAGCGATGCCGCAGCCCTCCTCCGACTCAAGAGGAACCATTTGGTGTACTGGCAACGCGATAAGTGATTAGTATTTCATGATACACTAATTGTAAGTATGTGTTATGCGTTGACTGAGTGTGAGTGAGTTAAATGATGTTTGATAAATTTCTATGTACATTTTCGTAATAAAAATACATTTTCGAAATGCATCGAATGCTATGGTGAGGGTAAACCTGTTGCCTGTTTCCCGGACATAGAATTACTACATTCGCAATTGCGGAGATGGGAACCTAAACCTGCGTGCACTTCATTTATTATTGACGTCATTGAATACTGTTTGCAAGGCACGTGTTGGTAATATAAATTTTTGGTTACGTTAATGATTCTTATATTTTTTGTGACGTCATTTTGATACTTTTGTAATAGACAAGAGCACTCTCAGTGAACGCTGAACTGAGTGATTAAAAGTATAATATATTTTCTTAATACGCACATCATACATTGGTCTGGTAGTTACTCGTAAATGGCCAAGGACCAGGTTGGCCAAATGGAATTTTTATTGGAATCGGTTTATTTCTAAGTTATACTTTATTAAATCAATGCTATAAAATTGTTTAAATTTGATATAAGCTATATAATCTTATTAAACACTAGGATATGAACTATAAATACTAATTTAAGATCTGCTTGACCGATGTTAGCTGGGAAATAAAAAAATAGCTAAATATAGTGCTGTACTGGTCCTGCTGGCATTTCGGAGGAGGCGACATGCAACTATCCAAGTAGAGTTGAAGTAAAAGCAATGTATTGGGCAATGGGCTAGCAACCTGTCACAATTGCTCTATATAAATGCCTTCACAACTTTTATTTTAAAAGTAACCAAGGAAATTTTGGTTTCGTGAATTTGTCAACCCAGAAAATTATTAACTGAATGTATGTATATATAATGTATTATTCTAGACCTATCCATTCCACTTTTGCGCCCTCCAGTACCGGAGCAGTATGTCGCCGTATCTTGTGAGTGGTAATTGAATTCGTGAGCTGGAGGCTGTACGTGGCAAATCTCATATTCGAGTGTACTAATAATTGTGTGAAGGCTCCGGCGTATGTTGAATCCGTTCATCGGAGTTATAATGGACGAGTGTGTATGTAGTAGTGATAATGAAGTAGTGAAGCAAGGGAATTAGGAATATTAAAAGGCTGATTGTCAATGCAGTATCAATATATGAATGCAAAGCATATACAAGCAAAGGAAATATTTAAAAGAAAGTGAGTTTAAATGAAAATAAAAGAAGAAATTGGAAATAGTAATATTATCTCACCATTGATAACGATAATAATAATATTTGGACATTATAACACCAATTGAACTAACCCCTTGGTAAGTACATTTAAGACTTGTGTTAAGGGTACCAGTCAACTTAAATTTAGGAATTATATTCTTCTTATATATAGATAAATACATATATAGCATGTGTAATGAACGACCAGACTGGAAAGCAGTAGAAAAGCAAAGTTCTTAATTCTGCCTCCACCAGGAATAGAACCCTGAACCTCACGATTAGCATTCAGGCGGCTAACCCATCGCGCCACGGAGGTCGTTATGTTTAGTTAAATATTAAGGTTCTTGCTGATTTTGGGTTAAATAGAACTTTAGACACACTGCACTGTTTTTATTCTATAGTTAGGTCATTAGTTATTAATACATAGATACTAATATTTAGATTCCAGTCACCATTTAAAAGCATTATTTCTTTTTCGAAGTTAGGTATTAAGAGATCAGGAACGAGAAATTTATGATATTATTTACATATATTCAAATACGTAGTACCTTATCCCCTAAGATTTACAATACAATGTTTCCTGTACAAACTTTAGGTTTAATTAGCGGCGTCGCTTACGACATTTTGCCTCTCAGTATACAATATAGTTTCCGTTTACAAACCGCGAGTCGCTCGCTAAATTATATGCTCCTGGTATTTTAGAGCATAATGCGGTACTTATTTAAACTGTTAGAAGTAATTAATAGATATAGTATGTTATTTATACATGTACATTCACGTTCTGTAATCCCTTTCGCGGTGGGCAGAAGTCCGGAGATATAATATCTCCTACGTCACTTTTGAGTATAAATATTGGGGTTCAAATGTCATAATGGAATATTGGTGACAGGTTGCTAGCCCTAAGGCCAATAGATTTTCTGTACACATAGTCCCTTAGTCACCTCTTATGATGTATTTTATAGTATAGACTGTATGTGTTAATTGTTTACATTTTATGCGAGTCGAATAAAAAACTAGTTTATTTACTGCACACATAAACGATGATATAATTACAAGATACATAACTAGTACCTTAAGAAAAAGGTCACCGCCTTAGTGTTTACGTTAAATTAAAGGGATGTGAATATTTTTTTTATAAAACGATAGTTTGACAATAAATCGCTAAATGTTGATTGTATGAACACATTTGCATTTCAACCTTAATTCTTGAATAAGACAACTGAAGCTCAAGTCAATAACTCTATTAATTTCAATAGTATTTTGGAGGATTATTTTAATACATGCCAATATAAAAAAATATTAAATATCGCCTAGACGCCAATTATGCTTAACCAATTAAAAGGGCGTGAATGCATAATATGTTTGTAATAAATAATATTTAAGTCACTACAAGTGACAAGGATACTGCAACTAATGCCAATTCAGCCAGTCAGTAACTTGTCAGAGAACAGAAATGGAATCCATTTATCAATATAAAGGACCTTCTCACGGCGGGGACAACATTTGTAACTGCGACGGAACAAAATGGCGACCTCTCAAAAACAAATGACACAAGATCGAGCGCAATCAATAATGGAATTGAAGTCCTGAGGAATATCGAGGAAAGGACTTGACATACATATATATTTACTAGCGACCCACTCCAACTTTGTACGGGTATAAAATATATAGCTTACTCTACTATTTAATGGATGTTATTATACATATAAACCTTCCTCTTGAATTACTCTATCTATTGAAAAAAATCGCATTAAAATCCGTTGCGTGGTTTCAAAGATTTAAGCATATATACAACGGGACATAGGGACAGAGAAAGCGACTTTGTTTTATAATATGTAGTGATGTATGTAAGAAAAAAGACAGATATTTTATGTGTGGTGAGGAAAATAGAGTAAAAACTTTTTTATATTTTTTGTGTTTAGGGAAAAATTGTGAAGAAACCTATCTATTCTTGTATCGTTCAATATTATCCAATCTATCAATTCAATGTTATATAAATATGGAAGAGTTACTACTTTCATATTGTTGTTTTTCCGGACATCTTTTCAGAGGCAACTATATCTAAGAAGGCTTTTCGCCGAATATCGTTACTAATATTTCGAAATTCCTTACAATTTTCTCCTTAACAACAACCTTATTTTATGAGACAAAAGGTTATCAAAACCTTTTGTTTCATCCACGTGTTTGGAATTATAGACCTCTATACATATGTATGTATATACTAATCGAATTATTAAATGAACCACCTTGTTAGTTTGATATTAGAGCATTCGTGGTGAGATAAGTAAAACCTGAGTTGAGTTTCATACTCCAAAACGCCGTTTCGTAGTATAACAATGATGTAAACAAATATGAGAGTTGCCTCACAACCGTAGCAACCACAAATTAAAGGCTTTGTTTACGCTCCTACTACGAACCCAAGCTACGAACCCGCAACGAGTATATCTCTGCTACGAATGTCTTAGTTTGTAATGAAATGGCTGTATTAGTGGGGTTTTGTTTCGTAGTATACATTATGTGTGTTTATTACTTTTTCAATATATTATATAATATAACGTTTTAGGATAACGTGCAAACGCGTAAAATAAAATTTTGCTAGCCGTATTTTATTCCAGTAACACTTGAGTTGCCAAGAGAGTGAATGATTATAAATTAAGTTACCTAACCCCAATATTTACGTATAAATTTAGTGAGACAATTCCAAGGTTCTGTTCAAGCCTAAAGGCATTGAAATGCTATCTTAGTCTTACTTTATGTATAAAGAGTTGATAATTCATCCGTATACTATTTTTGCATCGAGACAAATATGTATATGTATTTACTTGAAATAAATGTATGTATTTGACTCACAACGAATAACATTATGTACTATAAAAAGTTCTCTATAAGAATAATACTAGATATCTTAGCTCGTATTCGTATCAAAATAAAGATATTCACAACGATCGTCCCTTATCGTCTAAGGTCAGGCAATACCTAGAGCCAAAGACATTCTAAGGCCTTTATATCTGACCTCTATTCATAAAATCAACGTACAAATACGAATCATGATATCACTTCTTTTTAGTTTTATTTACATATATAAACTTCACAGACATTATCCAGTGTAGCTTTTATTTAGTCCTCTTTCATTTCAGAGTAGTTAATTTATTGCATGAATCAAACCAACATTTCAGTAACCAGCTTGCATGTCTTAAAGAAACGTGGTTCATATCTTTTCAATTTAGAAAAAATCCGTTATTAAATATATTCAGACACATGTAAACAAATTCAACTCTTTTATAATATATATTTTAATTCTGTGCTGTTCGGATATAAAAAGAATGTCGCTGTTCTTCCCGGCATGTCTAGGAAGTGACTAAGAGAGAGGTCAATGGAATATTATGGGTGATGTTTAGCAACCTGATATCAATTTTACATACACCTTCAATATGATTGGTGAAAGAAACGCAGTTTTTGTCTCCAAGGTACTGACCATTCCAAATGAGTAAAGTTCGCAAAAGATATGTATTTAATGATAACCTCATTCTAAAAGAAATAAAGAAGGTAAAAAGGTAAAAATCAAAGCTCATGTCGGCGGGTCGTTCCGTCAGGATTACTCTTGATTATGTGTGGGTTTACCCTGCGGAGGTTTTGCCCAGACTAATGGTGGGTTTACGGAGGCTTTGCTTACAAGAAAGCCTTTGATGGAAACCTTCCAACGGTTTTGTGTGCTTGTGGACTTGATTGGTATAATGGTCAGGTGATGGGGTAAGGTTTCGTTTATTTTAATGTTAAAGGTGATTGACAATATGGTTTCATCTAACTTTTGCTGTATTTAAACATTTGCAACTTCTTAAATGAAATACCTAACATAAACCAATGTAGTAAAAGATGTTACTGAGCTGAAATGCCTTTTCAGGCAAACAGGCCAGCATGTCCATAATGTTTTTCTTTTCAGGGGCCAACTTAACCATTAAAATGAAGATAAATGAGAAAAAAAGTTCAAACCTTTGTTTTAAAATATAATTTGCAGTAATACCAAGGCAGAAAGGTCCTTGTTTATAATGAAACCAAATACCATATCATTTTGTTGTGGGTATACTAATATTGAATGCATATATTTGTAACTTCTTTAATAATTACACGTTATCCCTATTTACCAATTGTTCAAATAAATAGACACAAGAGAAATACAGCTGGTTAAAACCAAAATATTGGCTTAAGTTCTCTACTACCACCAAAAAGGGTTGCAGCGTGATGAATATGAATAGGACACTGTTTCTAAATATCAGGAAAATGTTATCCAAATTCGACAGACAATTCGCAAGAGCGTGAACTGAATACATAATGCAAACATGATGGGCATAAATAATATGGAGCAAATACTGGGTAAATGAAATATTTGGGCGATGGACTAGCAAACTAGGTTTAATAATCCATAAAAATGTTATGAAAATTTCAATATATGAAGCTAAAAGTGACGGAAAAAATATTTTTGAGAAACTAAGATTATAGGATAGAAAATTCTATGTAATATTCCCTTAATAGCTTTCTATTATTAGTATAACTTATAATCACTTGTGTAAATTTAGCCAACGAGGTTGTGATGTCATCAATCATACTTTTACAACATAATATATTCATATCCATTTGGACGTAGACAAAATCACTGAAATAAAACATTTATGTTCTCTCGAAAATACTAACATTACTGTCATTGATTGATTGATATTACTATTGCATTAACATGAAATATTCTACCCTTAATGACACCTACAGTCTTTTATACCTTATACAAGCAGCTAAATATCATTCTAATTTAGTCCCAGTTAACATGGGACAGTATCATAGTATCACTCAATAGACTCAATTAAGATAAACTACTCTAACCTCCTATAAATCAGAGGGCACACTTATACATTTATTAATGCCTCTATGTCCCCAAAAGGATAGGCAGAGACTATCGATTGCCACCTGGGATGATCCTGACAAATCGCTCTTGTTTCACATACACCCATTTACTAAAAATCATAGTACTATCACTTCAGTAACGTTGTGAAGTTGTCAGTGAAATAGCATCTTTAGGGGCGAAATTTTACAGTTATGCAATTTTTGCTATTTCACAACATTACTGAAGTCATATTGAAAGACAAACGACAAAAAAGACAAATGCATTCACGACTATTAACCCTTGTGGGTGGTAGTCAGAAGTTCAGGTTTCCATCTCCGCAATTGCGAAGGTAGTAATTCTATGGACACCTCGAACCCACGTGTTGACCAGATATTAGTACTCAATGTCAGAGGTGGTCAGCCATGTCGCCATTTACAAGCACTAACTATTACCTGTTCGACGAACAGGTAGGTTTCCTCGCGATGTTTTTCCTCACCGTGACTAACATATGAACTACATATACATTCACGTCCTACCTACGTACCGGGGTGGAAAGAACCTTAGAGACATAAAAACATTTTCTTAGTCACTTATTAGCATGTATAATGGGGTTTTGATGTCATATGGAATATTGATGATAGGTTGCTAGATTCCATATAGTCCTTATCCCTTAGTTACCTCCTATGACATGCCGGGACGAACGGCAACTAGTTAGCATTCTTTTAACGTCCCAGCTATCACGGGAATTGAACTACGATTGTACTAAAACGCATTACTTGGGGCCTAGGAACGGCAGCTATTCAGTCCAATCACGTCACAGACTATGTGTCACTAGTCAGCATATTTCATGTTGCTGGATGTTTTAGTGGAATTTCATAATAGACAAATGCACGGATGATACGTGGCATGCCTCGGCGTGACACGGCTTTTCGAAATAGGTCACGTGGTAGGGATGGGTAGGGCTGTTACGGTTATAAAAAAATTACGTAGCTCAGTTGTTTGCGGTACTCTGTATCAGTAGGTACGGGTTCAAATCCATGTATGTACTGGATGTTCCAATGTACCAATGGAAATAAAGTTTTTTTAAATTTTCGTTAAATTATACATTTGTGAAATGCGTTGAATACTACGGTGAGAGAAAACCCGTTAGTGCTTGTAAATGGTGACATGGCTTACCACCTGTCACATTGAGTACTGACTATACGGTAAACACGTGAGTTCGAGGAGGTCATTGGATTACTTCCTTTGCAATTACGGAGATGGACACCTGAACCTCTGACTACCCCGCAAGGGTTGATGGTCGTGAACGCACTTGGCTTTGTCTTTGTTACTGTGTGGATATTATGTGGGGTGATGAGCTAGCAACTAGTGACAAAACTTACCAGGGGAACATGTAGCATGGTTAAGTAGATAGATGGATTAGCTCTTTATTGAGTATAATAATGAACCACCTTACACGTTGTGTACTGACTTTCTTTTTATACACTTATATATTCATGCTAAAAGTGACCTATCCACGTGTGTCCTCGGTTCTGTCCACTCCAAAAGGAATTAAGGGACGTGAATGAATATATTATGTCTTCGTAGATACTAGATACTCAAGCCTTTATCGAGAAATATACCAGTGGTAACGTATATATACACGTAACATAAATGAGGATATATAACATATGAGGATAATAAAATTTTATTATTACCTCATATGAGGACATCCCTAGCACAAAGTTTGCATGGAAGCAGAAAATTGTGACAATGATGCAAACCATTTCTTCCTTACAGCACACAATTTGGCTTTATGCGCAGAAAAAATATGCTTCTACTTTGATATTACAAACGTATTCACGTCTTTTTATTACGAAAAGGGTGTAAAGTAACGAAAATGGAGATTATTTTGTTATGTAAGCTTGTTGCAAATTTGTATATAGTTGTCAATCTATCGCCCAAGATTAACTCAAGAAAAATTGTAGTTGATTCAGTATAGCATATCGAAAAAGATCTATAATACAAATTATTGTGTGTGTGCTAAAGTGCTAAATAACTTAAAGATATACCTAGCATCCGTAATTCCTTTAAAAGTAGTCAGAGGTTGAGTTACTACCTTCAGGAAAGAATATCCATGTTCTCTCATAAGAATAAACGTCAAGAAACATTCCTTACTGTCAGGATAGGTAACAATCAGACTGTATGCGATCACATTACCATCTGAATACTAGGGTTTTGAATACTAGGTAAAATTCAGGTTTCGAGTAATGTAAGGTTATCTCAGCACGGAACCAAATAGGATTTTTGTGTCTATTCAAACACAAACACAATGTCCGTTTCTCTACTTAGGACAATGAAACATCCCGGATCCACATTTTTCTCAACCCTGACCAACTAATATTGCTTCATAGACATTTATACACCTCATATATACTCAGCAGCTATATATAAGTAGGTACTTCTAACGACGTTTTATTTCTGCGTAACTCAGTTGTTTGGCTTGACTCTGTATCAGTGGGCACAGGGTTCAAACCCTGCTTGAGCATATACCAATGGAAATAAAGTTTAATAAATTTCTACATATGTAAATTTTTACCAGCTATCACACTGAGTACTGATTATCTGGTCAACACGTGGATTCGAGGTGATTATAGAATTACTACCTTCGCTATTTCAAAGATGGAAAACTGAACCTCTCCACAAGGCTACTCCACAAGGCTTAATGTTCCTTAAACGCTTTTGTGTTTTGTTTGTCTTCTAACGACAACCTTTTTCACTACGTATACTTTTTGAGTGACATCAATTATTAGGCCGACCCCAATATAACTCATAATGATTTCAATTCAATTGCTTTTCCACTGATATCGTTGGTAATTCCTGACTGAGTTTAGTTCCCACTCGTCCGACAGATGTCACCCCGCCACTCAAGACACAATTCAATTACCACCCCTTGGTACAGTTGGCGTCTGAATGATATAGGCATCAAGACCTTTTCCAATGTCACATAATATGCTAGTCATTGGAGTCAAAAAGAATTATTTTATTGAAAAAATATTGTCGTTTTGCAAAGACACGGCAAGTCATTAATATAGATCGTTTTTAGCGTTACTTTATAAAGAAAAAGTAATGAGAGTAAAGCTGAGTTTTAATTTAAATTTTCTTCAGTTTCATGTGTATAAAACACGTCTTGCCTGTTTATCTCTAGAGAGATTAACACTATTAAACAACTGATTACTCACGATTCACTCATTGCACATCGAATTCAATAAGGTTATGATTCTTTAGAATATACGATTTACTAGGAAAACCCCTACGTACTCGTAACCTGCTGGTCTATAAGTATAGCATGTCCTTCTAACAAAAGCACTTATGCTAAAGTCTAAAGTAATATTATATCGTATCGGTAAGCTAACGTGGTACTGATCGCATTAATATGGATAACAGTATATACTGTCGTAAGGCAACATACATTCCGTTTACCGCTATCACTTTTAGTCAATGCCTTCAAAAAGGTGCCGAAAGATAAGCAGTAATTGGTCAATCCCTACAGCATATAGGAAAAAACATTTCGTCTTTTTTTTTTAATTTCCGTAAAAAGAAACAGAAAAATAACTAGAAAAAAAGGTATATACTAGTTCACTAAGGGTAGTCAACTTCCTTAACATAATGTAAGGAGCAATTGGTCAATTACAACATGCAGGATAGAAAAACATTTTGTCATACTTTATTGAAATCATAAAGAAAAAAATAAAAGCAGAAAAATAAGGAGAAAAAATCTTTAGAAACATTTTTTTGTGTAATAAAACACAAGTCACCGTCTGTACCTCAGTTATTCTTGGTGTGAAGCCGGGACGTGTCGTGTCGCTTCCAAATTGAATAATACGTGTTTCCCAAACCAACAACAAACGTATGATAAGTGGCAAAAGAAATTACATCCCTTCTGACTTTTGCGATATTAATAAAAGGATTAGGGGATAAAAATGACGGGGAAATTCTCACGATGTGTTCCCTTATTACAGTATGAGTGATCTGTTCTGTGTTACAATTATTTATGTAGAACTTTTAGGTAGGCGACTTAACCGCAAGGTGTAAGGCTTTAAATAAAGATTTAATAATTATAATAACTTTTAAATGAAACTGAAATTGACTGTCAAATACATTATTAATTTACAGAGAGTAATATTTCTTTTTCGGAATGAGTATGTTTATATACAATCTGGTATTTTTCTTGAGACAGTGTAAGGTAGAGTTAGACTGGGTTAGCCACGTAGAACTTATAAAAGCTAAATTGGAAACATACTTTTTAACGTGGGTGTACGTAGAATGAAGAACAGAAGAGCATTTATGAGGATATTAATGGGTGTGAGTGAAGCAAGAGAGATTTGTCAGAATCGTTTTAGGTGGCGATCGATGGGACGTAGAGGGGTAAATATATGTAAGTATGTTGTATTTCGAAATATAATTTCTCCAAGGTCACCGTGACTTATTATTATAGCTATCCAAGTTCACGATTAAATGAACTACCTGGTTGTAACAATGCTGCTGACTGTCTTTGTCATTGGCAAAGGTTACTGCAAGCCAAAGATCATCGCAATGCTTGAATAACAATGGTAACTCAATGTTTTAATATATAAAGTTCCTAAAAATATAATTTATTATTTATGATATATGTGACATTATATTATAATATAGTCCCGTGCTAGTCTGGTCTGTAAGACTAAGGGACTAGGACCCTAAATTTCACGCTAAAAAGATATTATAGATATAGATTTATGGACAGAACCTGGGATATATATGTATATATTATTTCCGAGGTTTGGTACACCCTAAAAGGGATTAAAGGACGTGAATGTATATGTACATATGTATGAAATATGTTTATAGCAGTAAAATTTTATTTTAATAATAATAAAATAAATTATAGATGTTGTCGATCGTCTAAGCAAAAGATTTTGCCTCACACAAAAAAATATTCCCTTTACCACTTGCAGCGTAATCAGACTTTAGCCTCCATTTTCATTGGTTTTAATACCCTAATTCAGTGAGAGTCGATTCAGCAAAACCCAGATTCATATGCATGATTTTAATCACTCTAAGAGCGCTTCAAGCAAATTCACTCCAAGCCCACAGCCTGAATTTCACGGAAATGTCTACTTAGCTTCTCTATTCGGTAAAATGAACGTTTGGTTCATATTGGAATCTTACTTAGATGTATACAGTAGGGTAGAGTTCTATACTTATTACTACATAGTATAAAACAAAGTCTTTTCTTTGTCCCTATGTCCCTTTGTATGCTTAAATCTTTGAAACTACGCAACGGATTTTAATGCGGTTTTTTTAATAGATAGAGTGATTCAAGAGAAAGGTTTGTGTATAATAACATCCATTAAATAGTGAAGTAGGCTATATATTTTATACCCGTGCGAAGCCGGAGCGGGTCGCTGGTACAGTATAATAGAGACTTTATCAACCGATACTTATGTGGCGACCTCTAGAGCGCCACAGACAGAGAGAAACCTAAGTAAACCTAAGTTGCAATTAGTTAACACATAATTACCACAGATGACGCCAGCAAGAATAAAATAATAATTATAAACATCAATATCCTAGAACGCGCAATTGAAATATTTAACGAAAACAAGATATATACAAATTCCCAACTCTGGCCATTAGCCTGGACAAACACCTGCCCAGGTAGGAAGCTTCGTCTTTTCCTGTAGGACACAGTGGATCCTACACTTACTTACATACATAGATATACATTCACGACCTCTAAACCCTTTCAGGGTGGACAGAACCTTGGAGAATGTAATATGTCCAAGGTGTTTGGACATATTATGCAGATGAATAATAGTAGAGACGAAAAGAATATTTGTGGCTGAAGTGGAAGGGCAGTTACGTAGGGTCCGGCCTAATAAAACATATAATAGTGAGATAGACGCCATATTGAAAAAGGGTGACGTAAGGAGTACCTATAACCACCGAGTGTGTATGAGGAGGTGTATGAGTGTCAATGAAGCGAAAGTGGTTTATCAGAATCGGGGCAGATGTGGATCCGTGATCTCTGCCTTTCCCTCTACAAGGAATCAGGCGTGAAGCTTATGTATGTATTGGGATTCTGTTGTTATATGGAATATTGGAGGCAAATAGCTAGCCTATTGTCCAACAGATTTTATTGATCCTTAGTCGCCTCCTACGACATGCCGGGAAGAACGGCAGCTAGTTTGGATTCTTTTGCATCCCAGAATAGCACGGGAGGTACTGTGAACTACTGTGTCATGCTTACTTACATGTTATAGTTTATACGGACATCGCTGTCATATAGACTTATTCGATATTGTTAAATATTGTTGTAGTAATAATATTTTTCTTGATAAAATTATTGTTCTCAATTATAGTGAGTCAATGAATTCATAATTTAATTCGAATACGGTGATACTTCATCTATGTGATTGGAATTCATTCAGACATAATAAGTATCATATAATGCACAATATATATAATACACATACAAGCACGAACATTAACCCTCGTAGGTTTGGGAGTAGAATACACCAACTTTAAAACCGTGATGTTTTTATTCTATATCTACCTTAACCCATGTAACCGAAGGATATTAGATGATTATGAGAGTTTCTACGGAAAAGACAAAACAAAAGACACACGCGTTCACGACCATTACCCCTTACGGTAGTCAAAGGTTCAGGTGTCCATCTCCGCAATTGCAAAGGTAGTAATTCTATGGCGACCTCAAAACCTACGTGTTGACCAGATAGTCAGTATTCAATGTGATAGGTGATTAGACCTGTCGCCATTTACAAGCACCAACTATTACCTGTTCGGGTACAAGTAGGTTTCCTCACGATGTGTTCCTTTAGCGTAATATTCGATGCATTTCGCAAATGTATTTTTATTACGAAAATGTACATAGAAATTCATTAAACTTCATTTCCATTGGCACACGTTAGGAGTACCTACCTATATAGCTTCTGAGTATGTACGTGATATATAAATGTTTATGAAGCAATAGTAGTTGGTCAGGGTCGAGAAAAATGTGGATCTGTGATCTTTCATTCTCCTTAGTAGAAATGGACATTACGCGTATGTGGTTGAATAGACACAAATATCCTATTTGGTTCCGTGCTAAGATAATCTTAGGTAATATAGATGGTCTTATTTTTATTAACAAACGTGATCTTGCAACCTTTAATATTTTGCAATATATAGAACATAATATATCATACTCTTGTAATATTATATGACGTTTGTAGAATTGGGTGAAATAAGGATAATCTATGTTTCATAAGAACTTTATTTTAATTTAGTAACATTTACATAGAATTTACAGTTTGGCGTTCAGTTCGTAGATATAATAGTAAAATCGTGGAAATATATTTTAAATTAAAATGGTTTACATGTTATATGTACTAAATTATTCCGAGTTTAAAATACAACCTCAATATACCTGAAGTTCTAAAAGAAAACAATCTTAATAACTAATAAGAATCCGAAAGGAAAAAATTACAACATAATAATTTTTAAGACGTATTATTACACATTACGCTTTGAAAGAAAGCAAATGACCTTCACTGACGTTCACACTCCCACATACACTCTCGGCGGTTATAGGTCAAAAGACACAAGACAAGTAGTGAATGACCTAAAGACCTAAATACTAAGTCTTTCTGTTTAGCTCAGAGGGATTAGGTTTCAGTAAGTTTCATAAGATGTATGTGTTTCTATGGAGATTTATACTAGTCACATAAAAGGTATCAATTCAAAGAATAAAATTAAATAAGAGTTTTTTTTATATGTTTTCAGAATGAAATTGAAAAACATATTTTCTCTATGTATTCTACATAAAAATAGTATTTTGTTTAATTCCAGATAAGGGCAGTATGGAAAAATGTATGTCACTTTTTACATTTCAACTACATTACATACTAAACTGAAAATGTTACTTTTACAATATAAAGGCTTGTGTAGATTAGTGTTATTAATTGAAAATAGTTAAAATTTAACTGTAATCGAATTGTAGCAGAAAATTACTAAATTCGTAAACTTATTGAAACAATACATAAAAAGTAAAATACGTATCCACTTTTATGATTCTTTTTACCTTAAATAATACCTCTATAAGTTTTTTCATAATTTGGCATTTGAATTCTCTGCATCTAAATTTAAAATTTATTTACACTAATAGTTCAACCTCTCATGTAATAGTATTTACACATAATCTAGATATGTCAATTTTCACAAAATATTACTTGTCTCCCACCAATCGTTTACACATGTGAAAATATTCTTCTGTAGTTTAAGACTTTGTTTTTTCTATTCCACCCATAATTATCCTTAGGTAAACCTGAATTTCAAGTACTGTAATTTACTATTTCTTTACAAAACCTAACCCACAAAAAATCTTGTTTGAACAAAACCTATGAAGACGTAGTATAGTTTTTACAATTTAAGAGAGCTTGTAATTTTGAACACGTATTTATACAAAGTTATTGTACACATCTTTTTATCGCACGATTTTACGTGTGTTCGTAGTTTACAATAGCTATAATCTATGTTTCTATACAGTTCAGTTGGATGTTTCTATGTGTCAGCACTACCTAGTTATTATTAGACTTAAGGCGAATAGCAGCAAAAGAAGATTCTTGGAATCGCTTGAATCTGAAAACAAAGCAGGTATTATTAAAGGCTGTGAACGGATATTGATCAATGTTTGTTACTAATGTTCCGAGCCCATGTATTGTAGGTATTCTATTGTATATTCAACTTATGAACATTGCACATATATAAACCCTTTTGGTATAATATATCCTCTACCATCTTAAATAAAGTAATGCTCGTACATTGTCCAATAATTAATATGTATTAAATGCCCCATAAGTATACAGGGTGGCGCATTCAAAACGGTCAGTATGGGAAAGTCTGAAACTATAAGAGATACGATGATTTGTTCTTAGGAACCATGTCACCGATTTTGATAAAAAGAAAAACTGCATTCATACTTTCTTTGAAAAAACAACTGTATCCAGTACGGGAATCGAACCCGGTTTCTTTGAAAACAATAAATTGGCCCTTTTCACTTTTTCTTTTTAAATATCGATTGTGTAGGTCTTAAGCTGTAAATGTCTCTATGAAACATGATGTCGAAAATGAATAAAATGCATTGTTTTGGCATACTTTAGTTTATCATAGTAGTCATAGTTTACATACACCGTTACAATATTCAACAGACATGTAACATTGTCGCTATGACTGTTTGTAGTTTTGTACTTCCCTACTTATAACATACACCATATCATGTGGCATTAGCATTGCATTAATCCTTTCAGGAGGTTTTGTTATCTACCGTAATCAAAAACTAACAATCTATTGAAAAGTCCACTTAAAGTGACGTATTTGAAAATTTCTGTTGGGGTTACGTTAAGGATGAATTTTACAAAACAAGCTATGACACCCTTGAAGACCTAAAAGTAGCAATAGAGTCAATTTTAACGCAAATTCACAACATGAAAATACAAAATTCAATAGTAAGATCGTTACCTAAACGTGTTGAATATTGTATTGAAAACAACGGTGGTCACTTAGAAAACCTACTATGATAAACTAAAGTATAGCAAAATAATGTATTTTATTCATTTTCGATAGCATGTTTCATAGAGACATTTACAACTTAAGACCTACACAATCGATATTTAAAAAGAAAAAGTGAAAAGGGCAAGTTTATTTTTTCAAAGAAACCGGGTTTGATTCCCGTACTGGATACAGTTGTTTTTTCAAAGAAAGTATGAATGCAGTTTTTCTTTTTATCAAAATCGGTGACATGGTTCCTAAGAACAAATCATCGTATCTCTTATAGTTTCAGACTTTCCCATACTGACCGTTTTGAATGCGCCACCCTGTATGTACCATGTCCCTTACTAACCCTCCAAGACATGCTTGGAAGAAAAACAGCTAGCTATCTTTTTATTCACTTTAAAGACTAACACTAAACAAGTTTTAAAATAGAGTATAAAATGATAAAAGCTAATATAAGAAATATTTAAATTTCTATAAAGTAGTGTAAATACGAATACATTTGTAAGTTTATTCATGTTGCATGCACACAGTATTGGTTCCTGCCTGTAAAGTTTATATATTCCTAGGATACATAAATAAATCAAATAGATAAACGCAAGCATTCTATGCACAACTCAAATTAACAGAAGACTAACAAAAGCCGTGTTTGTATGAGTAGGTGTACGAGAGCAATTGAAGCGAAAGTGGCTGTCAGGATCGGGACAAATGGGGATCCTGACCTCCTACTTCTCTACAGGGAATCAAGCGCGATTTGTATGTATGTATGTACTAACAAAAGCAAAATAAGTATACAATAACTCACCAGCACCATTCCTCACACCAAGCACCGAAGCAACTTCAGGTTGCTCCATATCGAAGACCAACTTCGCTTTCCCCACGTACAGGTTATGTATGCTAGCGACACACGTCAGTGTTAACACGCCCCTTTCAAACGCGTCATTCTTCACCAAAAATGACACTGTAGCGACGGAATTCACGCGTATATCGGGACCGGATCTCACGAACTTCGCCGGGTCTTTCGGTGCTTTTCGAATCTCGTCTTTATGGGTGTTGACATAAGATTCATCTAGGTATTGCATGCTGTTGTCGTCTTGGAAGAAGTCTGGTTCTTCTAGGAGCTCGGTGGTGGTTTCCACTTTGGGAGGCGGGTCCCATGTGAAACCGTCGGGAAGGTTGTGGCTGTACGATTCTGAGTCGATCTGGGGACAATGTTTATTGAATTTTATTTATATATACAATAATTGAAAAGTAATAAATTCATTACAGATCAACTAATTTGATATCATTGAACTTATAACACATTATACGAAATAAAATTCAAATAAACTACGAGTAAGACTTAAATAATAAAGATTATATTTAAATAATAAAAAATATATTTACGTAATGCGTTGAATACTACGGTGACGGAAAACATCGTGACGAAAGGTTATAGTTAGTTCTTGTAAATGGTGACAAGGTTTACCACCTGTCACATTGAGTACTGACTATCTGGTCAACGTGTGGGTTCGAGGTTGCCGTAGAATTACTACCTTGGAGATGGTCACCTAAGCGTCTGACTACCCCGCAAGGGTTAATGCTCGTAAACGCGTTTGTCTATATGGTATGGCAGCTGTTATATTAATAGAATGTTAATACTTTTCAGGATGTCGTAGGAGCTAATGGAATATGAGCTACTGAAAAGATTTAGTTTACTGGCTGATACACAACCGGCCAATAATGTAAAACGTAACTACGAAGGCACAACGTTTAGTACCTGCTCGTACATGTATGCAGCCATCCAACAAATACATTATCGAACAATAACTAATGTATTTATGCCCTAACTGGGGAAGTTGAGAACTAATACGGGAATAACTTAGACGCCGCAAACTTGGAACATGCCACGTTGTAACTTTGCATAGATTTCCCCTATTAATAGGATATTGTTGATAACTAAATGCCTCGAATGGTAAGCGCTGTTGCCTTTAGCGAAGTTTAAACAAATACCTAGGTAGGTTGATTGGAAACTAGTATGGCTTATATATGTGGCTGGATGATTTGATATTTCGTCTTTTGCAAATAACCTAGGCATTTTGCGAAAACACGGATAATTAGACAATGCTAATCAACTGCGATTTGTTATTTATCATATAATAACCTACTTAGATTTCTGTTGATAGGTAACATGAGGATAAGGAATGATAACCATTGTTTAATTATCCGTAATTTCGCAAAATGCCTAGGTTATTTGCAAAAATCCGAAATATAAAATCATCCTGCCACACATATGTACATACATACGAGTATGCCCATATTTGGCACAATGATTTAAGAGTCACAATAACATTTCGTATAACTTTTGCATTATTATTGAGGGTGTGATTGTATTCATATAAAATATTGGCGGCCCTTAACCGAATGAATATAGCTCAATGGAATTATTCCAAATACAAGAAGAATAGAAATATTGCTAATGGTAGTCATCTCACGCAAATAAACTCAGTGTGTAATTATCTATATTCTTTCCTATCTATTCTCCATACATAGGATGACAGGTAACTAGCTTTTGAACAGCTAGTGGATTGTGGTGGTTTAAGATTGAAATAGACTGCTTATTCTAGTCGCACACCACCACAATCAAGATTGGCAGTCAAAACTCAGAATACCAAATAGCATACATACTTAAAGCTATACATTCATGTCTTTTAAGCCCTTTTGGTAGGGACAGAACCTCGGATATATACTCGTAATATTTTTTTGCTTGAATCAAAGCAAAAATATCTTCCTCATTCCTAGCTAATCGCCAAATAGATCTCATTATATGACATCCAGGCAGAAACGCAACTAGTTAGCATATTATTTACGTCCCAGTAAAACCAAATGACCTACGTAATTCGTAACGTTATCTCGCAGATTCCCTAAAAGCCCTAAGCTGCTTTATTGGATCCGAACCAAGGATCCTTAACGCGGCGCTTTCGATTTGGGAGGCAAATTGAGATTCGGTTATTGGTTCTATCAGCTCTCCTACTTTGCAGGTGGCTAAGATATTAATCTAGTATACGCTATTGTGTATCTATTGGTTCTTTACAGTTTAACACAGTCCTTGTTGAGAAAGTATAGATTACTGGAATGTGAGACAGGTTAAGAAAAGATAAGAAAAAATAACAAAAGAAAGCAGAAGTGAAGGAAATTTAGCTAACTAGCAATTTATCTTAGTGGTATGTTTTAGAAGCGATTAAACAACTATTGGTAAATAGAACATATTAATCTTTTAATCAATAATTCATATTAATGCTATTTCAACCGCAATACTAATACTGACGTTGATAGAAATGTCTCTGGTTGGAAAGTGGACGTAACTATGTCTTGTAATATATACTACATATGTACAAATACATATTATGAATATGTGTACACGTTAGTTATATAACATCTCTCTAGGTTATTTCAGTAGAACAGGAGACATTCTTCTCAAGGCGGGTGTACGTAGTGTAAAGAACAGAAGAGTATGTATGAGAAGGATTTTTTTGTTTCTTTAATAAGCCATTCACCACTAAGGTTATGTCGGCTCAAGTACAAACACTGATGCCACGGCGTTTGCACGTGTCATTTAGTCGCCATGGTTACACCAACGCCGCCAGCCGCTACAACCGAAGAAAAATGAACTTGAAGCTGCAATTCTTCTGCAATTCTGCTGCAAGTCGACGTCCAATTATTCTCCTCTTCCTTGTTCTCGGGTTCGTTCCAGTTGAAGATCCAAATATGATCCCAAAGCAAACATATTTAGCCAGTTTGGCATCACAATTGACTAAATTTTCAGCCGAAAATAATTATTTGTATTTTCACCTTTCACTGAGCTGCTGACTTTGTTGACGAACCATAGACATGAGAAGGTTAATAGCGTATGAGCGAAGCATGGCGATCATAGAGGCGTGAATATATGTATGTAATTTAAAACTTATTTATGTATGTTCATTCCTCACCTCAACGCCATTGAGAGCGAACGTGATATTCGCCGGTGGATGCGACGGGGGGCAGGCACATGTGGCCCTCAGCACACTGCCTACCCCGTACCAGGATCTGTCGGACACCAGCTTCGGTGGCCATTCCGGGGGTTCTGGGGAGAATAATATAATTAGATAAAGTGGAATTACAGGTTACATATTAGGGTTATGATGTCAGGAGTGACATTGTTTGATAGAATTAAAAATAGTGTGAGAAGAGAAGGTTGCAGTTTGAAAACAGATGTTCAGATTAAGATTGAAAAGGGTATGCTTCCCTTTAAACAGGTAGGCAGAGATCATTGATACTCTTCTGTCCTGTTTCTGACAATCATTTTCGCTTCATTGGCACTCATACACCTCCTTATACACACTCGTGTACTTGTACTTATATTAAATA
This sequence comes from Leucoptera coffeella, assembly GCA_030578115.1. Lineage (NCBI taxonomy): Eukaryota > Metazoa > Arthropoda > Insecta > Lepidoptera > Lyonetiidae > Leucoptera > Leucoptera coffeella. The sequence goes on from JAMBLF010000156.1 coordinate 263,369, forward strand.
AAAACGTTTGAGTTTGAAGGTTGGCAGCTACCTTGGTCAAAGGATTAGCAATATACAGAGGCAAGACTGTCAGCATTATATTTTATATTATTTTGCACATTACTTTCTTCTTACAGTTATTGACACTACGTATACATTCATATATACATTCACCTCCATTAATCCCTTTCGGGGTGGATAGAATCTTGGAGACAATGAAAACATAGAGATACATGAAAACATCTAATTGGTTCAATGTTAGTCTGGAACGTAAAAAGAATGGTAAATAGCTGCCGTTCTTCCCGGCATGTCATAGGAGGTGACTAAGGTACTAGGAATGTATGGAATCTATTGGGTGATATAAAGGTTATAGATAGTTTCATGAGACATCACAACTACAACACTCATGCTAATAAGTGACCAAATTATGTTATTCTCATTCTTCACATCAAAGTTCGTATGGTTCTTATTTTGTAATTCATTTATCATGAAATTAATATTCATGTGAATCCAGTTGTAAACAAATATGATGTAGTAGCTAACTCACCTACAACCTCCAGTGGCGCTGATCTGATCTCCGTGTGGAAAGTGGGGGCGTCTGCCGAGACCTCGCAGCGGAACCTTCCAGCCATGGCTGGGGTGGCTTGCTGCAGCACCACTCGACGAGCACCGGATCTTGATATCTGGGGAATGGAATTAATGAGGATTGGATTGAAATAAAAATCAGTGTAATAGTCTCATTTGATCTATATGCATATACATCACGCCTGTTTCCCTGTAGAAGGGTTGGCATAGATCACTGATCGACATTTCGCCCGATCCTGAGAAACCACTTTCGCTTCATTGTACTCATACACCATCTTATACACACTCGATGGTTATAGGTACTTATAACGTCACCCTTTTTCATTATGGCGTCTATCTGACTGTTGTGTCTGTTGTAGTTAAATAGTACCAATGTAAATACAATGGTAGAAGGCCAAACTTTCCTAAGGAAAGACAGTGCTAAGGGTTTAAATGTAGATGAAATTAATTGATGAGAATGTACTGAGATTATTTGTTGCCAATACTTTATATTCCTGGCTAGTAATTAGTGCCTTAAATGTATTAAAGCCAACTAAATAATAATAAAGATACCAAAGCTGATCAATAGAATTTGATATGATATGAAACAAACAAATATTTTACATAATAATAGTGTGTATATAACTACACAACTTAAGTATCTACCTGAAACTTATATATGTTTATAACCCCACTTACATCAACTTCGATACCCGGTTGCGGAAAAACTCTCGTGTGAGGCAGTTCCTTCGGGATGTATCTGTAGAACTCCTCTCTCCCTCGGTACCATTTGACGCTGTATAAAGCTTCCTCATCTTCCAACTGCCAGGTGCACTCCAGAGACACTGTTTCCCCCACCAGCACTGCGTTGGGCACGTTTATTTCGAGGTTGTGCAGCCCTCGAACACCTGGTGTAGGAATAGAATATAAAAACGTTTATTCACAAACACAACAATACAACACACATTACAAAAATTGGTACAAACACATACGAATATCAGTAATTGTTGGGCGCGCTGTATTGCTGTCGTAAAAGGGCCTAGACTCAGCATTAGTTGGGAACCGGAAAGTTCACGACGTCGATCCTCCGTCTGGGCCGAGGAAAAAGCATATTCATACTTTGATCACTACATAGTATAAAACAAAGTCGCTTTCTCTGTCCCTATGTCCCTTTGTATGGTTATCTTTGAAACTACGCAACGGATTTTGATGCGGTTTTTTTTAATAAATAGAGTGATTCAAGAGAAAGGTTTATATGTATAATAACATCCATTAAATAGTGGAGTAGGCTATATATTTTATACCCGTGCGAAGCCGGACCGGGTCGCTAGTGTATATATAAACAGCGGAATAGAGAATTGTTTGTTGTGTGAACATTGTTATTTATGGCCATATCGATCTTGATTCTTGGAATATATTTATTCATCCTGAAATATAATGTTCAGTGTACACGCCTCACCTAACCTGAGTTTGCCTTATTTGAAGTGGTTTGTCAGGATCGGGATAAATTGGGATCCGTGATCTCTGCCTATCCCTCTACAGGGAATCAGGCGTTATGTGTATGTACAGCCACATGCTACTTGTAAATTAAAAATAAATAATATATGTGTACAATTAACTTACCTAGTCCCCAAAACGCAGTTGAGAAGAAAACCAAAAAAATCCTGGATCCTAGACCTCTCATTTTATCGTTTGTTACGTCATTATTAGAACTAAACGAAAACACTTAATTACGTAGTTTAAATTAACATTACAGTACAGTTTTAAGGAGTTTTCACTCTTAAATACTTAAGTTTATTCCTCATTTTAACCACTTGTTTACTGTTATTAAATTTTCACTTCAGTTATATACTACATACACAAAACTCACTGTATTCGAGTATTAAACTAATTATAGTCTTAGGAACAGCGATTATAAAGGACATGTTTTATCCAGTAATTGAGGTCATTGAAACCAAAATCACTGATTGTTTCTGAAATTCACTAAATCAATATATTTCTTCTGTTTTCTTTACTGCATCTGTAACAATCAGAGTTTGTATTAGAAGAAACCACGTAAAGAAACAAATTAAATTTAAATAAGTATTACAAACTTCAATCTTAGATATAAACTATATATAAAATTAATCTGAAATGTAACAAAAAGGTTGAGAGTAAAACTATTTATTTAATTACGTTTGTGCTACAGATCGATTATTCTAATATTTAAGAAATATATTATACAAAATAATATAAAAAAAAGGTAAATTTCATGTAGTAAATACATAACGATCTCTTGCGGAATAGTCAGAGCTTCACAAGTCCATAACACAGCGGAATAAGCCATTATAGTCACATCGAACCCTCATTCACAGATATTCAGCAGCCAACGACAGGTGTTCCATATAACAGAACTGAATATTGCATATTACGAGAATCGTTTCTGCTATCTAGATGTAAGCTATGCTATGTAGGTTTGAGGTGGCCAAAGGATCTTAAATCCACAGTTTCAGAGAAGACTTGCATTCCTCAGACTACTCCGAAAGGGTTACTGGTTGTGAAAGTGTTTGATTTATAAACATATCCTTAACGATGTATTTATTGCAATAACTTAAGTTCTTAGAATATTTATATGATACTTATATTATAAAACGTTGTTTAGACAAACGAGACAAACGCTTTCACGACTTTTAACCGTTGCGAAGTAGTCAGAGGTTCAGCTGTCCATCTCCGCAATTGCGAAGTGTTGACGACGTGTTGACCAGATAGTCAGTATTCAATGTGTACAAAATGTTGTTTATTAAATTATTTTCCATCTGATATTACATTATAGTACAAATATTCTACGTAGCGTTTTGATACCTCAGTTAATTCCAGACTTCAAAAGATCAAATGTAAAGTGGCTTCTGTCTGGCCTAATTGGTTAATGCGTCTAGGTCACACTAATCGTGTAATGACGCGACCTGGCCTATTAGTACTTTGATATTATCTTGACCTTTTCACGTGAATAAACGTAAATATGTCTTGAATTATGTATGACAGATCATTAGTTAACCGCTGAACGGTTTAGGCCTTGTTTACTTTTATAATAACATAAATATTCAGTTAATGTGTAGTCACTCATTTTGTTATGCAAGTCTGGGATGTTAATAAAACACAACTAGCTGCTTTTCATCCTATCATAACCTAGGAGGTTACGAAGGGACAATGGGTCAATGGAATCTATATTAAATGTTAGATCTATCAAAAACATTCTTTATCAATGCCATTACGCTTCAGATTTATCTGATAAAAAGTGATCGAGGAAATGTTATGTTTCCGTTATATTATATTAATAATATACGTTCAAACATAGAAATATAGGTTACACTGAATCCGTGACGTGAGTTTTATGTCATTCAGTAAACTAAGAATTTCAGATCTCATATTATCTTCATTAAATCGAAGCCATTTCATATATCTTTTATAAAAAAGGCAAGTAATTCAACCATTTTACCTACTCGATTTAAAAATAGATCAAGAAAGTAGCTGAACAAGCAAACAGTTTTAATTAACACCTTGTCATGTCACGTAATAAGAAACTGTGAAACGAGAGTTAATAGGTTCTCACTCTGGCTTCCGTGACAGATTTATTAATCAGTTTTGTAGCTCAAACTAAGTTAATTGCCATTTATAGGGAGAGGCCAATGTTCTTAATGAATTTTAAATTTGTGGAAGACGGCACAGGCGTTGACAAGATCAAATTATGCGTACCGAGTAAATAGAATGGTAACTGGTTCTCGGAATGTCGTAGGAGGTGAATTATAGGAGGTAAATAATACATTTCATATAGCTTTTACCACAATTTGGAAACTTTCACAAGATTTTAATACCGCTGAAGGGTTGAAGTGATTTAGTAGATTTTGGTGTAGCTTTGTCGTTAGGGACTTGACTGAAAATTAGAAGGTTAAAGTTCGAGTCCCATATGGGCATGAACCGGTGCAAATAAAGTTTTATTATCTTCTGTGTACTTCTTCACACAAAAAAATTATATGTACATATCATGAACTTCCAAAATATTATTTTTATATTTATTATATTTTACAGGCATATTTGCGTAGATATTTTTTGGTCTAATCGAACACTTTATACCTATACATCTGGACCCCATGTATCGAGTATATTAACTTACCCAAAAGCCAATAGATTCAATATGCCCCTAGACACATTGACACATTATATGTATGACATTGCAGCTTAAAGAGAGCCATTCGGTTTTAAAAGTTTTCAATTACATATTTTCAAATATTTCAGAAACTGTTCTGAACCATTGAACTTTGATTTAAACCTTTCATCCGATTAAAGGCTTAACACGCTGTTAACTCAAGTTGATTTATTGAATTATTTTTACCGATATCATGCTGCGCTCTTTATCCAGCAAAATAATTTATCGCTACTTTCGTAAAGGTTTTTAAAAGCTCTTGATTTTACTCCGTTTGTCCCTTTTTACTGGTATGTAAATACATTGAAAGAAAGTGTAAAAGCTTTCTCTTTACGTCGTAGACTAGCTAAATGTGGCCAAGTCTATTTCTCCATATAGGGATGAGAGAACCTGAATACATATGTATGTATGTAACACAAGTCACCCTTAACACAAGTCTTAAATGAACTTACCAAGGAGCTAGTTTAATTGGTGTAATATTGTCCTTAAATATTATATTATTATTATGTAGCTAAATTATAGACATTCTTCTCAAGGCAGGTGTACGTACTGTGAAGAACAGAAAAGCATGTATGAAAAGATTGCGAGTCAAAACAAGAGAGGTTTGTCAGGATCGTTGCAGATGGCAATCAATAGTCTCGGTCTTTTCCGTTTTGGAAGTAGAGACATCACCATACTTGTGTATATAACGAAGAGATTATATAACGTGAGTACCTTTATGTATTTACGAAAGTACTAATCCCTTTTAAGTCCCACAAAGGTAGAAATCGTGGAAGTGATTGCTCGTTTCACAGGGGGTTAAGCAAACTACCCTCGTAAGAACGTGTTAGAGTAAACATTAATTAGCGCTTCCAAGCTCATTTGCGAAACTCGAGCGAATGAGTGCTTTTATTACTTTTTTAACACTTGCAACGTTAGTCGGTGTGTTTATTGTTTTTTTATTAGCTCTGTGGTCGAGGTAAAGGATGGTAAAGTTCTAGTGGCCTGTCTTTATTTTTGTTAGAGTATTTTAAATGGCTGCGGCTTAAAAAAAACTAATCGGCTAACTTTCTTCCAGTACCTATTGAAATAGTTACTCCAAAAACATTGTTTTTATTATATTAATTTTTTGATACCAGTGTATAATTCGACGTAGCTCAGAAATTCGACGTAGCTCAGTTGTTTGGGGCTTGGCTCTGTATCAGTGGGTACAGGGTTCAAATCCCGCTTGAGCATGTACCAATGGAAATGAATTTTAATGAGTTTCTATGTACATTTTCGTAATAAAAACACATTTACGAAATGCATTGAATTATACGGTGAGGGAAAACATCGTGAGGAAACCTACCTGTTCGTCGAACAGGTAATAGTTAGTGCTTGTAAATGGCGACATGGCTGACCACCTGTCACATTGAGTACTGACTATCTGGTTAATACGTGGGTTCAAGGTGTCCATAGAATTACTACCTTCACAATTGTGGAGATGGTCACCTGAACCTCTGACTACCCCGCAAGGGTTAATGGTCGTGAATGCGTTTGTTTTTTTTTTGTTTTTTGTATAATCAAAGACGCATATTTTGTGTTCCTTTCAAATTGATAGAAACTCAAGTTACCTCTCGCATTAACACATTTCTATAGGATGTATCATCATACACCTATTATTAATACCATCGTTTTAATACTTATGCGTAATTAGTGACAGCTTGTTAGTCTATCGCCCAAACAAATTAATCTCGAAACCTTTAAACCCATCCAATACCATAGCAAAACGACTACTAGTTAATCTAATGGCATTTTATATACCTCCTAAACTAAATCCATACAATAAGACACCGTAAATCAGTATACCCTGTCCCAAAGATGCTGAATAAAGTTCATTACGCCTTATGAAGAGATGACAGGCCGTTTTAATTAAATCCTGTCACTCAGACTCTAGGGGTACTAAGATCTAATTGACTGCCCTCTTTGATAAATGATAACTTAGTATTAAGTGATATTAGACCACTAAGACTGGCTTGGGTTCTAATCCAGACTGGGGTATATATCTTTTGGTGAAGTGCTAGATTTTATGGGAGTGTAAGTTAAGTTTAAGTATTGTGTAAGTGTGTTTTCTATATTTTGCCTTTGCCAGAAGTATTTAGCTATTAACTTGTTTAAATGTTACGTAAAAAAGGAAAATTCAATAAATACGTAAATGCTCTGGTGACCATAAAGTGATACGCCATTTTTCAATAGTCTCATCACTGGTTCACACGTTTGTTTATTTACAATAATAATTATTAAGTTTTGGGACAAATGGAGATGCGTGATCTCTGTCTACCCCTCTACAGGGAATCAGGCGTGATGTGTATGTATGTAATTATCTTTGTTTGTTCAAAATGTGGTGTGCAATGGTATGTTATAATTGAAATTTATTCACTCATTTCTACCAAAAAATTGCACACCAATTAATATTAAACCCCTTAAAAAATTCAGTATAATACAAATTAAAAACATCTAATACAATTTGCCACACTATTATCACAAGCGTTCAAATTTTTTTATATAAATTGAATGCTATTTCAAAATATAAACATGCTTAGTATAAAATGCAAAACATTTAAAGTAAATAAATTAAACAGGAGATTTTAAGGCATAAAAACTCTACTGTAAATAAATTTCAGTTCTAAATTGTTCATTTTCGGGAGAAATGGACTGAATCATTAGTCATGTCTTTTAAATATGTAATTGAATAATAAGCTTTATTAATCAGAAATTAATTTGCTGGAGTATAAAATTAACCACTCCCGTACATAACGTTCCCGTCTTAGCGTAGACTATTTGGTGTAAAGTGCTTTTGATGTGAACATAAATCACTCTATAATTACGCAGCTGGACATATGAATGGCTAACTACATAAGAGATATGGATCGTTACTGTCTCTGTACTTATATATATATATACATTTACGCCCTTTAATCCCTTTCGGGGTGGACAGAACCATCCATTTAATATCTTCTAGGTCACTTTAACATGAATATTGGGCTGGCGATGTCATAATGGCACATTGGTGACAGTTAGCTAGTCCATCTCCCAAGAGATTATATTCACCCCTAGTCCCTTAGTCGTCTTCTACGATATGTCGGGAAAAACGGCAGCTAGTTATCATTCTCTTACAAGCAAAAAGACTTTGAATGTTAATTAATAATTAGGCGGGTGTACGTAGCGTGAAGAACAGAAGAGCAGGTATGAGAGGGTTAATGGTTGGTAGTGAAGCCAGAGAAATTTTTCAGAATCGTTCCAGGTGGCGATCGATAGTCTCTGTCTATCCCGTTGGGTACGTAGAAGCGTGAATAATAATATGTATGTTAATTAATTTATTCAGGTTTGTACGTATCTAATCTAGTGTAGGACGTAAAAAAAATTCTAAATAGCTTAATAGAAGTAATAGGCGACTAAGGGACTAGGGGTAAATTGAATCTATTAAGCGAAAGGCTAGAAACCTGTTACCGTTGTTCCATATAACATCTCAACCTCCATATTCTTACTAAAAAGTAACCTAGGTATTTCCAAGTCTTCAAGATCCTGTTCACACCGAAAAGGAAGGACGTGAATATATATGTATACATACATACACATCACGCCTGATTCCCTGTAGAGGGGTAAGCAGAGATCACGGATCCCCATTTGTCCCGAGCCTGACAGACCACTTTCGCTACATTGACACTCATACATCTTCTCGTACACACTCGGCGGTTATAGGTATTCCTAACGATATTGTAAATGTATGTAATTAATATATGTGTAAGTGTTATAGAATATACAAGTGTTGGTAGTGTCGGGTAATAAATCAATGAAGTGTATCAGACTTAGTAACTTTATATTGATGAGTCATAGGATTATAGCCAGACGGCGGAAATTAAAGTTCTACTGCCTCTTTTGTTGATCCAACTATGTTACGTTAACCTGGTAAACTAAACTGTTAGTTCATATAGTTTATTATTTTTCTTCATAGACAACAGTTAACGCCTATACGCGGTGACAGTATATACCATGAGAATATTGTTGAATTTTGAAACCTTGGAGATATACAAAATCAATTATTTAACAAAATCCTTTAAAAAAAAATAAAGGAAAACTTTGTGTTTAGGTACATAGAAATAATAATTTTTAAATTAAATAAAGTTTACTTATAAAATGAATAAATAATTTTAGGTTGGTAAACTTTGACTAATTACATATTTCTGAAATTTTAACGTTTCTGCTAAAGGGATTTAGAAGCAGAGTTACTGTCGACCTTCAATAAGAATAGAGGTGATATTCTATGTAAGCAGGATATACCTCATATTTTATTAAGATGTGATCACAAGTAATTTCAAAATCATATAAATATAAATACTATCAAATTTCGTCCATAAATGATGAATAAAAGTTTTTATTACAGAGATTTATATCTTTTTGCCTCTGCGTAAATTAGACTAAACTTCGACATTATATCTCCTAGGGCGAACGAATTTATGCTTAACATAATTTAATTTAATTATATATAAATATTCAACCTTCATAACCCTAAGAAATTAATTTAACAAACAATATAAACTCACCTTAAATAAATCAAATTACACTATAACTCAAAAATTCTTATCAAACAAAGACCACTCTGTTATAAAACCAAAAACACACTATTTAATCTCTCAATCATTAACAAGAATCACAAAATCCATTTCCTTTGAAACACAAAAAAACAATTTTCCAAAAACCAAAGACAATTTTACCGCGCTACGTCAACTTTATTTTTATTTTGTCGCCACAAAGGCACTGGCTGTTATGCCACAGTGCTCCGTCGCACGTTACGAGCCCAACTGCCGCGGGCCGAAGCCCCGAGCGAATACAGTTGTTTCCTTTGAATGTTCGCCCAAATATATTTCATAGGGCAGAGAGTTCACTCCATATTTGGAAAAAATATGAAGCTAGTGGTTGAAAATGAGCTTTATAGATGATTGATGTTAAGTTAAGCTGGGAGTGCATTTTAGTTTTCAATTGAAGTTTTCTAAGAATCTTATATGAATACAATAATAGGCTCCAACTAGCACAACTTACTTTGTTTATTATTTTAATGATATCATCGCGATATTGTTCGTAATATACGAATGGGTAGCCTGATCAAAAGGTTGCTATTACGATTTTTTTAAATATATTTGAAACACACATACTGATAGTATATTATATGATATCGTAGTATATTATATTATATATCTTAACGTACTCCGTGCCGCGATTGGTTAACTACCAGAGTGCTAATCGTGAGGTCCCGGGTTCGATGCCCAGTTGAGTTAAGAACTGCGCTTTTCAGCTGCATTTCAGTCTGGTTGTTGATTATAATATACTATATATGTATTGATCTATATAGAATAAGAATATATTTCTTAAATATACGTTGATTAGTACCATTAACACAAGTCTTAAATGAACTTACCAAGGCGCTAGTTCAATTGGTGTAATAGTGTCCTAAATTTTATTATATTATTATTATCTCTGTATAAACAAGATCACCCAAACATTTTCCTACGAAGCGAACCCTCTGCCCGAGTACCGGCTCTCGCAAACTGATTTTAGCATTGAGCAGGCTAAGTAAGCTAAGTCTGAGATCGTGGCCCACTGAACATTAATTACGGCACTCCGTTCGCCCGTTACGTATTATACGGATAGACGAAAATTCGAGGCAGGACTTTAACTTGCCACTTAGGACGACCTAGTTTGAAATAAGGTTCATAAGTTGTACCTTTTATTTTTGGGTTAGGAAAATCTATTTTTCAAGGTTTTTGAGTTGTGGCCGTTTTGGTATGTTCAAACTATTCCACGCCACAATATGACTAAAAAGCCAGTAACTAAACCGACAGTGAGTTAATTCACATATTTTTATATCTATTAAAAATTGATAAGTTTCCTAACGATGTTTTCCTTCGCCAAAAAAATGCATTACTACAACTTTTTTTCTTCGTTTCAATTATATATATTGAAATGTTTCGAACTCTCTACATGCTATGTCTCATGCTCTCATGCACTTATTCCGTATGCGAACCTCATCAATTGCTCTAGTAATAATAATGAGGCTAATTTTAAATAAGACATATTATTATGTCTAAGTGACAATGATATTTAAAAAATAGCAGCATATTTTTGTATGTATATCACAGATAGTATAATTATACTGTTGTTTACCTTCTTAACAACTCCAAAAGATATACCACCTATTCACGTAATCAACAAAATTTTACTTTAATGCCTGTCCTATTGAAAAAGGGTGATGTTAGACGTACCTTTAACCGCCGAGTGTGTATGAGGAGGTGTAATGCCAATGAAGCGAAAGTGATTCTTCAGGACCGGGACAGACGGGGATCCATGATATCTGCCTACAGAGAATCTAGCGTGATGTGTATGTATATCCGTCCTCAATAAAAGACATATGCCCTTACATAAATATATCGACTTCTACGTCCTCCCACACATTTTTCCATCATTAATACCTTTCCATAGCACCGCAGTGACACGAAATTACTTTCCTACAATGGTGGACACATGAATGAAGTCCCGGTTTATTCCAAACAAAGAGACCACACACATTCGTGACAGCGAGTGCCAGCTGTTCTCAGATTCACAAGACTAGTTTAGCAGAGAGGGTTTGCTTGGCTTTATGTTTTTGAGATTACCACAAGTAGCTGTGTAATACCATATTTGAAATGTAATTTAATTGAATGAAATGTAATTTTATGTGTTGTGTATTATGTAATCCAATTATTGTCTTTGAATTTTATTGTAAATGTTGAATATTGTATGTAATAATTTATGTGGATGTCTCAATAAAGATATTATTATTATGTTAGTGTCACGTAATGGGGTTGTTTAGACATGGTATGCAGATAAATGATAGTAGAGACGAAAAGAATATTTTTGGTTGAAGTGGAAGGGTAGTTACGTAGGGGCCGGCCTAATAAAACATATGATAGTCAGATAGACGCCATATTGTAAAAGGGTGACGTTAGAAGTACCTATAACCGCCGAGTGTGAAGAAGGAAGTGTATAAGTGTCAATGAAGCGACTGTGGTCTGTCAGGATCGGGACAAATGGGGTTACGTGATCTCTGCCTACCTCTCGACAGGGAATCGGGAGTGATGTGTATGTATGTATCTTAGTGTAGGCCGAGATTATCGATCGCCACCTGAATCGATCCTGCACTATCAGTCATGCTTCTTTTAAACCGATTACCATTGTCATACGTGATTTTCTGGTCATCACGCTATTGACGTCGTACCTTGTCTTAAATAATAATAACCCGTTAAGGACTTAATGGCGTGAATAAATGTATGTATGGGCAAGTAGGAGAGATGAGGGTGCATTTAAAGTTTTACTCATATAGTCTAATTATGGTGGAAAGAAGGGAAAAATTAAGATTTTCTGAAATGAATAAAGGTAGGTAGTATATTTGAAAATTTAATAGATTACGTTAAGGAGAATACTACGATATTCCTATCAGCGGAAAAAATAAATTGTTTTTACATAAGCTGGATCTTTTGCAATGAGACGTTGAAAGCCCAAAAAGAGATTAAATTAAAGTTTGAATAATACTACTTTGGCATTCAAATCAAATTAAAAGCTACTTCTGATCATTTAGAAATATTTGTATGTAGAGAAGAAAAACCACTTATCCAGCCGTTACACAACCAAAGATTTATTAAGTGTTTTAGTTTAAAGCGACTAAGACGTAAGTGTGTACATAAACATATTTCAGGTACATAAATTCTGGGTTCGATTCCCGGTGGAGGCAGAGTTAAGAACTACGCTTTTCTTCTCCTTTCCAGTCTGGTTGTTGTTTATATTAACACTTAACACAAGTCTTAAATGTACTTAGCAAGGGGCTAGTTTATTTGGTGTAGTAATGTCCAAGTATTATTATACATAATATATGTAATACAATAAATAACATACAAACAGACTCTTTTCAGAAGTGGATGATAGACGCGTTGAAAATTATGAACGCTGCCGCCATACTGTCATTACATCAAGTCGAAAGGGGAGTCTGTTTATTTGTTTTACGTTCTTATTCAAGCATAATAGTGTTTGTGTTTTACTGAATTAAACGCACGAACATATACATGTCATTAGTGGGTAAGCAACCAATGTATGTTGGAACCTAGTCACTTAGAAATTACTGTGTAGCTAAGGATCAATACATTTTGGTTAAATGGTTCATTAAACTAGAATAGAGTGACTTACATTTTTATAATTATTGTAAGCTAGTTTGATTCAACGTGTGTTTTCTCACACGCTACATTTGTAAATCCATCATATACCTTATAGCGTTAGTCCTTACGTGATAGAAAGAAATTCACATGTCCATCTCTGTAATAGTGGATTATTATTGAATTTGAATTTGTGTTGAATGTCTGCAGAGTTTCTTGGCATTTCTTCTTTACAGGGTTTTCATTTGCGAAATAGCAATAGTTTCATTAGATTTATTTAATTTTTTTAAGATTATTAATTTAAAAACATTTTTTCAGGATATAAGTAAAACTCTAATTCGAAATTCCTCTTTTCACCTCAAATGTGATGGTTGGTATTCTATCGTCTTTTTGCCGTAGTGTAAATATCCTTTCTTTTGCCTATCCCATAGAAAACATAGTTTCCACATTACATACATTACCAAAATTTTGCTTTAATCACTGAGCAAGACTCTTGTTTAATATACCATTAAGAAAGGCAGCTACTACCATTCTATATACGCTCCAGTCTAGTACCGAACATTCAAACGTACAGGAATATCTGTCCACAAATCAAAAGGGCAACACGTGGCTTAGTCGGTTATCCTTTAAACCGGATGGAAAATAAATAAAACGACAGCTTTTTAATACTATAAGTGGCGTGTGGGTGTTCTAAGTATATGTTGCTATAAGACAAAACGTCGTTAAAGAGCAAAATGCAATCTATAACTACAGAGTGTGTATGAAGAAGTGTCGGAGTGTCAATGAAGCGAAACCGGTTTTTTCAGGATCAGGACAGACAGAGTATCCGTGTCCTCTCTTACCCCTTTGTAGGAAAACGGGTATGCTGTTATATTAGTTAGTTTAGTTTAAATAATGGTGTAAGATTTTTAAATGTATTCTTTTGTTTAAATTGTGTTTACTAACAGTACATATATAATCTAATGGAAACTGTTGGTTATTATGAATTTAAAGTATATATTATTTTCTACTATAGTACAACTGTTTGTTTATTATTTCTAGCTAGAGGTTCAGGTATCCATCTCCGCAATTGCGAAGAAAGTAATTCTATGGCCACCTCGAACCCACGTGTTGACCAGATATTCAGTACTCAATGTGGTGTGTGTGTCAGTACTCAATGTGTCAGGTAAGCCATGTCGCTATTTACAAGCACTAACTAAAGTTTCCTCACGATGTTTTCCCTCACCGTAACCTAGTATGTTGTATAAGCGCTTAAATTAGTACACCAAGTGTCAATGACCAGTAAAAGCTCACCATATCTCATAACTTTACAGCTGCACTGTCCTTTATTTGTGGTCCATTTGGTGAAAGGGTTTAGGCTAGAACAGATGCTACTAATATTGGACCGTGTCTAGAAATTGTAGCTTAGGTAATTCTAGTTTTAGTTCATGAATAGGACATAAATAGTGTTGGGTGGTTTTGTTGGTGGTAATTAGAATGTAAATAGAATGTATATTTAATATATATAAAAATTGTTTAACAGGTAAGTTTATATTATGTAAATACAGTTGTAAATAAATAATATAATATGTAGATTGTTGTTTTTCCAAATTTTTTTCCTGAGAGACTTTTAAGTAGCTGTATTGCACTTATGAGTAAGTAAATAAGGTGAGGTTTTAGTGGATTTTCATATATGTAATGTATTTTATTTAGAATCTCCCTGGTTTTATTATTTACCTTAGGATTTTGGATGAATAGAATCTATTGAGCTACAGCAATATAATCTATAGGTAACCAAGTTGAAATGTGTTTAATATGCTTTGAAAACGATTATCATGCATGCACGATTATATTGACATTATACCTTAGCACAAATAATACATGTCTAGGAAAAAAGAATGAAGCGTAAATGGTCTGTCAGGATCGGGACAAATGGGGATCCGTGATATCTGCCTACCCCTCCACAAGGAATCAGGCGTGATGTATGTATGTACAGTTACATTTATTATGTATGTTATGTATGTACAGTTACATTTTACCTTAGCTCAATTAGTACATGTCTAGGAGAAAGCATCTTATAACATTAATTTCGAGGTGGCCATAGAATTACTATCTTCGCAATTGCGGAGATGGACACCTGAACCTCTGACTACCCCGTAGGGGTCGTGAACGCGTACGTACGTACGTAATTTCAAGTCTTAACAGAAAGAGACTATGATTTTCAGACAGAGATATATCGACCGCAGCTATTAACAATGTTGCATCTGCAAAATGGCTACTTTACAGGACGGCCGTTTAAAGTTTGGAATGTGTATAAAATGAACAAAAGTCAATGTATCTCAACCAAATTTGGTAAAGTATGTTTATTTTAATAACTGTAAGTGGTGTTGTATGTATTTCAAAAAAATTATAACTGCAAATGTGTTAAAATGCACATACAACATTCTTAGCTGCTACCTATGACATAGATTTTGTTGGATATGGCACATCCATCATTATTACCGAAACTTTAAGTTCTCGTTTTGGTCGGATGTGGCACATGCATCAATATTATCGGAACTTCTACTTCTGGATTTGGTCGCATGTGGCACAACCCACAATATTCCGCGGAATTAGATGGCAATTCTTTGTTGGATGTGCCACATACTTCATTGTTGTCGGTAAAAATTTGTCGTCGGGCAAAATAAAGGTCATCAGATATCTTTATAAATTTATCGTGATATGACCCGGTCTCACATAATTAATAAATTTATTAAAATGGCCCAATAACAAGGTGCGATATGGCAGATCCCCCGCGCGCGCACGCATTTGTACCCCTCCCACGCCCCGTTAATAAAATCGTAAGATATTCTGCAACGTTATTACCCGTGCAGAATCTGCAGATCCAGCTTTGTTAACCTCAAAAAACAAAAACTGTTAACTTTAGGGTAATAATATTTTGTGGGGTTGTAGATAATGTAATTTTAAGGCCTTTGATGCAATAAACCGAAAATCGGAAAAATGTAGATCCCACTTTGTTAATAGCTGTGGTCGATATGTTCGATATGTTCCACCGGATGAAGACAATTTACCATCGCCTTCCACCGGATGTGACGTCATTTAGTTTTTCTTGCCAAGTCCATAACTTATTCTTTATCACTGTTATATGAATATGTATCATTATACACACTTATAAAGTCTAGAAGGGAAGATTCAACATAAGAAACTGGTGGTAATGCAACCATCACAATTATATTATGGTGTTAGATTGATTGAGCTGCAATTAAACAGTATAGGTGTTTTTAAAAACCTTTTATCATATCTCTTTGAATAATAACCTTAACACAACAACCATGATCTAGGAATAAAAACAACAAGAAGACTATATACATTTTGTAGTTAAGCCCTTGAACATTGTAACATGGTGGAACATCGGGTAGTAAAAGTAAAAATCTATAAAATTTAAACTTCTTAAAAATATTATTTATACATAAACATTGCGTTAATTTCACTGTTTAACACATATATTAATCAATAATCCACTCTCTTAGCATATCCAACTACCTTACAGCTACTTACGCTTTCAATCCAATACCAGCACTTTTCTCATACATACAAAATGTCCACGAAGCCCTGTCGAGATGAACTCTAATACGTGTCCACAAATAACCATTCCCCAATGGCGTTTCAACTGTGAAATGGTTATAATGAGATATGAAGTGTCAACCACGGTTGGCCGTGACACGGGGGCTATTCTGTTAGAAGATAAATAGTGGATTGGATTAGGATTTGATTCAGAAATTGAATATTAAATCATTCTTGTTTAGTTAAGTAGTAGATATTTTCTATATAATTTAATTATGATTATTATTAGTACTTTAAGTTTATAATTTAAATTTGTTTATAAAGAAATGGTTTAGTTTTGTTTTGGCATATACATATTTTTTTATAACTTTCTGAATTGTAACACGTTATAGCTAAGTAGTAGAATTAAGATGTATGTAGAATTAAAAGTAATTGAGTGAAATTAACTTTAGTGACCTGAAATTAATGCTTATTATCAGTAGGTGTTATCTTTGGTATTGCAATCAATATTCCATAATAGTCTCTTAGTTAGCTTTTAGTTTATCTCTTAGTCTTATTTTTTTATAGTTTATTACACATTGCCTTAAAAACCTGTTCTCCTTTAGACATTATCAAATCACAATTTCTCTCATATTCAATAATCTTTTATCTGTTTATATATTAAGCCTACAATTTCAATTGCACATACTCTGGGTCTCAAACACATCTTTACGTATAGAATACCTCCCTAAACAGAGGGGACAGCCACACTGCAATTTATTTGGAGGACATCCGGCCAGCTGTCTGCCCCGCGTTTTAATAACGGACTGATAAACGATTCAACCCGCTACTTCTTACGGATGAGATTTAAAACATGTGTAGATTCATATGGCATAAAGATTGAACTATACATACATATGTGGGTTGTAACTATACATATAAATTTTAACTATAGATATTTTTTGGACGTATTATATGGTTAACTAACAAATAACAAGTAGGTTATTCACATATATTCACATCTTTCTATCTATGTCAAACTGAACTCACCTTTGGAAACATATTAATTGAATTTTGGTATTGATTAGTGACAAAGTTTAAGTCGCCCTCTATGTATAGGTAGTCAGCATTAAACTACTACGATATCTTAGGTAGTTTTCGTAACATTGTCAATCCAGGCTAACAGCTGTACTAAACAGAACACACGCGATTGCCTGTAAATTTGCATAGATCAAGATTGCATAGATTATTCATATTTGTTCATATTTCATTTGTTCATAGATTATTCATTTATTAGTACATTAAACATACTTATTTCAACTATACGCTTCAGAATACTATAAATTCATTTCAAAGTACTCATATATCTTCATAACACAAGTATTTAAAACCTAAGGAATTCAAATGACTCATGCCTTTTATGATTATTTCGGGAGTAAGCGTATAATAACTGGAATAAAAAATGGTTATTAACGCGACGCTCCGCTGCGGTTATGATTTGTGGCGGCATCCGTCATTTTATTTAAAGACTCCGTTTTAATGGGATTAATGTAATGTCTTTGTGTGATTTTAGTGTGTATTTTGATACTTAGTTATATACTATGTTTTGTTTACAGACTACTGTTTTCGTATAGAGGCACAGGTACATAACGTACACCCAAAACCTATATTTATGGGCTCCACTCGGAATCCACTTTTTACCTGATACGTGACAAGTTGTAAACCAAATCGTTTTTACTACTACAAACAGATCTAACTATTACCTATTTCTATAAATAGACAGATTGCCTCACAATGTTTTCCCTCTTTTCATTAATAAATTATAAAAAAACTGTTTAACCTTTTTCCCCTAAACACATCATTTACAAACTCAATCTTTATTCTCCCGTTCAGTTTAGTAGCGACCGGTGTTAGCGTGTGTGACCAACTTCATTCTAACGGGACAGTAGTAAAACCACATCACGAAACTACTTCCCAAAGCAGTTTCGAAGTAGGTACCGGCTCTGATGTAGCCGGATGCTCCAATGTCCATGCGACTCCGGATGACCATTTCCTCATTGTGGCGCGTCTATTCTTGCACTGACACTGTAAGATTAGTGTGTATGGCGCAGTGTGTATGATGTATCTGTTGGGTAATTACTAGGATATATATCGAGGTTGCGCTTAGTATGGTGACAGGTATAGGTGATATTGGTAATAGGTCGATTGCTTAGCAATAAAAGGTTTAAGTCAACATGCTTAGAAAGAAGGAGTTTACATATATAGTCAGGACCTTCAACCACTTTCGACGAGAACATAATCTCGGAGACTTTTTATCATAAATGTTGGGGTTGTGATGTCACATGGAACATTGTTGACATGTTGCTAGACCATTTCCCAATTGATCCCATTTACCCCTAGTTCCTTAGTCGCCTCCTAAGACATGCCGGGAATAACGGCAGCTAATAAGCATTCTTTTAATGTCCCAGACTAGTACACATATACTCGTATACAATAGAAGAAGATTAGATACAATTACACGGAAGTTATATCCAATATAATCGCTACATCCGAATTCTAAATATGTATATAAATAAGTACTACATCTTATGACCACCACGAACGGATTAACATTTATCTATTATATGTATATATTCTCTGTATAAAACAAGTATGTATCGTCTATTCCATTTATAAACTATCATAACTTGGTCTATGCAACCGAATCGCTCCTGTGACGTTGTCAATTTACTCCAACGACCGTTAAAATAGTTAGGACTCACCCATAATATATTTTATGACAATGTAACACATATACACAGTCTTGAGTTTACTACTTAAGGGTATTGTTCGCGGAAATGAGCGAAACGAGTGTTTTCATTTTTCAGTTTAAACCTATTTAGAACTTACTGACACCTATCATACTTTCAAGATAGCATAATGAAAGACTGAAATTGATGACTGAAGTAGTTTCAAGAGTTAAATATCAATAACTACGTAAATATAAAGGCATAAAGTTGATAAAAAATCAGAAAAATGGCGCAAACAGGGTTTTGTATTTTTTCGTTTATTTTGTCACGGAGTAAGATCTGAAATCAAAATATACAATAATGGGTTCTCTAAATACTAAATAATTTGACTAAAAACATATTAGGTCCTGTTTTATTCATAATACTGCAGTTTTCGTAAGTATAAAACGCCCAATTTTGGGCCGCCATCTGTTTCATACATTTTTATATGGACAGCTTACGCGTCCGCCGCGAGTCGCTAGTTTCAATAGATCGCGTTCAGAATTTGGCGAATGCCAGCGTGGGGAGCACGTCCATTTTGTTGGCGATCACAGCTAAACCGCTAGATAATCACACGGAGATCAGTTATTTCTTAGTTCAATAAGTGAAATTTGGAAAACAATGTGTAATCACTTTGGTGTTTGATGTTATTGCTTATTATATTACAAGCGATTTTTTTCTTTCGAAGGGAACTGCTAAAGTTGATTTATTCTACATGTATATTTTAAGAAGTATTTTACTTGATGCGACGCCATATTTGATATAAATTTATTCTTGCGTTATTTATGCCTATGACAGGTATATGTTAGACATGATATGAAAAAATTATGATAATTAATGTAAATAATTTTGATTTACCGCTTGATGTTTCGGATATTATATCAAGAAGTTCAGAATATACATACATGATACCTACTGACATCACTTCAGCTTTCTTCCCAGTAGGTAGGCAGCAATTAGTGAACCCCAGGATAGGTTGTTTATGGTGTATATATATATGTATGTATACACACACATATACATAATTATATATAATGCATAATGACCGTGACCGAATTCAGGGTAGTCAGAGGTTGAGTATGCATTTGTGATGCTCGAAATCATAAATATACATTTGGGATACTCTTTGGCAACTTGAATTAGAGTTTTTAGCGTACTGCAGAATAGGTTATACGGTACCGGACAGATATACGAAAAGAACGGCAGCTAGTTAGATTTAGATTTTTTTTACGATTCAGACTCGTCTCATCGTTGCTATGGAAATCCGAATTCAGTCACTAGGCTCTTATAACGGAGTTGGAGGTCGCACCAAAAAATTACCCTATTTATTATACCTATCCTGCAGCCCAAAATTTTACTCAGATATTTGTACTTTTACTGTAGGTATTTGTTTGCCTCGTCAAACTTGACGCATAAATCGAAGAAATTATGTTTTTCGAAGTTCTTTTACAGCTCAAAACCATACGAAAATACAAGCGCAGTACCAGGATCACAGACTCCTATAGGAGGTCGGGTTAGGGTATTCACTCAAGTACGTTCCATTATACTATTTGTTAATCCTACTATAGTCTGGCTAACGAAAGTAGATACTGAAAAAGCGCGGCAAATTAAAAATATATTAGCATTGCAACCCTAAAATAAAAAGGAAAGGCGGAACAACTCACTTTGATACTTTGACATTTATTTTTATTTGACTAGTGGATGCTTACAATTTTGTCCGCGTTATGACGCGATTAAAAGTAGCTTATTTAACTTGTTATCTCTTTATTACCTCCATACCAAACATCACACGGATACGTCACTCCATTGTAGCGTATTAAAGGAACAAATAGAACAAACAAAAAATTACTTAAACGAATATGTACTTACTTAATTAAAATAAAATAATATCAAGACATTTTGACCGTACTAACCTAACCTAACTATACGCAATTCAACCATAAAGAAACATCAACAACACGTCAACTTCGGCGTCAGAAATAGGAATACCATACACTAATTCTGATTTTACCAAATTTTTCGGAAAACAGATACAAATAAATTTTCTTTAAAATAAAATTGCCAAGTTTTTCTCTACCTAATTAGTTAAGATATAGTGTACCTAATTACTTAAGCTATTTATTAGACCAACGTAAGGCTTACTGTAGCTCTTGAAGTGATTCAACACGTACATACGAAACTTATTTTCGATTAACACAATTTTAGCAGACGTATGAATTTTTAAAACTCATTTTATAAAATGTTCAAAATGAGTTTGTTTTAAAAATGCCTTTTTGGAATGAATTGTTCCTAAGTACTTTTTATTTAAAATACCCCAAATTGTAGGGTAAATATCCGATGCTAGGAACACTTTAGTGTTGTCATATAAAAAATTTGCAAAATTATCCAGTATCTACTTTCGTTAGCCAGACTATATAAAATTACAATTATTTACCACAAGTGATTTATTATTCAAATATTGGTTACCTTTATATATTTATGACTAAAATGTTTTTAATATATATTAATAAATAATAAGTTGTCGAATAATCTGATTATAATCTATTAATGTTTGTTTCGTTTACAAATTGATACGCGGACCGTACGTAATGCGATCCGCCATGATATTAAGTTTGTTATGATTTTGTTATATCAAGTTTGATGTGATTTATTTCAGTGTTTTTGAAACTATCGTAGAGTGGAACCTGTTTATATCGCAAACATTAATAACATTACATAAAATATCCCCTATTATCCCACCGCATTGCTTTGTGAATCGATATTTATAGAAAAATGCTTCGTCACTCATAGCATAAGAAGTTACAAATGAAATAACAATAATTTATCTGCAAGAAATCTAATTCATCATACTGATTTGATATTAACTTATATTAGCTTTGATTTAAACTTATTTTAGATATAAAACATACTTGGCCACTAATAAAACAGAAAGGTAACCTCAAAAGTATTTATCCCAGAGATAAACTAGGGGCTGCAATTGTTTTACACGGGACTTGTTTCTATAACAAAACATCGACTTTGTTTTGGAATAAGGTAGTAGGTATTTGTGAGAACATAGTAAACTAACTTGACGCATACTGTTTAGAAATGATATCAAATGTATTCATAGTATTTACAACAAACGGATATAAAGAATGGTTTCATATTTTATAATATTAAGTACTAAATAGTATGTAAATCCACTAAGTTCGATAATAAATAAAAGCTAAAACATGTAAGAAATTCTAGATTCCCATACAGATTTCTATTGAGTCTAACAAACCACTTTTACAGAACCAAATATTAGTTTATGTTGTATAGTTACGTCAAAACGTAAAAATAGCTATTATAGTATTCTTATATCCAAGGTATTGTTTTTAATTATTACGATTAATTATACTAAATACGCTAAATAAATACGCAATAGGCATAGTTTACGCGAGAGCATGGAGGGAAACGGCGCGCGCGGCGCAGCGCGGGAGCTCTCGCCGCCGCCGCCGCCGGGAGCGCCGCAAGTCGCTCTCTGCTCTATTACGGGCACTAATAAAATTATATAATAGGTATCTCTGAGAATACACTGAAATATCTTCTTTTTCTTCATCTATGTAATAACTTTTATATATAATTATTTACATACATAACGTCGTAAAATACGGTATAATGTGTATAGGTGCTTTAGGTGGTTAATTGTATTGCTATAAAATATTGTTTATTAAATTAAAACACTAATTTTTACTATCTGGTAGTCCTGTGTTTCAAAGCTAAGTTTAAACCTATATAATTTTCTGTGACGCAAAAAGCTTTAGATAAGCGGCACAGAAGTGCACATAGTTGACGCGAGCGCGCTGTGCGCCGCCGCCGTTGCAAAGGGGCGCGGCGGCAGACGCAAATCGCTCTCTGCTCTAAAAGCTGGTTTACACTTTGATTAGTACGAGTGTAAGTGTGTGGTGCGATTAGTATCCATTAAACTTTGAGTGCAGGTGATTTAAGGATAATAAAATAAGGATTAAAAGTTGTAAAGCCATTCATGTTTTATATACTCCTTTATAAATTTATAAGTTATGTATTCGTTGCACTTTGCCATTTTGTATAACAACAAGCGTGCACGCATTCTAAACTCTGACAAGACCAGACGTGTTTAGTGGCAGGCACGCTGTAAGTGAGGGGGCAGTGACGGAACGCTGCGCTGGACGAGGTTACCCACAAAAAAATAGAACTCATTTGCATACACAGGAAATAACTTACACTAATCAGTAGATGTCCATACCTAGTCACTAATCAAAGTGTAAAGTAACCTTAACACGAGCATTTATTAAATTAAATAATAGGTACCAATTATTACAAACAATATTTTAGTGCAGTAACCATTACTTACACACATTATAGTATACTTATTTCGGGAGCTTATATAAGTAGTAAATTGTATATCAATACACGATGTGTGCTTGCAAATTTTAACACCTACAGAGAAAGAAGAAAAAAACTTTATTCACTACATTAACAAAATACAAACATGGAAAAAATATATGTAAAAAAAAAACATTGATACAGTGAAAAGGTGCTGCCTCAGTATACAATGCAGCTAGGCTGCATCACTGGTCCTCCGGCAGCACCCGATTCGGAAACCGCCACAAGCTGCATATAATAAATAACAAACATACACAAAATAATTTATTTATAATATACAAATACAGATATAATACGAGTTCGGCTGTAGCCCAGTGGGTAAGAACTCGGACTTCGTATGAGAAAGGTCATAGGTTCCTATATCAAAGGTTACTATATCAAATTAACAAATAATAAAATAGGTAGGTACGCTTTGTGAGGTCAGGTGTATGTGTTTTGAGTATGCCGAGAAGACACACCATCGTGACAAAACAACAACAACAAGCAACAAGACAATTTCAATGCATATAATTAAATCGTAGTTACTAAACTGAAAACTATCTACGAGTGCGCGGGATCTCTGTTTAACATATAGTTTTATAATCCTGAATAGGAACAAAATACTGTGCTCACATAACGTCCCTTCCGCCGACCCAGATTGATATCGCTACGTCGCGTCGTTTTGTTGCCCGACAGACGAACACAAAAAACCTATATACAAAATATGCATTCACATCCCTTTCGGGGTAGTCAGATGTTGAGTGGCAACTAAGTTTTTTTGCAATCTTTCGTTAATCGAAACCCAATCGTTACCTGATTATCAATAGCCAATGTAATAGGTGATTAACTAAGTCCTTACATAACCAAACCAGGTTCCCTCACCAAAACAACAGCTCGTGAACAATTTAAATGGTCACCCATCCAATTACTTCCCACGCCCGCGTTGCTTAACTTCGGTGATAGAACGAGAACCGGTGTATAAATCACAACCGTAAAATCCTATTCTTCACGATCACAACTACACAATATAATTTCTCATAAGCGCGATTCAAATACCTACCCAATATTTTAGCAAAAACATTATTGACATTACATAACACATAAACTAATATTTGGCCGTATAATAGTAGTTTATCAGGATCAAAATAAATCTGTAGTGGAATCGAGACATTTACATTATTCGTACGAATGCTTGCCTATAAAAGTGTATATAAATGTAACTAATTAACTGTATGACTACCTACTATATCTACAATTTGGTAAAAAGTATTGTAGAATATATAATTTTATCGTGAATGAATAATACTTACGCATTTTAAAAAATACTACAGCCGATCTTTCGGTGAAGAACATATTTTATTTCAAAAGCATTATAATCTAAATACATAGTTTTACAAATTCGTTAACCTTTCGGAGTCAGTAAATAATTGGTTCGGTAGTTGCAAACCTACCTATACATACAGATACATACATACATAATGTAATCTGCACTAGCATCATTACAAACACTGGAAAGCTTGAGTTTATTTCGTGTTGGATTGATTACAATCTGGATTTGGGTGAGAATATCAGTTTATACGTTGCATCATATGGAAACGATATGTATTTCTTGATATAACTGTCTGCAATTTACACGCCGCGGCAGCGTGTCGTCATGATCAAAACTTTCTGTCACGTTCGACAGAGAATATCTGCTAAGAAGTCGGTCTGGAGTGTCGAAAAATCATCACAATGTTTATTTTATGCTAGATAGATAATGTACGTTTTATTTAGCAATTAAAAAAATTACTTGCATCGGTACACTATTTAGTTTAAAAATCATCTATTATTATTTATATAAAACCCCCGTAAACGTGTCGCGATGTTTTGAAATTCGCGCCTTTTTATCTGGTCTGGCCGCTAAAAACAGCCCTGACCCACGCGGTACTCAGCGCCGCTGCGCTAGAAATGTCGGATTTCTGACAGTTCGTGAATTTATTTTTGGAATACAATACCCTTAAAAGAGGTTGGAGTGAAGATTTCCATACAATAATGTAAGGATAATCATTTTATGTTCTGAAAATTCATGAGAGAGTACATTTAAATTACGAACATTGTTACCATGGCGACGGAATAACAAGAAGTGCAAACGCCATGGCATCAGTGTTTGTACTTTTGTCAACATAATTGTAATGGTTGAATGGTCTAAAAAGAATAAAATAATATATAAAAAAACCAATAGATTAAAAACTTTCATACCTATATTATGAAATGCGGGGTATATAGTATGTAACCAAACCGAAGCCATATTTCACTAATAGGTCAGTTACTTACGTGACAGATGGTTTTAAGTGTCATTTATATACTCGCTAAACTACGTCAGAGAATGTAATATACAAAAATGATGTTTCGGATTCCTAAAATAATAAAATATAAAACAAATTTCATCGTTAATAAAGTGTGATATATTCATACACGTACATATACACGTCCTTTAATCCCTTTCGGGGTGGACAGAACTTCGAAGATATAATATCACCTAATTCACTTTTTAGCTTGAATATGGGAGTTGTAATGTCATATGAAGTATAAGTGACAGGTTACTAGCCCATCGCCTAATAAATCACATTGATATACCAGGAAGAATGACAGCTAGTTAGCATTATTTTTTACTTTCCAGACATGGCATAGCATAGGATGATCAATTTGTTTTCATCTTTTTAAAAATCCATGTTTCATTATTCAGAAAGAGTTCATAAAAAAGTGTTTCGATTTACTTCCACTTAAATAGAGTATGTTTGTTTATGAAACAGAGTTTATTTTTAGAACACTAACAGTATGGGGGTGGAGTCATATTTAAAACTGTCAACAAAAACATTTCACCTTAAATCAGATTATTTATAGCGGAAATTATTTTTGTAATTTGACATTTTTATGATCTTGGGACGACGTTGTGAAATGCTCCCAGCGACTAATTAAATACTATTTTACTGAACTGAATAACTAATAAGAGTTATTTAGGATGTTTTGTAACGTACAATGCTACTTTTGTATAAAAAATAAATAAACACATTTCAATGCAGTCTCTAGTAATTAAATCCCATATTTTTAAAGGGATATACTAAGTATAAATAGACAGTAATGCCTGTAATCTCATACATAAGAGAACATACTAATTCCGAAAATCAAAACTCTATTCTTTTGGTGTACAAGCTTTAAGACATATTATCAATATAGGAACCAAGTTCAACAAATCAAAATATACATTGCTGATGTCATTTGGACTCAGATACTTAAAATGATCTAGGAGATATCATAGTATCTCTGAAATTCTGTGCACACAATAAGGTATTAAAGGACACGAATGTATATAAATATATTAATGTAAATGCAATGATTACAATGTGTTCATACATATTACTGAAAACTTGCATATAGAAGTGAGTACTTATAACCGCCGAGTGTGAAAAGGTATATGAGTGTCAATGAAGCGAAAGTGGTTGGTCAGGATCGGGACAGATGAGGCTCTAAGATCTCTGCCTACCACTCTCTAGGGAATCAGGCGTGATGTGTATGTATGTATGAAAACTTGCATAGAGTACTCACTAAGGGCAAAAAATGAAAGGAAAAAGCGTGCGAAGTGTCTGTATGCATAATATATGCTTATCATACTTCGTAGATAAGAGTGAACAGTTTCCTTTTGTCAAAGGGCTGAAAGTGATGAGTCCTGAACCAAACGCTTGTTGGGTAAACACGACAATGTCTATAAAACTCAGTTGGTATAGGTGTTGCGATTTATAATTTGGTGCGAATTATGCCTATGTTATTAAAACGTAAAGTTATTGGTAATTTGTTGTGTTGGTAATTCTTGTCGTTTTTATTATTTATTCTACATCAATAAACATAGTATTATATTATCTGTGAATAAACAATAAAGTTTGTGAATATTTGTTCAATGGAGACTGTAGAATTGAAGAATGTACTTGTAAAATGGTAGTGTACACCTTTACCTCAAGTAATTGTTTAGCTTATTACAACTACTACTTTCTAGTAACGTTGTAATTAACTAAATCATTTCTCACTAATATGAAAATTCTAGTCATTGTGTGTTACAAAACTTACGTTGTGTACAACCACAAAACTAAATAGATAAGAAGTACTTTTTGGGGCTTAAGTAAGCAGAAAGGTTTTAACTTTTTTTTACGATCTCCGATAATATGAACACTTAGTACTACTATTTATAGATAATTAAAAAAGCGAGTTGTTTTTATAAATTCAAGCACCTTTTTATAACTATCACCTGATGGATATATTTTTAACACCATATAATACACTATATATAACAACATTACTGATATTATTAACGAATTATTCTTAGGTTTACCTTAACTAGAAATGTATGAAGCAAAAGATTTATGCTTTCATACAACCCACTTTTCTCCAGATAGTCAACACCCTATTTGTTTATATCACAGTTTATCCCGAATAATAATCAAGTTTTCCTCAAGATATTTATCAAGTGTCAGGGATAATTAATATCTACCTCATTCCCAAATCAGCTAGATAGAGCTATATGTTATATGGCATATAATCGTTAAGTAAATGTGTTGACTTATCGCCGACAGGGCGGGGCAAAAACGTTAATGTTTTCGCAAAGCATTGGGTTCTTGGAATAGCTTTTGCACTTTAGTATGACGTGACTAAAGCCGTGGCGGTAAACTCTTTTCTGAGAAACTCTTTTCCGGTTTAGTTGCGCCTTTGGACACTTCAAGCTTATTTTGCATGAATAGTCAATACTGTTGTGATAGGTAGTGGATTACGTTTATTAGATTTAAGTACAGTCTTTTCCTTTACTAAAACATTTTTTTCAAAATAAGGCTATTTTTATCACACTTTAATCAATTAAATGCAACAAATTCATAAGACCTTATCACCATGAAATAAATAATAATTAAATGTATCAAATTAGGATCAAATATAGGACCTACTAGTATTGTTTTTATACTATTATAATAATGCTCAAAGAAGTGTAATGTACTAATGAAATGATATAAATAAAGAATCTGTAATATAGTACATGCAAAACTAAATACTTTTCAACATTAAATCCAAAGCCACGTTCTCACGAACCGCAAGAACTATAATATTATTATCACGAAGCAGCGAAAAGGGAAACAAAAACTCTCATTATCGCATGTTGAGAGCTAGGGGAACGCCACGCATACCCCGACCTAACTGGCGACGCACTTTATTAAGAAATACGACGTCACGTCCACAATCTTCCAAGGGGTAGACTAATATAGTGGCGACAAATATTTCTGTGTTATATGAATGGGTAGCACTTAATATATAGATAGTGAAAATGTTGTAATAGTGTGAAAGGCTTTGTTTGTATTGAAAGCGTTTGAATTTATTGTTTAATGATTATGTAGTGACGAATCCTATTTTTGATTTGTGAAGATTATAAACAGTATTTATAGGTAGCTCAGAGTGTAAACATATATGTATGTTCGAGTTGTACCTTAACGTATGGAGAAAATTAAAGTTATCATGCAAGTTGTATATTATATTATGTACATTACATATTATATCATATACATTTTTACTATCTACTCACATTGTCAACTAACTTCAAATGTAGGAACATTCTTTTCACAACAATTAGAAGTCATTAAATTACTGTGCTTACTTTATGGTATGTTTTAAAAATACTCTGACTAACATCAAATATCATAAAAATAGACTAATGCTGATAAAAATTTCATTCAAACCTTTTATTTTTGCGCGTTTTTAGAACAGTACACGTTTTTATATAACTTACATCTACAAAGCACCACTATACCTAATCTCTTAGTTACAAAGTAACGTATATAGTTTCATTTTGACGAGACGAAAATAGACGTACACGATTCCTTACTCTCATCGATCAAGAAGTACTCAAAACATTTTCTTAGGGAAAACAATATTCATCGAGTGATGCGTGGGCCGACATCGCGTGGGAGGTAAGTTGAATTTGATCGAGCGCACTTTAAAACGTGTACGGGAAACTATATGAAAAAAAATTGTATTAAGGAAATATTACTGTGATTTTTCATATAAGGGTACTTTTTATTGTTATTTTCCTGTTCTATTATAGGACGTTAAAGTAAAAATCTACATACATATTATAGGTTGATGTGTTATTTACACGTTATATCAATTGAAATTAGTTTACCAATCGGGTTGGTAATGAAAGCATTAATAAACAATGTTAGTGGCAAGCTACTAGTTCTTCACAAATTAAATTCTATTGTATTTAGAAAGACAGTACCAGGGGCTTTAGTCCACTAATGCATTTTAGCACCATCGCAATTCGATGTCAGATCAGTAGTGTGAAGTTGGTACTGGATGCCCAAAAGTGTAAACTTTCAGTATTGAAACCGGTAAAAATGTCAAATTTCGCTTTAAAAACGGCGAAATTTGTCACTGTTAACTATTACTGATATATATATATATATTGAGCTGTTATTTAGCAAAAAGCATTAGTGGACTAAGGCCCCAGGAAGGTAGACTCGTTTGGATCTATTTACGTTCCAGACTGGCTCGGAACTAAAGCAGAACTAATCCTTTTGCTATGTATGTTTCAGTGACATAATTTAATCACATGTCACACTCGGGAAGAAGAGATATTATAGTAGCGGAAAACAGAAATGGGCGGGGCTTAGAGTGCAAGAGAAAATTGAAAACTTATTCAAATCTAAATTTCTAAGAACACAAAATGAATATAGTTCGCTTCTCCATTTCTCTCGAGGAGGTGCATGATATTGACAAGTTCCTTTGTTTTATGTTAATCAGGGATTTGAATAGAAAGTAATCAGCTGTGTATAGGGTCAGATTGTTATAAAAAGCGTAAGGGTTTGGGGTAATTGTATTCTTATGCTAATTTAATGCTAATATAAATCGTAGGGAAACTTAGGTGCTTAAAACAATGCTATCTTTTGGACAATTCGCTTTGGCATCCTCTTACCAGCCATTTTATGTCATTGTATATTATAAAATAGTAATACATATAAATAGATAATAAATAGTAATACAAATAAATTGTTTTATTATGGTACCGGAAAAATACATTTACGAAATGCGTCAATTACTACGGTGACGGAAAACATCGTGAGGAAACCTACCTGTTCCCCGAACAGGTAATAGTGCTTGTAAATGGCGACATGTCTTGCCACCTGTCACATTGACTACTAACTATCTGGTTAACACGTGGGTTCGAGGTAGCCTTAGAATTACTACCTCCGCGATTGCGGAGATGAATACATAAACCTCTGACTACCCCGCAAGGGTTAATAGTCGTGAACGCATTTGTCTTTATGGTACATGTATAAACTCGAGATGTACTTTAAATAGTTCAAGTAGTTCCAAGGATATCCGTAGCAAACTGTAGCAGAACCTTACAACATAGCCTTTATTTTTAAACTACGTCCGTAGTTCGCAGCAAATGCTTTGGAAATTCCTCGCAACATTAGTTGCAGAGAACGTAATTAGATTACTTGCTTCAAGAAATGGTATGCAGACATACATACTCACGTGTTTAATCGCCAGAGGGATGGATTGAGGGAAACATTCTGGTTAACATGACAGTACTTATGGTATTTATAGCTTATACAAAATAATTAAAATACTTCTTGTACATATATAGTCAACTCTTGCAATAAATCAAAAATTAGGCTACTACTAAGCGATATTATATTTACAAGCACATATATACTCTAAGGTTGTGTTTTCACAGTGGACTGGGCAGAAATCCAACAAACACGAATTCATTAAGTATTAGTCTATGTACGTTCTAACTGCATTTGTGTATGCAGTGTATATAACGCTCGTCTCCTTATAGAGGGTAGGCTGAGATCACGCATCCTTATTTCTCTTGATCCTGACAAAACCTCCCTTTCTTCATTGACATCCATACACCTCCTCATACACACTCGGTATGTACAGCAATTGCAAGAAATCTTAGTATATTTACGTTCCAGATACTTTACGTTTCGGTATATAAAGACGTAATAAAACAAAACACTATTAAAACTAAACTCAACTCCAAACAGCCACAACTAACTCCTTATTCCTTTTTATTCCCATTTCGCAACACGACATAAACCAGAGTTTTTTATTTTAAACTACGACTTTTGTTCGTAGCAAATGCGTCGGAATTTCCCGTAGTACGGAGCACTTGTTTTAATTAGATTACTGGTGGCTTTTGTCGCGTCTGGCTTTTCCTTTCTACGGGTTTTCTTGCATTTCCTAAGCGATGCAATCAGTGTGAATGGGTGAGGTTGTACTCTGTGTATGTATATATACGTATGAGTTAATCTGGTCTATGTGATGACTGACTGAACTGGAATGTGCTGCTTTATATATAGATATTAAAGGTGATTAAACATTTGTATATGAGTATAGAATATGTGATGGCTTCCAATCTTTATGTCTAATGTTCGCAGGCTATCTCTCCAATGTTAGAATGTAAAAGAATGTTCCAGAGGCAAACAGGTGAATATTGACATGACTTGAGTATATTATACACTATCACTTCCAGAACATACATACGTGATACTTGTATCTATCTCTTTATTAATCACAAATAATGCAAAATTAAATTACTTAGAAAAAAAAATCATATAATTTATCAGGTTAGTTACAGGTGGCTAGCGTTAGTCTCTGCCTATCCCGTTAGTGACATGGAGGCATGAATATATGTATGTGGTCGTATAATATGTATGGACTCACAAATAGTAATATTAAAACTGAGCAGTACATGCAATACTACATTCTAACTTACGCATGCAACCCACAACTCTTTGTTCCTTCCTAACAAAGATCCTTTCTTACGCCATAGCCCTGTAAGATGTGACTGAGATAGCACACATAGCACTCGTCACCAAAAGCCCTTAAATCCTGCTTTGATACAAAAGCCTCGTACGTGAGTTAGAACAAAAGCTATACTACGAACTTCAAGGACCGTCTCGAGCGTTTAACGAAGGCTGCTACGCTTTTGTTGCGACGCAACGAGTGGCTTAGGAAGGCTGTGTTTGAATGGTGGTGATAAATAACTGCTATTCTGCCAACTGTCATGTATCCATGGGGTCTAACGATGTATTTATATATTTATTAATGTTAGTTTTTATCAATAGTAATTTAAAAATACATTCATACATTCACAACACGTCTGATTCTCTGTTGAGGGGTGAGATCTTGACAAATCACTTCAATCACACTTCAGTGACACTCATGCACACTCGGTGGTTATATGTACTTCTAACGTCACTCTTTTTCAATATCGTCTCTCATGTGTCTTATTTAAAAATATATATATTTTTGTTCATATACACGTGTCTCAGTTGAGAAGCACAAAATCTCACAATTAATCCTCGGTAAAATTATGGATTTTTATGCCATGAGTAATATAATAATATTATATTAGCAAACCAATATACCAATACACAATTCCAGGTCCCATTAAGGCCTAATCTCTTAATCATCTTCATCAACATATTTGTAAGAAACACACTGATATTAGCATTCTATTCGCGGTACCATACATTTATCTCTAAACGAATAAGTATTCAAAACAAAATAAGAACAAAGCTTGCCTTTTCAATTTCAAACTCAAATATTGGTAAAAAGGATAGAAAGATCCAGTGTTTGGCCACGGTAATCTCTGACTCTGAAGCGCGGCTTGGGGGCTACTTAACTCGACGAGGCAAACATAATCTGTCTTCTGTTTTCTTAGCTTAGACTCGCTTATCATATTGAGGTAGTTCTGAAATATTCTTCAATACAAAGAGCAAAAACTGGGTTAATATACTGGTTCGCTACTGAACATAGGAGTAAAGTAAAGTTTGGCATGTCAGTATCTGATTAGGAACATGGTCCTGAAAGTTACATTTTTTTGAAGAATATGGTCCTGAAAAATACAATTTACTTAGAAACATCGTCCTGAAAATTAAAATTTTCTGAAGAATATGGTCCTGAAAAATACAATTTACTTAAGGACGTGGTCCTGAAAGTTACATTTATCTTAGACTATAGTCATGAAAAATACGATTTACTTCAGAAAATGGTCCTGAAAGTTACATTTTTTTGAAGAACATGGTCCTGAAAAATACAATTTACTTAGAAACATCGTCCTGAAAATTAAAATTTTCTGAAGAATATGGTCCTGAAAAATACGATTTACTTAAGAAAATGCTCCGGAAAATCACATTTCTTTGAAGAATATGGTCCTGAACAATACTAATTGCTTAAGAAAATGGTCCTGAAAGTTACATTATTCTGAATAATATGGTCCTGAAAAATATAATTTACTTAAGGGCATGGTCCTGAAAATAACATTTTTCTGAATAATATGGTCCTGAAAAATATAATTTACTTAAGGGCATGGTCCTGAAAATCACACTTTTCTAAAGAATATGGTCCTGAAAAATACATTTTACTTAAAAAAATGGTCCTGAAAATCACATTTTTCTAAAGAATATGGTCCTAAGAATACAATTTACTTTAGGACATGGTCCTAAAAATAACATTTTGTGTAACAGTAAATTGTATTTTTCAGGACCATATTCTTCAGGAAAATGTAACTTTCAGGCCCACGTTCTTAAGTAAATTGTATTTTTCAGGACCATATTCTTCAGAAAAATGTAACTTTCAGGACCATGTCCTAAAGTAAATTGTATTTTTCAGGACCATATTTTTCAGAAAAATTTAACTTTCAGGACCATGTCCTTAAGTAAATTGTATTTTTCAGGACCATATTCTTCAGAAAAATGTAACTTTCAGGACCATGTCCTTAAGTAAATTGTATTTTTCAGGACCATATTCTTCAGAAAAAAGTAACTTAGAAAATCACATTTTTTTGAAGAATATGGTCTTAAAAATATAAATTTACTTAAGGACATGGTCCTGAAAGTTTCATTTTTCTGAACAATTTACATAAGGACTGAAAATATTTTTTTCTAAAGAATATGGAAAAAATACAATTCACTAAAGGATTCAAAAAGGAAAAATATAACTGTCGGGACCATGTCCTTAAGTAAATCGTATATTTCAGGACCATATTCTTCAGAAAAATTTAAATTTCAGGACCATGTCCTTCAGTAAATTGTATTTTTCAGGACAATATTCTTCAGAAAAATGTAATTTTCAGGACCATGTCCTTAAGAAAATTGTATTTCTCAGGACTATATTCTTCAGAAAAATCGTATTTTCAGGACCACGTTCTTGAGTGAATTGTATTTTTCAAGACGATATTCTTCAGAAAAATCTAACTTTCAGGACCATGTCCTTAAGAAAATTGTATTTTTCAGGACAATATTCTTCAGAAAAATCGTATTTTCAGGACCACGTTCTTAAATAAATTGTATTTTTCAGGACAATATTCTCCGGAAAAATGTAACTTTCAGGACAATATTTTTCAGAAAAATTTTAATTTTAGGAACATGTGCTTAAGAAAATTGTATTTTTCAGGACAATATTCTTCAGAAAAATCGTATTTTCAGGACCACGTTCTTAAATAAATTGTATTTTTCAGGACAATATTCTCCGGAAAAATGTAACTTTCAGGACAATATTTTTCAGAAAAATTTTAATTTCAGGACCATGTCCTTAAGAAAATTGTATTTTTCAGGACAATATTCTTCAGAAAAATCGTATTTTCAGGACCACGTTCTTAAGTAAATTGTATTTTTCAGGACAATGTACTTCAGAAAAATGTAACTTTCATGACCATCTCCTAAAGTAAATCGTATTTTTCAGGACCATATTCTTCAGAAAAATGTAGCTCTCAGGACCATGTCCTTAAATAAATTGTATTTTTCAGGACCATATTCTTCAGAAAAATATAGCTTTCAGGACCATGTCCTTAAATAAATCGTATTTTTCAGGACAATGTTCTTCAGAAAAATGTAGCTTTCAGGACCATGTTCTTAAGTAAATTGTATTTTTCAGGACCATATTCTTCAGAAAAATATAGCTTTCAGGACCATGTCCTTAAGTAAATTGTAGTTTTCAGGACCATGCTCTTCAGAAAAATCTGGGTTTCAGGACGATGTTCCTAAGTAAATTATATTTTTCAAGACCATATTCTTCAGATAATCACTCAGGATCATTTTCATTCTCCAGTAAATAGTTATTTTCACGATTATGTGTTAATATTTTTATTGTTATCTTAGGACTATGCTTAGGTTCTTATAATTTTCAGACTCATAATTTTAAATTGTATTTTTCAGGACCATATTCTTCAGAAAAATGATTTTTTCTGGACCATGTTCGAAAGCTAATTATTATTTTAAGTTAATTGGATATTTTATCGTGTCCTAACACTGTCCAGAATATCTTGTGTTTTTAATCAAATAGTAATCAGTTATCAAAGAACGGCCTCTTGCAGACATTGTTACGTGCTGTTTTAGCAATTGTAGACGTATTCATATTTTTCTGCATGAACATACCATTGCAGTATAGTGAAACCGTGTGCGATTGACTTTAATAGTGGATTATGTGAGTGTGATTCATTGATTCAGACACTGTGACACCGAAGTGTTTCAGACAATGACTTATAGATTCTAAGGAATAAGCAGGTATTATTTCAATATTTTCTTTTAAAATTCTGCTTCAAATGTTCTGTGGATAGTATTTACCTTTACAAAGTCCGATGTTCTCAGTTGATCCGTTGTTCAACAAAAGAGTTGCTCGAAAGCCCGCATCCGACTGCCTTATTTGTTTCTAGCGAGGTAGCTCAGTACAACAAATTGTTTGTGGAGTTTGCCCCTTCTTGTTTATTGTATAACATTGGTCTTTGGTACGTAGACACAAATGTATCTGGTTTACGACTATCTGTAGTTGTTTAGTGATGAAATTATTGGGTAAACTTAGAGATATTAGGAAAATGTAAAAGTATATTCATAGATTGAGAGTCAAGCTCCCGATTCACAAAATCTTCGTCACATAGACTCTAGACTAGAAATTTGTATATCTAACGCTATCCTCCTTTAACTTTTGTGTATTTGATAGAGTAAAATTATCTTATAATAGTTGTTACGACGAAACACACGTTCTAGTTCAATCACTTATTACTAAATGCTTAGTTCCTGAAACCAAATGTTTAAGTATAGTTCGTTTCTATAAGAGAAAACTGGATGAGTTACAAATACATATAGTTTTAAGAGATTCGCTATTTATAGTCATGATTAATAACTAACGGGACTTACCTCGTAAGTTTTCATATTATAAAGTTACCTTATACCATATATTACCGATAAGTCCCGTTAGTTATTAATCATTACTAATACATAATTACGGATATATGTATGTGTGGAAATTATATTTTTATTATTATATTATATAAAATGAATTTCATTTAAGACTCAAAGTTTCACAGTAACGATAAAAGTCACTCAGGTCACTAACTACGCATATGCACCGAAATGTTTAACGATCGTAAAACGTATGTATGTTATGCCCCAAAATAAAATGCAACTAATTAGTTAATTAAACTGTGGCTTAATATTTTCCACCACCAACCGTTGCGCTGTACTATATAATCTTTGGAGCGGCGAATCACCAAACCAATTATGCGGGTTGACGGTGCATGAAATAGTTGCTGTAAAAGTCAACTACTTAATATTTCGGATTCAGTACCGTGTCACTAGGGTTAAATTATTTAACTTTTAACATATGTGCAGTTTGGGCTTTGGTTGGAATGTTACAAATTGGTATTTTTCCTTGCATAAGAGACGAGTGAAAATCTAGAGATTTCAATAAATCTAGAATTGTATTATATGTATATAGTAATATGCCGTTTAATAAAATTAATTACTCATTGCTTTATCGATATATGCACATTTGTTTTACTTACATCTATTTACTAGTCTAAATGAGGAGGAAAATGGAAGTAAATGAAGTGAAAGTGATTAGCCAGGAAAAATAGGAATTGTTGATCTCTGTCTAAGCCTCTATAGACATACGGTATTGAAGTGGTAATAAGTAAATCATATACCAATCTAAACTTACTACAAAACTAAGTTAAGGAACCTAATTATTTGAACCAATAATTACCTGTATGAATTAGTAAACCAGAATTCTTGAATTAATTCAACATACAACAATATTCAACTTCTGTGTTTAAAATACAAACATTCACATTTCTCCATAAACATGAATTTTGCATGTCGGTTGCTGTTCTTCGCAATTGGCATGAAAATCTGCATGAAATTGTCAAGGGAACATTATTGACTGCATGAGAACATGAAAAGGAGTGAATAATTGTACTATTGCGTGAAATGTACATTTGGCATACATTTTAAAAAGAAAGAAATGAACATTATACTCTAAGTGGGACGCAGAGAAAACCTTTAAGTAACTATATTCTTTAATATGATTCTTTAAATATAAGATGAAACGACATACATTTCACAAACGTTAACCTTACAGGGTATTCAGTGGTTATTTTAAGGTCATATCAAACTCAACTTTCACTAGATAGTCAATATCCAACGTGACATGTGATGTTACATATCACTACCATTGTTACAAAGACGCAGCCTGTTGCCTATTATGAATAATAGGCAGATTTCTTCAAGATGTTTCCCTAATCACAGAAGCCATATATAACGAAAATTAATTGTGCCGATAATCGACCTTGTAAGCTTTTTTCTTGGTTAGGACGATGTTTACTTATCCAAATGTATGACCGAGGTGTAGAAGATCCTAAGATAAACTTCTTGAGAATAAGACAGATGGTAACATTCTTTTTAAGTACCAGACTAGATCATTTTTATTTGTATTGTTTTACTCTTGCTATCCAGTCTTAATTCATAATTACTTACAGACAAACACTATAATAATTCATACGTAACCAAAACCAAAAACAACATTTAATAATATAATTCCATTTAATTAACAAGAAAAAATAATAAAAATAGATTTAAGCGTCGAAAACTACGGTGAGGGAAAACATCGTGAGGAAACCTACCTGTTCCCCGAACAGGTACTTGTGCTTGTAAATGGCGACGTAGCGGACCACCTGTTACATTGAGTACTGACTATCTGATCAACACGTGGGTTCGAGGTAGCCATAGAATTACTACCTCTGCGATTGCAGAGATGGATACCTGAACCCGCATGGGTTAATAGTCGTAAACGCGCCTGTCTTTATTAGTCTTAACTAAATGTAAAAACAAGATTTGATAATATTTTTCCATTATACAATAAAAAAAATCGTGAATATCTCTAAAAACAGACAGTAACATTTTTTCCAAGACTAGACGATGTTTACTTGTACCATTTTGCTCTAGTTCCCCATCCAAGTTGAAGAGGCACTTACAGGGGCAAAGAGTAGTTTTGTTCTCAATAAGTCGTTTCGAAAGTTCCAGAACGATTCCTCGCTACAATTTTCCCATTCAACTATTCCATTGTTACAGACAAGGGGTTCTAAGAACACGCTGATTGGTCGAAATTATTCTTTATGATATTTACATAGTAAAAATATAGTAAAAAAGTTGGATGTTGTTATTAGTGCTTATAACTTCCCAGTGTACAGGAAGTTACAAACATATGAACTTTTCTATCACGTAGTAAAACTATCAAGTTTGTGATGGCATTTATATGGTGTATGGGTGATATGTTGCTAGATAATTGATGTTCAATAAATAATTATAAATTTAACAAATATTAAATTTCTTTTACCCTCTTTTGACGTAGCTCAGTTGTTTGAGGCTTGAGTCTGTATCACGGGGTACAGGGTTCAAATATCGCTTGAGCATGTTCCAATGGAAATAAAGTTTAATGTATTTCTATGTACATTTTCGTAACATAAATACATTTACAAAAAGCGTCAAATATTACGGTGACGGAAAACATCGTGAGGAAACCTACCTGTTCCTCGAACAGGTAATAGTCAGTGGTTGTAAATGGCGACATGGCTTACCTCCCGTCATATTGAGTACTGACTATCTCGTCAACACGTCGATTCGTGGTGGCCACATAATTACTACCTTCACAATAGCGGAGATGGACACCTGAACCTCTGACTACCCCGCAAGGATTAATGTTCGGGAACGCGTTTGTCTTTTTTTTTATTTACCCTAGTAGTACATATTCTTTTCACACTACACGAAGAAATTAGGTTAATATTAAATTCACGTTTCAGACTAACACAGAGCTATGTATACAAACTCATATTAATTCATAAATGCCACATCATTGAAAACCCTCGCTCATAACGAATAATTTTATTTAATGTTCGGCCTCACGCTCCTGTCTGATTGGCAACGCAATAAGCATTCATGCGAAAAATATTGCTCATATCAAAAAGCCAGGCGTTTCATTTAAAATGGCTTTCATTGAAGCTTTATACAGGTTGAATGTTTTCTACGTACACAAATTAAACGCTTTTCTCGGTATTTTCAATTGTTACTATTGATTACTTACGCACCTAGGTTTATAAATACGGAAGGTCAAATAAAGCAAAAGCTTTCGAAGAACGGTTCACACAAAAAACAAAAACTAAATAAAAATAAGGTTAAATATGCTCTTGAAACAGTGACTATTGATATTTATAGCTATTTTATGTCTCAGTAATATCTGAGCAGTCTCCATAGTCATTTTTAGCCCAATATTATTTCTAACTACATAACGTTAAGAAACAAGTAGGTTATTATTCGAACTAGCAGACTAAACCTAAGAATATTGCCCTTATTTTATTATTTTTTGCCGTTTTTCCCTGCATGTCGTAGGAGACAACTAAGGGACTAGGGGTATATGGAATCTATGGGACAATAGGCAAGCAACCTGTCACCAATAATCCACATGACATCAAAACCTATATAAAAATATACATTCTAATAACTGACCAACATGATGTTTTTATGTGGCCAAGGTTCTGTCTACCGAAAAGTAATAATTAAAAGGTGAATGTACGTATATGTACTACCAAAGTACATACATATTTTGTCTCTTCCGTAATAATAATAATTAAGACACTATTACACAAATTCAACTAGCCCCCTGGTAAGTTCTTTTAAGACTTGACTTAATGACTAGTACAACGTATATTTAAGAAGTATATACTTATTATACATAGATAAATACATATATAATCAACGACCAAACGGGGAAGCAGAGAAAGCGTATTTCTTAACTCTGCCTCCATCGGGAATCGAACCGGCACCTCACGAGTAGCGTTCAAGTGTTTAACTGATCGCGCTACTGTCGTATAACTTTATGTATGTCATCATTTGAGTATCTCAGGTGTTGGAAGTAATGAAGCCATGAATTATCGACGAATTTAGGGTTGGGTTTGTGACGATCTAATAAATTCGGAGTTTTATCGTCCATTAAAACGGAGGGTTTCATATCAGACAGATAACTCAGGTTTCACACTTAAACCTTGTTTCGGAGGTGCTAGAAACAGTGATGGGGCTACATAAAGTTATACATACGAAATAGTAATATAACTTGTGGTGACGAAAAATAGTGTCATAATAATAATTGGACATTATCACACCAATAGAACTAGCCCCTTGGTAAGTTCATTTAAGACTTGTGTTAAGGGTACTAGTCAACGTATATTTAAGAAATATATACTTATATATAGATAAATACATATTTAGCATATATAATCAACGACCAGACTGGAAAGTAGAAGAAAAGCGTAGTTCTCAACTCTGCATCCACCGGGAATCGAACCCGGGACCCCACGATAAGCGTTCCAAGGGCTAACCGATCGCCAACGATGTTAAAACATACATACATAAATACGACCTGGATATCTTAACAGGTAGATAGAAATGCGGGTTTAACATTAATATAGTAAATAAAACGTTTTAATGTATAGTTTGGCAATGACAATTATTAGTCAACCTTTTATCTAATGAAATTGCATTTAAGTATCTTTTAGATATGCCGCAAATTTTAATGTACACATACTTTCACATCACGTCTGATTCCCTATAGGTAGGCAGATATCACGGATCCCCATTTGTCCCGATCCTGACAGACCACTTTCACTTCATTGACACTCATACACCTCCACTTACACACTCGGCAGTTATAGGTACATCTAACGTCACTCTTAAAACATGTATCTGAATATTTTGATTTTCCCACATTATTCAGACGTTCATCTGTATTCACAGTCTTTCAGTTTATTCTGTATGGATTTACTACTATATGTTCGTTACCTGTAGCTTAACTATTAGGGTTGTCATGCCATTGGTATGAACTAATAATGATAGGTTGCTACCCCATCGCCTGAAAGAGTTTAATCCTGAATACCCCTAGCCCCTTTTATATATATCGTCGTTGCCAAACCAAAATCTGCTATGTGCCAAAATTATACTTTCGAGATATTGACAAAAAAAGTTCTCCTGTAAAATTTTATATGAATTTGCATTTTAAATACTATATCAAATGAAAGCTATAGATGTTAGAAATGAACTGATTTGTTATTTAATGACGGAGGTTTAATATTTATGGAATATAATGTCTCCCAGTGCTTATAGACACATGGCAGTTTTTTATACGGTAGATTGATCAGTGTTCTATACGCAGACGTCAAAAAGTTAAAATCTCCAAAAAGTGCACATAGCAGATTTTGGTTTGACAACGACGATATGTTTAATAGCAAAAAAGCGTTTGATGAGTTATTAACGGGATATGTACGAGTAATTAAGCACGTTGAGCTAAGCATGTTTAATTACCCTCATTACATCTTTGCGGTTATGCTGTCCTGCGTAAATTCACCTTAAAAGCGCCGGTATTCTTAAGGTCCCATCACGGATGTCTCATTTTTTTATTTTTATTTCTATTTTATTTTTTTATATTATAAGGTCATACATGTGCAGATTACGGCAGCCTTTTTGCATTTACTTATTTTGTTAAAGTTTTATTATGAAATAAATATTAAACTTTAAATATTTTAACATGTTATACATACATATGCATTCACGACTCCCTTTACATATGGAGAGAACCTTAGAAACAATCTCACTTAGGGGGCTCATGATGACATTGGAACTAAGTCGCCTTCAACGATATGCTGATATAATGGGCAGGTAGTTGGCATTATATTAACGTTGCAGTCTAACATAGCCAATTTAGCACAATTCTTGTAATAGCTTGGTACAGTAATAACTATGATGACTTTATTTTCATACACCATGCAAAGCTAATGAAACTAACATACATACATTCATGCCTCTACGTCCCTAAACGGATAAGCTGAGACTATCGATCGCCAACTGAAACGATCCTGACAAATCATCCTTGCTTCACTCACACCCATTAACCTTCGCATACATGCTCTTCTTTTCTTCAAAAGTATATGCAACTAAAAAAAGCCAACAAGTATAACTTGAAAATACAAGTAAGGGTAACAAAGTAACCCTAGCTCTGTTGTTAGTATAAAAATTGCGGCAATAGAATGTTCCGTTATTTCTTTAGTGTTCCTTTCATGCTACTGTGAAATGAAATTTAATGCTTTTTAAGTTCATTTTGAATTTCAGTGAATAATAAGATAATCCCTACATGATTCCCTCGTGTAGAATTCGTTATATTGTTAGAAGTTAAGAATAAATAAACTTGTAAACACATTACTTTAACACTGTTTAATAGTAAATCATACTATACGAGTACCTTCGCCTTAACAACATAAAATGAAGAGAGATAATGTCCTTCTAATTCTAAGGAAATCCGTTACTTATAAAATGATTGATGTTCTTATATCATCGTTTCTTAATTACATATAGCACATTTATAACGATCTTAATTTTAGGTTCAGAGACTGTGTGATAGTTATGATTATATCCCACTCTAAACTCACTTTTTATCAACTGATTGGCAGAACCAAAATTCATTTAAGTCACGAACTAATAGATAAATTATTCCGAGAAACATTCATAACAAGTAAAATGATTAACACATCTTGTTTGGATATCGGAGAAATTGTACAAATGTAAACATGATAGAGTTGACATGTGAATTGAACCCAAGGCTTAAAATAAAGAGTCTAATATGCTACCGAAAACCTAATTTTGATTTCTTGTTATAACTTATATTTAATATTAAGATAAAATTTATTACATCTACCATATCTCGGTATTATGTATAATATTGTATCGTTTACTTTTAATATACAAATTTAAGTGAAATTAAAATAAGCGACCGATGTTTGAACCAGCTTCTTCGATAACCTTGTAATGACAGCACTTTACTTTGGTTTTTTGTTAAATAGGTGAATCTATTAAATAGAGACTAATATATATTTGTGTTATTATATCTTCCTCTTTGTCATTCCAGTTCTTTTCAACGACCGAAAACCACCTACTAAAGAGAATTTGCACCGAAAATGCTAAAAGACAAACGCTTTCGTCTTTTTGTGTTCACAGGCCATTTCGCTGCACCGCAAACGAATGACCAGGGGCGCAGGAAATGAAAGCCCAGTCTCGCCCGTTCATTGCGACACATTAAAATCCGTACACTTCATAACTAAGAGGCAAAGAAGATATGAAATGAAGAAAAGTTTGTTACGGTTTTACGCCACTCGTACACCTCCTCACACTCTCTACACACTCGGCGGTTATAGGTGCTGAGTGTTAATAAGGCGTAATAGGCTATTTGACTGATTTTGAAAAATTGTTTCAAATTATTCGTTGGT
Source organism: Leucoptera coffeella (assembly GCA_030578115.1). Classification (NCBI taxonomy): domain Eukaryota; kingdom Metazoa; phylum Arthropoda; class Insecta; order Lepidoptera; family Lyonetiidae; genus Leucoptera; species Leucoptera coffeella. The sequence continues at coordinate 307,613 of JAMBLF010000156.1, forward strand.
ATATGATTAATACACCACATGTATATTTCTGCAAATTTTGCAGTATTTTCCGTAAAATATTGAGTTAAAATTTAAATTACAATATTCGCGCTAAAAACGCTGTTTCTGTAATGGCGGACGCCATATGATCTGCGTGACGTCACAGGCAAGTAAACACAAAGATCAAGTACGACAAACAAAAATAATAGCTAGTTTGCGGATTCACATAGAGTGTGTAATAAGGCGTATCAGAGAATTCCATGTGTTTAAGCAACATTCAGTAATTAATTTAAATATACTTTGTATACTTGACCATGTTATTATTCTTGCATATAGTGCACATGCACATGAAGGGGATTAATAAACATAACCTATATATTTTGTGAAACAGCGACGGATATTAATATAAAAAGTAGCTTTATAAATAAATACTTAGATACTTACACACCATCTTTTATATTTTTGAGCTCTGCAGCATAATAATCAGAGTTATTTTTAAAGAAAAGTGCAACCATAAATGCGTCTATCTTAGGTAGATTTCTATTGTCGACTTATACAAAATTCTTGTCTATTTTGACAGCAAATACTATTGTTTATATCACTGATTAATAGTGTCCTGCGGAATTCTTGTAAAAATAGTACAAGAAACGATGGAAATACGATAAAATCACACTAGGTGCATAACAATAAACAATGTTTACTTGCGTGTGACGTCACGCGAGGCGTAGCCAATCACAGAGCGTTCTTGTGAAGGAAGAAATTCAAAAAAATATATAAATTTATTATGTTTATTTTGAAAAATCAATAAATATTTTCGGATAAAATAGAGCTAAATATTGTTTTTTTATATTATTACCTAATAGGATGACCACATTTAGTAACATATTTTTAATAGTGTCAAATAGCCTATTGGTGTATCTGTATTAGGACACAGGCATCCGTTATCTCTGCCTATCTCTCTCCAGGGTTTATATGTATGTTTACATTCGAACCCCAATGTTTACGCTTAAATCTTGTGTTTATATTTTCGTTATTCTTAAAACATTATCTCTTTGTAACCCTTTATTGTAAACTTTAGTATGTAACAATAGCCTTTTTGACATTAAAGTATGTATGCGATGAGGAATGATATCAATAAGACGACTATTTTCATTACTAAGCTATAATCAGTTATATAATAAATTACCAGCATTTTGACAACAATAACAAGTCAAATCGCCAATAGGTGGCTTGTAACTTCAGTCTCTTATACATCTAACTACGCCAAGAAAAATGACAGCTAGATACATTTTCCACGTAACAGACTAACACAGGGTTACGTTGATGTTGTGATCAGTAATGGTCTGAATTTCTGATATAAATCTCCCTTTGGCCAAGATTTATTGGGCTCCCTCATTATTGCTAAACTGACCTTTTCTTGTACAGTTACCAGAATTTATTATCTTGCGGTTTTGTTTTGTTTGGCTCGCAAGCAGAGATACAAATATACCTAAAGGGTACATAAAAACTAAAAACAAACGCGATCACGACTATTAACCCTAGCGGAGTAGTCAGAGGTTCAGGTTTCCATCTCCGCAATTGCGAAGGTAGTAATTCTATGGCCACCTCGAACCCACGTGTTAACCAGATAGTCAGTACTCAATGTGACAGGTGGTAAGCCATGTCGCAATTTTCAAGAACTATCCTCTGTTCGGGGAACAAGTAGGTTTCCTCACGATGTTTTCCCTCACCGTGCATTTCGTAAATGTATTTTATATCTAAAGGGTATGTACAAATGTCAGCTGATAGTCCCTGGGTGTTATTACAATGTTGCTTATCGACTTTTTTACTTTTATCATAAGAAATGTGCTAAATTTATCTGGCAACAGAGGTTCAACTGGTTTTTTTTTGATACTTATCCATCCATTTGATTTCTTAACTACATTCATTCTCATATGTCTTATTGGGCGGCAGTCAGATAGGCTCAATTTTGAAAGAGAATTACGTTAGGAGTACCTCTAACCGCCGAGTGTGTATAAGGAGGTGTATGAGTGTCAATGAAACAAAAGTGGTTTGTCAGGATCGGGACAGATATGGATCCGTGATCTCTGGCTATTCCTCTACAGGGAATCAGGCGTGATGTGTATGTATGTATTCATTCTCCTTTCTAAATGTTTTTGAATGTATCTGAAATATATTTAATAAAGTCAAAGTCAAATGTTTTTATTGAAAATAAGTACAAGTACAGTACATTCATTAAATGTCAAAATATTTGCCTGACACTGGTTGTCTCTTAGCATTATAATTGTACCGTTAAGCTATGATAAGACATATTAAATAGCGTATAGATCTTAATAACCCAGCATCATCAAATACGATGCATTCACATAATATCCGTATCAAACATAAAAGAAGGCTCCATAAAAGACCTAACGTCTTAATAAAACGCATAAAGTCTCACAATATATGTTAATGATTTCCCGCGTCGCTTTTATGTTTTTTATTTAATATCCTGACTACGGGCAAGGAATGGCGTGCTTTTAGCCAGCCCAAGATTTATGTCAAGTAGGTTTCATACACACAGCAAAGAGGTTGAGCGAGTAATGCCCCATTACACGAGCAGAGAACATTTTATTACAAACATCATGCGGATGAAAATATTCCTTTTGAGAGTATCATGGTCTCGTGCTAGTCTGGAAAATAAGAGTATTAAGTAGCTTATTTTTCCCTTGTATATGTTAAAAAGGGACATGGAACTATGACTAATTGGGATCCATATAAGTACGATGAACTAGCAATACGTTCGTATCCTATATCAATGCAATGCCAAACCTAAAATATTACATTTTATCCCGGTATGAAATAAATTAGTATAAATTAATAAAATCATTACGGAACTTACTTATACTCTATTCCAATATCAATGCCATGAAAACCTACATAAGAACGTAGTACTAGAACTGAAATACTTGTTCTAGTATGTGTAATTCTGTATTAAAGGAAGAAAGCGACAATGAAAGTAATAAGTAAAGTAAGTAATCACTACATAATATAAAACAAAGTCGCTTTCTTTGTCCCTATGTCCCTTTGTATGCTTAAATCTTTGAAATTACACAACGGATTTTGATGCGGTTTATTTTAATAGATACAGTGATTCCAGAAGAAGGTTTATATGTATAATAACATTCATTAAATAGTGGAGTAGGCTATATATTTTATACCCGTGCAAAGCTGGAGCGGGTCACTAGTAAGTAAATAAGTAAAGTTAATAATAGTAGTAAGTCAGTAATAGTACATCTACCCACAAGGGTATAAAAGCATAATATAAATATATGTACGTACTATACACATATACTCTACCGCCATAATTAATTCCTTGCCCCTAAATTATACGCAGGCCGTTGCCCGCAAAACCCAATCACCCGTGGCTTAGTGAATGCGTTAAGCGAGGGACACATGCCCTTATCAAATTTACTATGCTTGTATTTGATTAAGGGAATAAAGGTTTAACTTATATGCTTTAATAATATAATAATAAAAGCGTTTATTTACAGCCACAAAAACATACACAAAACAAAACGTTTACAATTAAAACTTACAAACAAACTTGTGCATGTTATTGTCGCAGCAAAAGGGTTCCAACTCAGCTGGCTATGTTGCGTTTGATAGCAAACGCAACGCTGGTCTTATGTCGGAACCATTAGAGAGCAATATTACATTCACTCGTACATACATAGTGTAAAGAACAGAGAAGCATGTATGAGAAGGTTAATGAATGTGAGTGAAGCATGATAGAGTTGTCAGGATCGTTACAGGTGGCGATTGAAAGTCTTTGCCTATCCCGATGCGGACGTAGAGGCGTGAATATATATATGTATATGAAAAATTTTAATTAGTGTGTAGTAAAATATTTATATCTTAAAAACTGTGTTATTATGAAAAATCTAATAATAAATGAACAAAAGTTATAGATATAATGTCATAAGGAACATTGGTGGCAGGTTGCTAGCCCATCCCCCTATAGATCCCTTTAACCCGTAGTTCTTAGTCAACTCCTACGACATACCGCGAAAAACAGCAGCTAGTTAATATTATTTCAACGTACCATGCATGGGACTAATAGTAACTGAAAAGCTAATATATATTCATGGTACTGTCTACCTCAAATACATATTATATATCACACGAGTACATGTTTGTATCTGCAACAAAGTGAAAAAAAAAGCAACAAATTAAACACAGATGTCGCTCCACGTACATTTGCATGAATTAGACGCGCGTGCTCTTTATGTCTTTTTCTCTGACATTGCGAGTCGGGGACTTGCATAAATATTCTAAATAATGCAAACACATTGCGTTTCTGATCACTGGAATGGTATATACATTTGACGACCTCCGTGGCGCGATTGGTTAACCACCTGAACGCTAATCGTGAGGTCCCGGGTTCGATTCCCGGTGGAGACGGAGTAAAGAACTACGCTTTTTTTCTCCGTTCCAGTCTGGTTGTTGATTATATATACTATACATGCATTTATCTATGTACAATAAGTATATATTTGTTAAATATACGTTGACTAGTACCCTAACACAACTCTTAAACAAACTCATCAAGGGGCTAGTTCAATTTGTGTAATAGTGTCCCAAATATTATTATTATTATATAGAATACTGTGCTAGAAAAGTCTTTAATTTATTGGGTGCATGTATTTTTCATTTACGTACATAAAAGTGAGTGAAAATATTATTAGAAAACCTACCTATCCCTCGGGATAGGTAATAGCCAGTGCCTGTATACGGGGGTATAGTTCACTACCTATCACGTCGGCTCATATCTAACTTGCCTTCGAAAATTCGGGAATGGGAACTTAATCCTCTGACTACCCCGCCGCATTAAAATGGAAATGTGTATACACAAGTCGTAACGCTTATGTATATATAATGTAAACTATTGGTTAGTCAATAAATGTGTAATATAAACTTTAATTATTACCTATAACCGCCGAGTGTGTATGCGAAGATGTATGAGTGTCAATGAAGCGAAAGTGGTCTGTCAGGATCAGGACAAATAGGGATCCGTGATCTCTGCTCTACCCCTCTACAGGGAATCTGTATGTGTGTATTTTATTTTGGTATGAAATAGTCAGAATTAAATAAATTGTTTCCAAAACCATTATTTTACCCACACCTTAAGCTAACCCTAAAAAGATATCAATCAAATATATTATACATATACAAGTTAGTTCCTAAATTGCATCTCAATTACTGTACAGCGCCATCTCTGTATGCAATTAGGGAACTGCTAAACTAAGCACCTCATTATACTGACATTTAGTGGAATTAAATCTTAATTGTGACAAGATAGAGTAGTGCTTTGTCCTATGTTGATTTGGGACTTCATAGAACGTCAACTAGCTGTAGCTTCTCAAGGCAAGTGCACGTAGCGTGAAGAACAGAAAAGCATGTATGAGGAGGTCAACGGGTGTGAGTAACGCAAGAAAGATTTGTCAGGGTCGTTCCAGGTGGTGAACGATAGTCTCTGCCTAAAGCTATAGGGACAAAGAGGCGTGAATATATATGAGTGTGTGTGTGTAAACTAGTTGTATTTTGGTATTAAGGGACCTAGGGTAAATAAAATAACCAACTGTTCCAGTTTTACATATTATATCACATACATTATCACAGAAAATAGTAACACAAAAAGTTAATTAAGCATATATATTTCTCGAGATTTTATACAGAAAGAAAATAACAAGATGTAAGTATATTTGAAACTCCTAAATGCATATACATTTACATCCTTTAATCCCTTTCGAGGTGGACAGAAACTCGGAGAAATAATATCTCCTAGGTCACTTTTTAGCAAGAATATTATGTTACACTTAATACGAGTATATTTATCAATCCTCAAATAGATATACTGTCTTAAAATTCATTATAAAAAGTAAGAACCACAAACTATAAACCATAAACTTATACATTAAACTCTATACACCCTATTGAATCTTAATAATACGTAGACATAATAATACGTTGATTCGTACGTATCTATAGTAGGAAATCCAAACAGCGAAGAAGCCATTAGCATATCAAACAACAAGGAAGGCACTTAATCTGCCAAAACACACAACTAAGGGAGAATTGTTTGCGTTTAATCTCTTCCTTACTTCAAAATCGTGAAATCTAGAATCATGCTGGGATGAACTAGTAACTGAGATTTTGAATCATAGATACATACAGACACACTCACGACTCTGATCTTTAAAGGAGTGGACAGGATTAGTTGTTACGAAAAACTTTTTATCACGTTTACACAGCCGTCGTGTGACTATGAGAGAAATATGTTATGAAAATAAACTACATGCTTCAACATTTCAGGTGCACAAAACTTTAGTACCACAGAATCTTATCGACATATTAACAAGAGTACACAGTATCTCAGAGCCTTTATGTGAGTTATTAACAATATCGTATATTTAGTTAACTTGGATAGTAACTAACAACCATCATCAATATAAGTTCTCTTAATAAAATGCTAATGAAGCGAAAATATTGTTTTAGCCTAATCACTATACTCGTAATATGATGTTAAGTGAAAATTGCATCTCTTTATAAATAAATATATATATCTACCGTAATATATTTCTACACATGTACACGTAATAAAAGTTTATACCTTATTATAATCTGTAACATATAAATTCACTTTCTAGTTAAACTATAAACAAATGCAGGCGAATTGTAACGAAGTTTGCTAATTAGCATAAAGTCTAATTCGCGCAAAGTTCCTTCAAACTAAAGGCTTAACATTAATGAGAGACCTAGAACACTTAGGCTCACTTTAATTGCAAACCGGTGTGGAATTATTTCTACCAGTGCCTACTTATGTGCAGTTAAATTTATAGTTATTAGTTTAGTTATTCTTTTATAGTTTACTTACTACTTTTTTACAAAGTTTGTAGTATGCTTATGCTATTATATTTTAAACTTTTGTAATACGTGTATTAGATTCCTAACTGTCTCTTGGAGGAGACAAAAGAATTGTGACTCATGTTTCATTGTCCAGATAATAAACATTGGTGAGTTAAAATATACTAAATTTGAATCTTAAGAGTAAATATTTTTCTTACAATGTTTTCCTACACAAAATCCAACAGGACTCGATTATACAATACAATCACTCATCGCCTGCCATTAATTTTAATATAAAGTGTAATGTTTCAATAAAAAATATAGTTACAACACATACTTTAAAAGATGCAGTTAATTACATTATTTCTTAGTCCCAGATTAGCACTTGATAGAATAATAATTAAAGGTGCTGTCTAGAAAAGTAATATATTTTATGTTTATTTACAATTGATAAGCTACATATCATTACGAATTTGTTTAAATTTCGTATAACTTTTTTCGCTACTAGAGACTAAAAGTTACACGAAATTATGCATGTACACAAGTTTCTTTTGACTCAACATATGAGTAAATCATAGGCTTACTTGTAAAACAAGCCGATGTTCTTTTCCACCGAAGGCTTCTCCATAAATCAGCCTTGACGAAGGCTCCATCGCATAATTTATGGAGGTGCCTACGAAACATTTTCTTTCTATTTACTCACACGAAATGATACGGAATATTGTGGGATCTGCTTTACATATGCCTAGGGACTGATTCCCACTAGCTTATGCTGAGCCGACTGGGATTTTAACGCATGTGCTAGAAGGGTATTTACATTGAGTAACCAGCTGCTTTTATTCCATAATGAAGGAATTTGTATATGAACTATTATGTGAATTAAATGACATGGTTGTATTCTTTTAATCTTGAAAGTATAAAAGATTATGGAACTCGGAGTTATTGTAAGTGATAAATGACCTTCATAATCATCAGTAATTAGATTGTTAATCTCAACAACCAATATTTAAATTTATATTTACCCCTTTAGCATAGCATAGACGTGAATGTATGTACGAGACTGTACATACGAGTACATATACACGGAACGAATTCGTAGTTTTAACTGATACATATGTTTCATCATTATGCTTTTCTCACCTTATGTAATGAATATAAAAACTACAAATCGCTTAGTTATCTCTTACATATTGAGATTAATAAACAGTTTATATGTAAGTTAATTACTACATAGTATAAAACAAAGTCGCTTTCTCTGTCCCTATGTCCCATTGTATGCTTAAATCTTTGAAACTACGCAACGGATTTTGATGCGGTTTTTTTAATAGATAGAGTGATTCAAGAGGAAGGTTTATATGTATAATAACATCCATTAAATAGTGGAGTAGGCTATATATTGTATACCCGTGCGAAGCCGGAGTGGGGCGCTAGTATACATATAAACTGATAAAGAGTTAGCTAGAATACATTTTGACCAATTCCGCTTCTTTAAGAGCCACTTGAGATTGGAACGTATTATCTCAGCGTACCTATTCCAACCTATCTGAATACCCGAAAAGCAATCATTGTCGTGATTTATTGCCATCTAGGGTGTATTAATCACGACCTTTGCTTCGTGTTTGTTTAGGGTTGTCCTAATTTTAGAGTTTTAGGTCATACATAGGCCGTAGAGCTTTTGTTTTATAATAAGGATTCGTAGAGAAATGGCTTTGAAATGTATATTGATTATGTTTATTACTCGTGTATTTACTTCTGTCTAGTGTAAATAAATGACTGAGTCCATCTTTGAAACCGTTTGTTGATATTTGCTACATTAAACTAATTTTAAACAAAACAGTCACTCTTTTAGTGACAGATACTTTTTTGCATTATCTATTAAAAAATGATATGTTTTATATAATAGGGAAGTATCCTCACCATGTGGAAATATTACAATATGAAATATTATAATATTTTAGATTATTGAGAAACACACGGTCATATACATAGAATGTCCTAAAATTATATCATCCCCCGTATAGTTTAATATATCCTTAATTTTATATAAAATAATAATAACAGTGCACATAAAAACTATATATTTTCATATTCTACACTTAAAAGCACAATACAAACCTAACCTAACACTTTTATAAAGAAACGTAACTGAATTAAATTCTTCACGTACGTTATTTCTTCACGTTTTAAACCTTACAGCTAGCCATGCAGGCTTTTAGGATTTATTTCACCTATGAGACGCGGTCCGGTGGAATGGTCCGTAGCAATTCCGTAGCAAACGGAGTTACTACGTTGCAACGTGATATGGTTTAATAAAGTGCTTTCAAAGGTCATATGGGGATTGAACAGGTGGGATTAAGGCTGTAGCAAGCTTGGGTTTGATTACCATCAAAAATTCAGAACTTTGATAATATTATAAAATAATGCTATCATCATTTTATAACTCGTCTGTTTTTTTTCTCAGTGAAAAAAGTATCATGTAGTAAACTTAATTATTTAAGCATATATTTTTAATTACTGTATCTTTAATTGGTTTGTTACTGTTTTGTTTCCTTTGGAATAAATAAATAAATTTTTGGTTTCGTATGTGAAATTGTGTATGAATATTCTACGTAGAGGAATTTAAGAAATACAAAGTATTAAAGCGAAATTATTTTACTATGATAATAATAATATTTAGGACACTATTACACCAATTGAACTACCCCCTTGGTAAGTTCATTTAAGACTTGTGTTCAGGGTACTAGTCAACGTGTATTTGAGAAACATAAACATATTATATATAGATAAATACATACATAGCATATATATAATCAACAACCAGACTGGAAAGTAGTTCTTAACTCTGCCTCCACCGAAAAACGAACCCGGGACCTCAGGACAATTGCGCCACGTAGGTCATCAAGATTAAATAATAATACCCAAACGTTTGCTAAAATATTAAACTGAACACTTTATATATTTAGTGGAAGTATTCAATCTCTTTTTAATAGACATATATGTATCTAAAATGAATACATTTTACAATCATTAAAGTAAAGAATCACTTAGACTTTCATTCCCGGCGACACTTCTGACTTTATTGCCCTGAAAATTAGACTCAGCCTGAAAAATTACTTTGTTTGCATATTTTAGGCATAAAACTCGAATGTCCTTGCGCCGTGTAATGAGCCATTAGTTGCCAAAGAGGCTGTCTGGGTGACGAAACCTCTTTGCCACCAATAGAAAAGACTCTTTAGCTTTTTGCGTGACACAACGTATGTATCACGACTGTAATTCTGTCAAAAGGTAAGCATAGTATTGCTGGCCGATGAATATTATGATAAAGTCAATCTTTTGTTCACCAAATAAAATCTACTATATAAATATAGATATGTATAACTATTTAAGTATCAATACATATAGTACATGAGATTATGATATTGATTTTTTTATCTCTATTCTTATCATAGACATTTTAAGCTTAATTGTAAGTTATATCAAATATTTTTTTATTAAATGATTGACTTGAATGTTAACTATACACAGTGGAGTTCCATTTTATCGAAGACCGTTTTTAAAATTTTGCGTGAATATTCACATCTTGGACCACATTTACGTACATATATCCGCCTTTACGTCTCCAAAAGGATAGGCAGATACTATCGATCACCATATGTAACGATCCTAACAAACTCCAGTTTCTCACACCAATTAACCTTCTCATGCATTTTTTCATGCTACGACCATCATACATCGCTTAAGAAAATGTCTTTAAAATAGGTATTAGTTTATCAAACTACGATAGGAATTATGTTCCTATATTCTATGTCCTCAATTCTTATCTCACATACATAGTCCTCTAAAGAGGTACAAACCTCTTAGAGGCCACAGGTGTTGTGGTAGAGACTCCTTAATATTAGATGAGACCTCCTAAAATGTGAGGGAACACTTCACTCCCTCACGCTACGTCTCTGTTAGGGTAAACTGGGTGATGGATATCATAAATTAATAATACAATAGATGTATAGGCTATTTTGGTATCGGTAATATTTTAAACAGGTTATTGGAACTCTCTGTAGCTAATCACTACATAGTATAAAACAAAGTCGCTTTCTTTGTCCCTATGTCCCTTTGTATGCTTAAATCTTTGAAACTACGCAACGGATTTTGATGCGGTTTTTTGTAATAGATAGAGTGATTCAAGAGAAATGTTTGTATGTATAATAACATCCATTAAATAGTGGAGTAGGCTATACATTTTATACCCGTGTGAAGCCGGACCGGGTCGCTAGTTTTTATAATAAAAAGGTTATAATGTCATTTACAGTTTAATGACCCATATCATGAATTACTACTCACTTTAGTCTCATATATTGTAAATGATAGCAAGGTTATCGTTTTAAATTGGAACTTATGATTATAAGAATTTTAAATGTATTGTGATTAGTTCCCAAACTTTGATTTTTGTTACTCTTTTTATCAGACGGTACACAAAAATATTTTACACGCGTCACATACTTTTTGAAATTGAAATATTGCCAGTCATGAAAATCCACTTTTTTTATATATTTTCTTGGAAATTATTCTTCGGTTTTAAAGAATATTTTGGCAATCATTTTAAATATCACACATAGTGTATAACATAACATATTTTGTTGAATACAATATATTCATGTATAAAATAAAACTATTATTAACAATAAAAAAAACTGTAAAGGAAAAATATCTTACATAAACCTTTAGCTCCTCGATGTCGGAGAAAGGCACGGTCATGTATGTATGTCATGTATCATGTTACAATAACTTGTAAAAAACCTTATTTCCACCTCAACCACGTAAGCACATTTTCTCAATCATTATTTATCCATCCCTATAACATGTTCCATGATATTATATCACTTAAGGAACATAAAACATATTCACTGTATCGCAATAATTATTATAACTTTTTTGTTTCTTATAATTTATGATATACTATGAATCTACCGCTGCGTTGCTTGAAATATTTTATTATCTTAAACACTTATTACAAAAGGCTATACTTCAACTGCCTTACAACTTAAAGAATTGTTAACAAACTACATACATACATCGAGCCAGTTTCTATGTAGAAGGGTAGGCAGAGATTACGGATCTCCATCTGTCCCGATTCTATAGGTACTTCGAATGTCACTCTTTTACAATATGGCGTCTATCTGACCGTCCAATGTTTGTGGCGACCTCTAGAGCGCCACACTCACAGAGAAACCTAAGTAAACCTAGGTTGCAATTAGTTAAACATAATTACCACAGATGACGCCGCCAAGAATATAATATAATAATTGCACACAAATCAATTCCTAGAACGCGCAAGTGAAATATTTATCGGAAACAAGATATATACAAATTTCCATCTCAGGCCATTAGCCTGGACGAACACCTGCCCAGGTAGGAAGCTTCCTCTTTTCATGTAGGACACAGATAAACCTACATGTTTAATAGAAATCAAACTAGTTCAACTAATAAACTTAGTAACAATATTGTGTATATTTTGTCCATTCGTTTTAAAATAATTATAAGGAGCATCGACGATATTTCGAAAAGAACGGCAGCTAGTTAGCTAGAATTCTTTTTATGTCTTAAACTAGCATAGGAGCCAGTTATACGTTAAATAAATTAATATTAATCTATCCCTGAGTACCAAATATATATTTCTAATTTCGTAGCTTATCATCTACAACCAAACGAATAATCTTATCTCTTCAACACAGTATAGATTTATGAGCATAATTTTATTACCAGCGATCACGCAGCCGTTTTATTGATGCCTCTTTAACGACATGTACGGAAGGTTTCGGAACTGGAATGAGTCATTTATCATCATTTTTATGTCCTTATTTCCTGAGGCATGCGTGTCATTAAAGTTCTATATCCTGAGCTAGTCTGGAACATAAAATATGTTATCATTTACATCGTTGTCCTTAGACAAAAGACAAACGCACTCACGACCATTAACCCTTGCGGGGTAGTCAGAGGTTCAGGTGTCCATCTCCGCAATTGCGAAGGTAGTAATTCTAAGGCCACCTCGAATGCACGTGTTAACCAGAGAGTCAGTACTCAATGTGACAGGTGGTAAGCCGCCATTTACAAGCACTAACGATTACCTGTTCGGGGAACACTGGTTCGGGGGTTCTGGTTTCCTCATGATGTTTTCCCTCACCGTAGTATTCCTTAGAGTAAATTTTATAAAATATATGAGAAATAAGAGTTAAAAATCTATATGGTGATGGAATTGCATCCTGTCACAAATATTCCATTACTATGTGGTTGAGATAACCACAATATTAATGCAATAAAGTGACCTAGGAGATCGTATTCCGAGGTTCTGTCCACTCCGAAAGGGATTAAAGGGCGTGAATTTACATATTTATATATGAAATTGGAATAAAACAAAACTTGTAGCTTTTTTTCTCTTGGACTGTGTGTGTAGTAAATTATTATAGAAGAGTACGAGCATAATAATATATTTGTCAAAATTGAAAAAGTTTACTATCATTACTTTCTGCCTCACTCATTATGAAGTAGGGGCGTGAACACACATATTATTGTAAAGCATTCATATATATTCACGTCCTCTAACCCCTTTCGGGGTGGACAGAACCTTGAAGACGATAATATATCTAAGGACACTTTTTAGGATAAATATTTAGCTAGTAATGTTATATGGAACATTGTTGACAGGTTGCTAGCTTGTCGCTTAATAGATTGCTTTGACCTCTAGTCCCTTTGTCACCTCCAATGACATGCCGGGAATAACGGCAGCTAGTTTGCATTCTTTTGCGTCCCAGTCGTCGATGGACTAAAACTAAAATACTAAAGCATATTAAAACTAAAGTTTATGTTGATTTCTAGTCCATAGTTATTAATCTTCTTATTTGCCTTACGATCTATTATTCTAGGAATAAAGCAACTGATAACATTCTATTCTAGTCCTAAAACAGCTCAGAGGTCCCAAAATAACCGAGAACCTCGAGATATATCTTCATTTCCGCTGAGAGTCCTTTTCCGGTCACCGGATTCTTCCGCTGTTTAAATGTACTTTATTGTGTTAGTTCTAAATAAGGATGAGCGTGGACTAAATTGGTATAAAGTTTGTGATATAGAGCCCTTCTTCAGTCAACATTACACCTGGTTTAAACGTGACTTATTTTGTCTTGGCTTGTATCATGTACATAATACGAATCTTGTTGGTACGTATAGTTATGTACAAAATACGTTGTAGTTGTATATATATATATATATATATATATATCTCTGTTGTTCTTCCCAAAAAATGCAGAAGTCAACATACATAAATACACATTACGCCTGATTCCTTGTAGAGGGGTAGGCAGAGATCACGGATGCCCATCCGTCCCGATCCTGACAAACCACGTTCACTTCCACCTTTGACACCCATATATCTCCTCATACACATTCGGTGGGTATAGGTACATTTAACGTAACCCGTTCGAAGATGACAATCTTTGTTTATTCTATTTGTTAATAGGTCCTAAGTAATCTTTCATCTATATTTTAAATTATAGCATGTACAAGTATAAACTTGATAGAAGCTAAAAGGTTAAAAGGGTCGTTAAATATGTTTTCGAGATCCCGTCTACCTTGAAAGATATTGAAACCAACACAATTTTATATATACGTATGAAATCTCATGAACAGGTTGCTAATTCATCGTTCAATAAATTCCATTTATTCTACAACATTCACAGCATCTATTTCGTCAGACTATCACAGGACGTTAGGTCATTTAATCCGTCCATTTTTCAATAGCAAGTGGAATGCACAAAAGTTTTCCAGATAAAAATACTATTTCGTGATGGATGGCCCTCCGCGAGGCGGCGTGATACGAATGATTGGTCGTCAATCAAACTCACAGCGATTGTGAGAGCGTGTTTTAAATTGTACCATTTTATATTTCGCACCTTTTTGAACCTAACCAACTGTGAACTAAGGTTGCGATAGTCTGCTACATACATATACATAGAGGTGTGAACACACATAATATTGTAAAGCATACATATATATATTAACGTCTCTCAATCTTTTTCAGTGTGAACAGAACCTTGGAGACATGAAAACATCTCTTTGGTTACTTATTAGACAACCACGTGAATTTTGGGGTTTTCGTGTTATATGGAACATTGGTTGCAAGCCTATCGCCCAATAGATTCCATTGACCCTTAGTCCCTATGACGCCTTTTATGACATGTCGCAAAGAGCGGCAGCTAGTTAGCATTCTTTTAAAGTCTCGAACACACATACATACATATATAGTTAGTTACAAAACATAGAAAGTCTACGTATAATCCATATTTTTCCCGATCCGTATAAACCACGTTCATTTCATTGACACCCATCTAATTATACATACATAGACTATAAGTAAGATGAATGCTAATCAGCTGACTTCATGGTGAAGTAGAACTGGACTAACAATCAATTACAAAAAATAAACACCGAAAATTTAATAATATCTCTTTGTTTACATACAATAACACAATAATAGCAACTAGCAAACCCTAGGCAACTATCTAATAAATGATAATCAAGTGACTAACTAGCAACGGTTCAAAAATATAGTCGCGTCCCATAAATATATAATGTGTGCATTTAAAGCGAAATTTAACTGAAATTTAGAGCATTTTATGCTTAAAAGCTGCATGCTCTTAAAATGTTAGAGCATTAAAATCTCTCGTACTACGGAGCATGCTACGAAGCTATTCCTCAAACGTCCCTCGGGCTAAATAAATTCAAAGTAATCGAGATGCAAAATCGAAGCTAGTTATACAGACTTTAAGTACTTGTGCTGATTTGGGAGTAGATAGATTGTTACCATCTGTTTTTGTGTAAAGGGCAAATATGTACACTCTCGTCCTTCTATTGCATCAAGGGTAATCAGAACTTTTGATACACAATTACAATAAAATCCATGGATTCAATTAGTCAGCATATCAAGTTCGTTATAGTACCTATTACTTATGTTTTTTTTTAAATGACAAAAGGAATATATTATTATATGGGTGAAGTGAAAGGGCGGTTACATAGAGACCGGCTCAATAGGACATATGACAGTCATATAGACGCCATATTGAAAAAGGGTGTCGTTAAAATTACCAACCTATAACTGCCGAGTGTGTTTGAGGAGGTGTATGATTTTCAATAAAGCGATTGGGACAGATAGGGATCTGTAATCTCTGCCTACCCTTCCACAGATAATCAGGCGAGACCTGTATATATTTATGTACTATTATTGCCTTCTCATACACACTCAGATTGACACTTAAATATATCTTGTAATATATTTATAATCTAGAAAGTCCTAATTTATTAGTTGCACGAACAAAATATCCAATTAACCCAGGTTCAATTGTAATGAAAAGTCTAGAACTTTAGGCCACTGAGTTAGGTCTTGGACAAGTTTTCAATTATAACTTGGCTCTAATCAATCTTCAACGTGCATTTGCATAATATAATGGGAATACATTATCCGGTGCTAGTCTGGGATAAAGATTTAGGGCAATCAACTGTCTTGTTCAATATTTTACAACATAGTTTTCATAATATGTTGTTTGTTTGTTGTTGTGGGATTATGGTTAGTCTAATACTGAGGTTGTTTGATTTCATTAATAATAATATTTTTCATCAAACATAGTTCTTAATATGTCGTCTGTCTTTTAAGAATAAATTCTCAATTACACGATAATAATACATACATTCAATACATACATTCACGTTCTCTTATCCCTATTGGTGCAGACTGAACTTTGAATTAGATTTTTTAGCTTGAATATTGGGGTTGCGAGGTTATGTTCCCCATTTTTGGTGACAGGTTGTTAGCTTATCGCTGAACAGATTCCATTGGACCTAAGTCTTTTAGTCGGTCCTACAACATGCCGGAAAGAAATGCAGCTAGTTTATATTCTTTTTCGTCCCAGTTAGCACGGGACACGTTAATAAAAAAGGATTGAATATAAGCTTGAGTGTATATATTTGATTTTACAAAGGGTTTCACAATTAATATACATAGTGATGTAATATTATATTTAAAGGAATTGTACTATTATGTTTCCCCAGTACTTTCAATCTATCAATTAAATGTCAAAATAGACTGTCTAAATGTCAATTGATTGCCTATAAGATGCTTTTCATGCGGATGCTCTTTCATGTAGGCACCGACTAAAGATTAATCCAATCTAACGGTCGGTGGGCTAGCAATAAATACATACACACCAATTCCGATTCCTCGTAGAAGGGTAGGCAGAGATTACGGAGCCCTTCCCAATCTTGAAAAACCACTTTCACTTCATTGAAGCTGAAACACACTCGGCAGTTTAAGGTACTTTTCGAGGAAGGGTGACGTATCAACGCTATTACAATCCTGATAGGTATCCTATTTGTCTACTTATTTAATATACAGCACTATGTTGTAAGCAATAATATGCTCTAGTTCTACCACTGAGTTTTCTTACGTCAGGTTCGGCCCAATAATACATATAACAGTCAGATAGACGCCACATTAAAGATTTTAAAAGTGCCTATAACCGCTGAGTGTTAATAATGCGAAACAGGTTTGTCAAGATCGGCACAGATGGGGATCGGTGATCTCTGCCTACCCCTCTAAAGGGAATTTGACATAATGTGTATATATGTATGCTCTACCGCAAAATATTTTCAAACGTTTAAGATGCTTTCAGACGTACTACGAATGTGCTACGAAATAAGCATTGCATTTCGTAGGCTCCGCTGTTGCTTTTGCCAACCGTAGCAAATTGGAAATCGGACTCTGGACTAGCCTTAAGCCATAGAGCTAAAGTGCATGCTATCACGACTATTATCCTTTGCAAGGTAATCAGAGATTTACATATCCTTCTTTGGAATTGTGAGGCAGTGGTAGCTGGCAGCAAACTTATACTTATATATCATCATCTAAGATGACGTTAGTGACGGTTATAACTGAATAATTTCAATATAAATCTGTATATATACAGGGTGGCGCATTCAAAACGGTCAGTATGGGAAAGTCTGAAACTATAAGAGATACGAAGATTTGTTCTTAGGAACCATGTCACCGATTTTGATAAAAAGGAAAACTGCATTCATACTTTCTTTGAAAAAACAACTGTATCCAGTACGGGAATCGAACCTGGTAGCTTTGAAAAAATTAATTGGCACTTTTTACTTTTTCTTTTTAAATATCGATTGTGTA
This sequence comes from Leucoptera coffeella, assembly GCA_030578115.1. Taxonomy (NCBI): domain Eukaryota; kingdom Metazoa; phylum Arthropoda; class Insecta; order Lepidoptera; family Lyonetiidae; genus Leucoptera; species Leucoptera coffeella. The sequence continues at coordinate 325,704 of JAMBLF010000156.1, forward strand.
GGTCTTAAGCTGTAAAAGTCTCTATGAAACATGGTTTCGAAAATGAATAAAATGCATTGTTTTGGCATACTTTAGTTTATCATAGTAGGTTTTCTAAGTGACCACCGTTGTTTTCAATACAATATTCAACACGTTTAGGTAACGATCTTACTATTGTATTTTGTATTTTCATGTGGTGAATTTGCGTTACAATTGACTTTATTGCTACTTTTAGGTCTTCAATGGTGTCATAGCTTGTTTTGTAAAATTCATCCTTAACGTAATCCCACAAGAAAATTTCTAATATGGTTTAACACGTCACTTTAAGTGGACTTTTCAATAGATTGTTAGTTTTTGATTACTGTAGATAACAAAACCTCCTTAAAGGTTTAATGCAATGCTAATGCCACATGATATGGTGTATGTTACAAGTAGGGAAGTACGAAACTACAAACAGCAATAGTGACAATTTTACATGTCTGTTGAATATTGTTACGGTGTATGTAAACTACTATGATAAACTAAAGTATGCCAAAACAATGCATTTTATTCATTTTCGAAACCATGTTTCATAGAGACATTTACAGCTTAAGACCTTCAGAATCGATATTTAAAAAGAAATAGTGAAAAGGGTTAATTTATTTTTTCAAAGCTACCAGGTTCGATTCCCGTACAGGAAACAGTTATTTTTTCAAAGAAAGTATAAATGCAGTTTTTATTTTTATTAAAATCGGTGACATGGTTCCTAAGAACAAATCTTCGTATCTCTTATAGTTTCAGACTTTCCCATACTGACCGTTTTGAATGCGCCACCCTGTATATATTATAACTACTATACTATAAGTACTATAACATACTATACTATAACATATATATATATATATACACAATAAAATCAATTCTGAACAATGAGATACGATTATTTATTTTGAATAACCACATGCTTATGGTACCGATAAAACTTAAACTCAAATGTTTAAATATACAGGTATCAATACTCGTACATTCATTGAAAGTCAAAACACTGGGAACACGGTTGACCGTTGAATACCCCCTACTTATTTTAATGGATCGTACAGGCTTAAAAATTCATGTATATATTTTATTACTAACGTAACAATCGATCCTTCAACCTAAATAGTTAGATTTTAATCAATAGCAATCAAAGTACGAATGACAAGCATAATACGTATAATGCCCCTTCCTCACGTTTTAACTCTACAGAAGCTAAAAGTCATATATTATTCCGGCCCGATGAACGGTGGCGTGTAACTGTTGAAGAATTCCACTCGGCCATTTCGACAGATGGAGGCACGTGCCAACTCCAAAGCGGCCTTTGAATCTTTTTGTTGCAAGCGGTGTCATGTGTGAAACCTTCCTAATCTTTGTTGGGAAAAATGCAGTATTTGATAATGGAGATAGATTGATGTGCTACCATTACAGGTTACGAAAATCTTTGCAGTAATTTTCTATTGTTACTGCCTACTTGTAAAGTCTCGCGATGTACATCATGTAACTATGTAGTAATGTGTTTTGTAATTATTTTTGTATATGTACAGTGAATAAAGTTAATTCTTTCTTTACTGGTGTTTCACGCTAATAAGGTTAAAACTCAATAAAAGCCATAGCTTACAATCAGAAAACAGTTATATTCTACCAATTAATGATTTTGTCCTTTGAACAATAGATACATAAATAAACATACAGACTAACGTCAATAATTCACGAAGTACACATTAAAAAGTTCCAAGGATAGGTATTATAAAGGTCAGATATTCGGTGCAGATCTTCTGGTTAAATTTTTGAATAAAGTATAAATTCAATTTTAAAGTTAATATCTGTTTTCAGTGTCTGTTTAACCCGTGTTTGGGAATTCATACTCCCTAAAGATGTGTGTGTTGCTTATTCCATTCCAGGACGAAAACAGTTTCCACTTTTCCCCGAAAAGCAATTTATCATACGAGATGACAAAAGTTTGGTGGCATTTTTAGTCAGCTTAGGGAGTAAACACTATTTTTATACACTTATATGGAATGCAGGCTAAGTAGGAATTAGAATATACTCAAAAAACACTCACTTACTAGATAGGAAAAGGTGTAACTACAACAAAAGTCTTTAATCATCATCATCAAAAGTCTAAACAATAAGTAACTTTAATTTCCTTTTTTACTGATATAAGCTACGAATTCGTAAAATGAAATGCTGACTAGATGCTATGTTTTCTTCAAGTCATAGAAATAAAAGAGTTTTTTTTAAATTGGACATGGCAATAGACAAACAAGTCTTATAAATTATTCTATATGAACCGAGAATATAATATTTCATATTTAGATCGACTTTTTGAAGGCATGGCAACACGTGATTATATGTATACAATATGTATACAAAATCTTTGTTTTACCATATTTCAATTTCCAAGTTCAGTGAAGTTGCGAACTCATAACTTCGCATCCATCAATCTCCGAGAATCCTCGGCGTCACAAGATACACTTCTGGGGTTTATGAGAAAACGTCGCCGCCATGACGGATCGGCCATCTTGGATTACGGAGATTGCCGCGACTTTTAATGTCATTAATATTTGTTGTGACAGGAATGAATCTTTATTCATATAACATGGGTAAAAATATGGTAGCAGTACCTATGATTTCATATAGTATGTATATTTATATGCATAATTATACATATCGCTGCCCCCGACGAACACTATCGTATTCGCTCTTACCATAGAATCGGTTTTATTGAATATTCGTATCCACACCATCGTATTACGCCATAGAGTAAATTTTTAAGGTTGGGCAATGAATACTTTTGGATTTATGCATTGAGTAATGATCTTTATGTTTTTATTCAATGGGAAATTTAAGACGATTTATAACGCAAAAGGCTATTACCGAATCTCAAAAGCCAACATTATAGAGTAAACTACTCTTACGATATTGTTCGAGTGATATATTACATATCAGTGTTGCATATGTATCACGGAACAATATCGTAGCGCACGATTACTATAGCAATACAGTTTAGTGATTTCCGTCGATCACTATCGTAAAGTTAGGTTGCGTTAATATTCACCGTAGCACAGACCATAGTATATTTCAGTAATAAACATTTTCTTAAATATCTCATTTAGATACAAATTTTTTTACAAAAAAAATATTTAAAATTTAGTGCAATAATACCCTCTATATTTGGTATAAATATGTTTATTGTAGATTTGATAGTTTTTAAGATATTCAGTTTTTAGTTGCTGGTGTAAAATTGTTATTTTCCTATTACGATAGTGTTCGTCGGGGGCAGCGATATGCTAGAAATATGTAGAACATACGTAGACGTGACGCTGTGGTTTCTGACTACTTCTTTGTAAGGAAACGGGCGACATATTTAATACAGAAAAATATGGATACTCTTCTTAGTATGTACTAAAAGTAGTGTTTATTTTCTAATTGCACTATATCGCACACCTAAATTCAATAAGTACTAATACGTGGGTAATAATGGGGCTTCACGTATAAATCTAAGCCCATGGATTGATATTTATGTGTTCGGTTGGGTCACTTTATTAGTCACGTACTGGTTTCGTAGAATATAAAATGTTACACTTACAATAATTTTATTTATTATATTGAGGATAGGAAGATTGTCACATGTTTACCTGGAACCTTATTAAGATGCTAATTAGATGCGTATTATCCTAGTATATCGTGTGTACCAACTAAAGGACTAGACGAAATTTGATCTTTAAAATAATGAGAGGGCATATATGTGATTACGAATTCGATAGCTCAAGACGACGAAATCTTTGGTGTTTGTTGTTTATAGGGGATTCCGACTACCTCAAAATAAATATAAATAAAAACTTGCCATTACATTGATACATTAACAAACAATATTCTTTTTGTTTACTCTATGAGATCGGGTCATATCACGATAAATTAATAAAGATAACTTTATATTACCCGACGTTTGGACTCAGTTGCATAGGCCGTGGTCGCGGGAAGAAAAAAAAATTCAGGATTACCACTCATCTTCAGAGGATTACGTGACAATGTCGACTGTTACGGAGATATTTATCATATATCGGCCTAAAACCTTGATAGACAGTACCCAGTATGATACATAGTAAATGGTATCGCCATTTACAAGTACTGACTAGCTCTCATACATCATATCTCGAGAACTGCGCTAGTCCGGCTCGTAAAAAGAACGCTAACTGGCATTCGTAGCCAAAGGGACATATGGGATCTATTGTACGATGGGCTAGTAAGCTGTGATCAATTTTACATATGATATCACAACTTCAAAATTCATTCTAATAAGTGACAAAAGAGATGTTTTAATGTCTCCAAGGTTCAGTCCACTTTGAAAAGGATTAAAGGACGTGATTGTACATGACTAGTACATCTTGTTGTATGTTATGTATGTTCGAATGAGCCCCTTTTTGAATAGGGTAGCAAAGCTTTTAAATGCGCCCCTGATGGAAGTGCTAATGAGTTCCCCGTGTAATCCCGCCTCAGCAAAGTTGCCGTGACATGTGCGAAAATGTTGCTGAAAGCAATTAATAAATATATTCCAAATATGGCTACGAGTTTGGTGTTAATAACGTTTTGAGGATTAATGTTTTGTAAATTAGATTGGGATTGTATGAGTATTATATTTGAAGTTAATGTAAATTTTTATATCAATAAATCAGCCTATAAGAGTCCACTATAGAACAAAGGTCTCTTTCAAGTGTGCACTATAAAAAAACAATCACTCGTGGCCTTCCTTCATCTATTCACGTCTACCTTGCAGATCTGTGTCATTAGAGATAATTTTATAATAATAATAATAATATGTATTTGGACATTATTACACCAATTGAACTAGCCACTTGGTAAGTACATTTGAGGGTACTTGTGTTAAGGGTACTAGTCAACGTATATTTTAGAAATGTATACATATTATATATAGATAAACACATATATAGCATATATAATCAACGACCAGTCTGGAAAGCAGTAGAAAAGCGTTGTTCTTAACTCTGCCACCACCGGGAATCGAACCCGGGACCCCACGATTAGCGTTCAAGTGTCTAACCGATCGCGCCACGGAGGTCGTCAATTTTTTATGACGTAAAAATTGTATACTAGGACAATTGAACTAGCCCTTCTTTAGTCCTTCAAGCTAATAAAATATACGTTTACTCTACACTATAGTAAAACCTGAGCTTTGAGTAACCTTAAAGCTAGAAATACAACATTGGTCATTCAATCCTCTTATGTACCAAATGTTTACCAACATGAACCAATATGTAAGTGATACTCATGAAATTCATACCAAAACTCATCCGCAATTCTCGTAAAATTTGATTGGTTCACTTTTCTGAAGCGTCCATCCCATTGGCTGCAGATACTCAACTCAAACATTTTACCGGGGCGTGTAAAAGCAACATTAACTAGCATCAAACGCATTACGTAAAAGCCTCTGGATGGTTTCCGAAGTGAATTGAATCATATTTCTGCTGAAATGCTGGCGTATGATCGATGCATGAACATAAATTCTGACCCGCTTGCATGGACTTGTAAAGGGAGGTTTGGAACATTTTAACAAATATGAGTGCAGGGCATTTTTATATTTATACAAAATGTTAGGCAAAGTTTCTCACTACATTAAGGATCTTTGTTTCAAATATCATAAATTTAGTTTTATTCGAGATTTATCATTCACCTAAATAGTCCGCAACCTATAGGAATAATATCGCTGCAATAACATTCCAGGAGAAAATCACCTGATACCGTCTCTTTAAACGATAAGGCAAAAACTTGGCATTAAATTTACGTACTTTCAAACACATAACGAGCCCTTTAATCAAGTATCTATCTCTTTAATTGCTACCAAAAACAAATAAAAGAAATGACATTCGCACACTCTGTTTGGCAATTTAATTTTGACATGTACGCCAATGTCACCCATCCAATTTGGTTTTATGAAAACGGATGAACGAATTGCTCCCTTGTGACTGCTTAGCCAAGCTCGCCACGAATTAATGAAACAACACATCTGAATAGATGGATTAAATGCATATATTTCGGTGTGGTTTACATACATATAAATTAGTGTTGCCCAAATTCAGTCTTGGTCTTGCAGTCTTGGTCTTGTTCTTGCGTTTTTGCAAGACCAAGACCAAGAACAAGACCGCGTATTTTTAGCAAGACCAAGACCAAGACTCACCGTGCAAGACTTGAGCAAGAACAAGACTTAGCCTGCAAGACTCTTGCGTCTTGCAGCTAGGACTTAGCGCTATTTCACGGAGTAGTAGTTCGGTGTATAGGTACGCTTAGGAATTCTATGAGACGCAAAAAACTGTATCAAAGAAAATGACAAATTGGACCTATGCTCATTACGACTAATAAGTACCATAAACATACCTAAATAGCGAATAAAAAAATATCCATTAAAATCAAACTGAGTGCATGCATAGTTATGTTTTAATCAACGACACTTTGATGATGCGGCATCAAAGGTTTTGTACTTACTTCTCAAAGAAATTTGCCGCTTTTCGGAAGTACATGGTTATGATACACGCGCCGGCGGCTTCTTTTGAAATCATAACAACAATCGTTGCCGCCGCGCCGAAATCACAACATTTGACACTATTTTGAGGCCGCCACAGGGCGAAGGTATACTCATACAAAATAATTTCGAATTTTAAGAGTATCTACAGGTGTTCTAAAGAATAAATAAGTTTCAGATTGCTTAAAATGAAAATGAATACATTACAATGATCACGCAAGTAGTATTATGATTACGATAAAATGGTAAGGATAGGTAGTAGATGATATAATAATTTATTCTAGTACATAGGTGTATACAGGGTGTAACAGAAGAGTGTAGTCATACTTTAGGGCTAGATTCTCTATCACCTACTTAGTGTAATTGTAAAGTTTTAGCTCGATATCTTAAAATCTAGAATTTTCCATAATCTGATACTCAGAAATGAGTAAGTACCTAAGTACAAATATTACAATTATTTACAATGTCCCATCCCTAGTGCAACTGAAACCAACTAGTAAACAGAGAAATACAAAAGAAAGTTCGGCGCCTTCATGATTACCGCAAGGAAATTCAATTCGCACTATTTTCTTAGCATTAAGTCTCATTTTCTTGAGACATCGGCATTCGTCAAAAGAATCAGTGCGCCGCCGCACGGCTACCTATTGCAGTACATTGTGTTATTGAGAATTAAACGTTATTCATTACGCAATACCTGCAACTTCAGTACCTGCTGAGAGATTATTTTCTAAAGCATCATTAGTAATTAGAAAACATAGAAATAGGTTAAGTGATGAGTCAGCCAGATGGTTACTTTGTATTAATTCATGGTCAAAAGAATTGATATAAAGTAACATAACCTAATGATAAAGCTGTTGTGTACTGTTATGTTTGATTTGTATTGTATTTTATTTTTTATTGTAATAAATGGTAAAATTCTTTTATTAAATTTTATATAAGTTGAGGGTTCAATTTTTCTACACAGATATTGTTCTTTAACATACAGTCAAGTTATTGTAATTAATTTGTTTATTACACGTTTTAGCAAATGTAAGCTTATTTGCCATGAAAAACGACATATAGGTCAGTTGATTTTTCAAATTTCTTATCAAATCTTCAGTAATTTATTAATCTACTTGATCTTTACTATGGCTATGTTAATTCAAGCTCACAATGTTCCAAGTCTAATACGTTTTTCTAAGATTTAAAATAAACTTTAATAAATAGTAATAGACTAATAGGTAATTGCAAGACTTGCAAGACTCTTGTTGCAAGACCAAGACCAAGACCAAGACTGGGACCGCAAGACCAAGACCAAGACCAGGTGTATTGGTGCAAGACCAAGACCAAGACTGGCTAAGTCTCGTCTTGTTCTTGCATTTGGGCAACACTAATATAAATGTGGTAATGGAAACGGTGTGGCTAGCAAATGAAAGTCTTCTCATTGATCTTCGCACGTTTATTATCGAAATTCACAGTACAAAACTTCACAATATATCGTCTTTCACAAAACACGTCTGCGTGCCTTAGCGCTTCGAGAGAGAGAGAGAAACAAAACACAGAATAAGAATTAAAGGATAAACCTAATGCCTCTCTCACACTACATACTCATACTTCTACTATAAAGGCCATCCCACATAAATGAGTGGACATTTTTGAAATTTTCTATTCCCTTGTACTACATTACGCTGTGGAATCACATCATAATACTTTCTTTAATTAGGCCGTTTATCTAAAGGCATAATATATTTTAATAAACAAATAAACGCGTTTACGACCTTTAACACCTCCGGATTAGTAAGAGGTCCTGGTGAACATCTCTGCAATCGTGGAGGTAGTAAATAGAATAACTACCTCCTCAAACCCACTTTATGACTTGATAGTTAGTACTCAATGTGACAGGTGGTAAGCCATGTCGCTATTTACAGGCACTAACTATTAACTGATCATAGAACAGGTACGTTTCCTCACAATGTTTTCCATCACCGTAGTATTCGGTGCAATACGCTAATATATTTTCGTAACGAATGCGTACATAAATGTACATAGGTTAGACAGGACTTGAATTAAATATTCCAACCCAATAACTACACTTAATTATTCTTTTTAAGACGTTAAATATAATATATTGTAGGTAAACAGGTTGCAAACTAAAAGGTTGTTAAACAGTATCATTTTCTCTTATTCCCTCAGTCACCTTTTACAACAAGCTACGAAAATAACAGATACATTTAATATTTCTAGATCCACCTAAAAAATTCGTTGTTATGAATGTTGGAAACAAAACATAATATCGTAATAGGATGACGCATGCTACACACTTCATGTCACATAAATCATTCTAGGAGAGAAAATGTAATATAAAATGTTTGTACCTGTCCATCTTATGAGGTTAGGTTGATACGAAACCTTTTTGTTTTGTTGAAGAACATTTATGCTCAAATATAAAATACTTACATATTTCGACATACACCTAATAATTTTACTGTAGTGTAAAGTTTGTGTAGACATAAACTGACATATTACGAGTATCCCATTTTGGTCATTTTTATTTGGAGTCATGGTTACGAATTACCCTTAGTACCTTCATCACACAATAGCCTCTGGTAATGATTCTACTTGTCTTGGATTATATACTTTGATAAAATTACCTAGGTATATGTTATGTGAGTGAAATTTGTCATCAATTTAAGTGTTTGCCATGAAGTTTAACCTACACCAATAGTAGGTTTCTTCACTATGTCATCTTTCACCGTAATCCAAACCAAGTAATACTTAGCTGTAAAAATGATACTTTATCCAACATAACACTGCCTATAGCATCGATAAATACATACATACATACTATTCACGCCTGATTCCCTGTAGAGAGGTAGACAGAGATCACGGATCCCCATCTGTCCCGATCCTGACAAACTACTTTCGCTTCAGTTAAATATACGCCATATTGAAAAGGGGTGACGTTAGAAGTACCTATAACCGCTGAGTGTGTATGAGGAGATGTATAAGCGTCAATGAAGAAAGTGATTTTATACCATAGACAAAAAGTTGTTAAATCATATTTTATGTCATTCACGTATACAGAATCACTGTCACATATTTTACGAGTCACGAATTGAGATTATCCGTCTAGAATATCCGTTTTATGACGTCATAAAGCCGTCAATAAATATCCAGCCATACGCTGGCTCAAAACAACGATTCATGGCATTTGATCATGGACAATTGTATTACACTTTTTCAGAAGAAATTTCTATATATGAATACAATATAACTTATTGCTATTTTTTGTTTGTCACTGACTATGTTTATGACTTTGAGTCAACGAAATCTGTAGAGGCATAGTTTAAGAACCGATCACCCTTATTTGTAACTTAAGGTATGGGTATTCTCCTAAAAACATAGGCTCAATCTTCTGTTAAGAAAGTTTTAATACTGTTCACCTTATTAAGAATTAACGACGTAACTGTTCTAACTACCTATTAATACTTTCACTAGTTATTATTAACATTTCCATCAGTCGTCTATGGTTCGTCAACAAAGTCAGCAGCTAACTGAAAGTTGAAAATACAAATAAATTATTTTGGGCTGAATATTTAGTCAATTGTGATGCCAAACTGGCTAAATATTTTGGCTTTAGGATTATATTTGGATCCTCTACTAGAACGAACTGAAGAACAAGGAAGAGCAGAATTGGAGCTTCGTTTTTTTCGGTTGTAGTGGCTGGCGGAATTGGCATAACCATGGCGACGGAATAACAAAAAGTACAAATGCCGTGGCATCAGTGTTTGTACTTGAGCCGACATAAACTTAGTGGTGAATGGCTTATTAAAGAACTAAAAAAAACTTTTCTGTTGCAGTTTTAATTATTGACACATGACGAAATTTCAATCTTTGTCTATGGTTGTAATTGACTTTTTATTTTTACTTTCAGTTGTACTGGATACCTAATCGTTCAGTCTTTGTCTCGATCTACTTTATAGTAGTACACTCGCTTTTAACTCGCGGTTTCTGGAGATTTATGCAGGCTCTACGTGGGCTTTGTTAGGTGCATTGTTTACGAAACAATGTGTTCAGGAACGGTGTTATACGGTTTTTATACCGACTGTTACCAACTTGGGAACGGAGAAAGGAACATGTGAATAACGACGGTAAACAAAAGAATAAATAGACCGTGTGTGTATGTGGAGAAATATGGGTTTGTTTGAATGTATATTCTTGTTTTTCTTACTGGTTGATGTGGACATAATGAATAAGTAGTATTGAAATGAAATGAACAGAAAATCTTTGAATTGAAAATCTTTTTTTTCAACATAAGGATTATAAAATCAGTTATTAAAAGTACAAAAGAAAACATTTTTTAAAAAACCCGCCTTGAGAAGAATGTTTTTTATTTGATCTGTATAAGTTCTACGGCCTACCCCGTCCAAAACTACCTTCTTTACCTAATTCCTTGCTTTAGCTTTTTAAATTCCTTTTGCAACCCTCTTTTAGGTTAATGAATGTGAGTGAAGCAAGAGAGATTCCAGGTGGCGATTAGTGGTTTCTGTCTATCCTGTTAGGGACGCAGAAGTGTCAATATATGTATGTAATAATAAACATGTTATTGTAATCTTTACTTAAAGAGTAGTAACTTACGTCAAAATAAAGTGCAGACATTTTAGTCACTGTTGGCAACTAACTTTTCTCTTTGTACTTTGACTAATAGATTCAAGTTATTCCTTTCTTATTAGTCGATGTGTTAGCAACCTGTGACTCTACAACAAACTGATTTTAAATTCACGTTTTCACAACCACATCCGAGCTTTGCTTAGAAACAAATGAAATCCGCCCAATAAATAACACGTTTTATCCGCCGGGACGAGAGTGGTTGAGGCGCTGTGGTCGGTAAAACGTGTATCCGGTATTTCTTCGCCCAGGCTTCGATGGGATAAACTAGGCTTACGTTCGCAAATAGAGTATTCTTACTATTCTAACTGAAAGATGTTCCTTGTACGACGGGAATTTGTAGTGCTAGAGGAAAGAATTTGAATGGTTACGAGTTTCGACAAGGTGTGGGTACTTATGTGGTTGATTCAAACATTCATATATAATAATAATAATAATACTTGGACATTATTACACCAATTGAACTAGCCCCTTGGTAAGTTCATTTAAGACTTGTGTTAAGGGTACTAGTCAACGTATATTTAATAAATGTATGCATATTATATAGATAAATACATATGTAGCATATACATATAATCAACGACCAGACCGGAAAGCAGTAGAAAAGCGTAGTTCCTAATTCTGCCTCCACAGGGAATCGAACCCGGGATCTCACGATTAGCGTTCAGGTGTCTAACCGATCGCGCCACGGAGGTCGTCAAATATACACAAGTGTAAGTATATAAATATGTGATCGTAGATATATACTTATACATTCATGTCCTTTAATCCCTTGCAAGGTGGGTGAAACTTTGATGACATGATATTGTTTTGGTCACGGTTTAGCATGAATAATGGGGTTGTTTTTATGATGGCAGATTGCTAGCTCATCTCCCAATAGATAACATTATTCATTCAAATTGTCATATAATATGCTCATGTTAAATACAATCTCTTAAGGGTTTCTTAGAGACAATAAAATCTCTAAGGTTATTTTTAGCTTTAACACCAGACTGATGTCAGATGAAAAGAATTTTGTATATCGGTAACCATTTCCTATATAATTTTTTATAAATGTTATACATCATAAGTCACCCCTATGATATTTAGGAAAGAATAGCAGCTACTTAGCATAAAAGCTTACATTCACGTACTAGCCAACTTGTTAAAATGGTTACAAACCGTAAAAAATTATCTTTATTTATTTGCCAATCTCTTTGTCACAGAATATCTAACCAAAGAAAAGAAGCTTGGTTAAACGTCAAAGTCTATTTTTTATTTAAATGCCTTAAGTGCTTGGGGTCTTAGTGAAATGACAGATTATATACCTTTCGTGGCTTCAACGCTCCATTTAAAAGTCAAAGACAAAAACAATTGTAGGTTTTCTTTTGTAATAAATATTTTATTCTTATTCGAGAAACGTGAACCCTTTCGGCGCATTCAAAGAGGTCGGTAATGAAAAAGTTTTTGCTTAGTAAATAAAACGAGTTGGAAAACATCATATATGTATTATATGACTACTATTGTTTTTATGAAACAAAAACAAACGCGTTTACGACCATTACCCCTTGCGGGGTAGTCAGAGGTTCAGGTTTCCATCTCCTCATTACCAAGGTAGTAATTCTATAGACACCTCGAACCCACGTGTTCACCAAATAGTCAGTATTCAATTTGACAGGTGGTAAGCCATGTCGCCATTTACAAGCACTAACCAATACCTGTTTTGGCGATCAGGTAGGTTTCCTAATGATGTTTTCCCTCACCGTATAATTCGATGCTTTTCGTAAATGTGTTTTTATGGTATTACTCTTTAATTTATTTAACAGGTATATAGTAAGGACTGATTAATTCCCTTCAGCTTTAATAGTTCTGTAGACTCTTACCTCTTACCTCTTCACGACCAATTTTCCTGCAAGAGTGGTTACAGGTTTGCGTGTCCATTTGAACCTTTGGCTCCCTCAAACCCACTTATTAAGTAGACTGTCAACGCTTAATGCATCTTAACTAACATAAGCACTAACTAATACCTGTTCCGTTAAAAAGGTTTTCTTACGGCGTTTTTCATTCCTTCCTCACCATATTTTGGTACTTAACTTTGTACATATAATCACCCAATGGTATAGGTAGAGACTATCGATCGCTACCTGAAACGATCCTATCATTTTTTCGTTTTTATTAACCATTTCATACTATCGTAGCAAAAGCATACATTTCGCTTTTAAATGGCCTAAATTCTATCTCCGCTGCAAATAGAAATGAAAATAAGCTTTGAGTGCAATTTGCAAACGCTTTCATGGATGCTCCTGGCAAATTCATGTTGCCGTTTTACGGTTTCAATGCGGTAGCTATTGGCTGTCGATATTTTATGGAGTTGTATGAAAAGTGATAGAGGCAATTGGTTCGGGAATGCTATAGCTTAAAATGTATTATAAAAAGTATAGAGTTACCAATATTTACGGCGATAAAAACGTACAGAAGAGACTTGGTATAATACATGGATATTACGCCTGTTTCTCTGTTCAGGGGTAGGCAGAGATCATGGATCCCTACCTTCTCACACTGGGTGGTTATTGTGTATATATGTTATATCTTGTGAATTAGCAATCTCTTTTTTATTGTGACTGCCGATCTCCGAAACTTCGAAGGCATGTTAGGTATGAGTCACTCGAAGCCCGCGTTTCACAAGATTGACAGCACCCAACGTTGATGTGAACGTTATCGGCGCACTGAATATTACCTATCCCGAGGGAAAGGCAGGTTTCCTCACGATGTTTTCCCTCACCGTTACCGACTGTAAAATATGAACGTAAATACACATATTTAAATTTCATTCATTGGTACATGCCAGAGCCGGGATTCGATCCTAGGAACTCTATCATAAGAAGCCAGAGGTGTTACCCACTAGGCTACAGCCACTACAAATATCTATAGGATTCTGGATTTCGTCTCTAAAGTTAGTATATATGTACACATGCATACACATCATGCCTGATTCCCTGTATAGGGGTAGGCAGAGATCACGGATCCCTATTTGTCCCGATCCTGACAAACCACTTTCGCTTCATTGACATTCATTCATACACTCTCGGTGGTTATAAGTATATATGTATATATATAAAGTACAACAGCGTAAATAGTGTATGAATGTGTGTAAATATAACTTTCGGACGCTCATTGTGATTAAGTGCACTATTTCATATTCAACAAAGAGTGGAGCGCACGTGTCGACGTGAATTTTAAATTATTTTCAGTACAAAGTTTGCACGACTGGATTAAGCCAACGTGACCCGAATTTAATATGTTTTACATAAAAAATATACTGTATTTTCACTGATATTACTGTCCAATTGCAGTGAACTATAGATGAAAGACGAATTCGACGGCCTCCGTGGCGCGATCAGTTAGACACCTGAACGCTAATTCGTGACGTCTCGGGTTCGATTCCCGGTGAATGCAGAGTTAAGAACTACGCTTTTCTACTGCTTTCCAATCTGGTCGTTGATTATATGTATGTATTTATCTATAAATAGGCCTGTTGAGAGCACATTGTGCGACAGGATGGGTATGGCGCTCAGGACGGTCGAAGATTGGTGTAGAAATAACGGACTGTCTGTGAATCCGTCAAAGACCAAACTTGTGTTGTTCACCAAGAGGAGGAAAAGGGCGCCACTAAAGCTGCCACGGCTGTTTGGCGAGCGCCTGTCCCTGGCAACAGAGGTGAAATACTTGGGGATAATTCTTGATGACAACTTACGCTGGAACAAGCATTTGGACAAGAAGCTCGCAAGGGCCTGCGGGCTCTTCTTCCAGTGCAAACGGATTATAGGCAAAACATGGGGCCTCAAACCTGAAATTACCAAGTGGATGTACACGACGCTGATCCGGCCCGTAGTGGCTTATGGTTCAGTCGTCTGGTGGCAAAGAACTGAATTGTCCACGGTGGTACAGAAACTTCAAAGATTCCAGAGAATCGCTACGACCGCAATAACCGGATGCATGAGGACGACTCCATCGGCTGCCCTTGAGGTCCTGGTGGACTTAGCGCCCTTGGATTTGTACATTCAGCAAGAGGCTACTATGGCCGCAATTAGAATCGATAACTCGGGCCACTGGGCTCGCAGCGACTGTCCTCACACTAGGATACTAAAAAGGGCCCTGGCAAGGGAACCGCTGTTGGCGGCATCGTGTGACAGAATCCCTGCCGTGTGGGCAATGCAAAAAAACTACAGCATCAACATGCAGGAAGACGGAGATCGAGTGGACACCAAGTACGTCCGTATATACACGGATGGCTCCAAGACCCATAATGGCACTGGAGCGGGTATATACTCAATAGATCTCAACATAAATATATAACTGTCTCTGGGGGTCCACAGCTCCATATTCCAATGTGAATGTGTGGCAATTATCGAGGCGGCTGTCGCCGTTCTGCGACGTGGACTCAAGGGATACCACATAAAGGTGGTCTCAGACAGCGCTTCCGTCTTGATGGCGCTGTCCAGTACGACAATAACATCAAAGCTAATACACGAGTGTCATCTCCAGCTTACCAAGGTGTCCATTATGAATAGTGTGACACTGCAGTGGATTAGAGGACATAGTGGATCACTCGGGAACGACGCAGCGGATGAGCTTGCAAGAAGGGGCGCGGGGGCGGCCTTGGTGGCTCCGGAGCCTTTGTTGCCCCTCCCCTTCAGCAAGTTCAGATCATGGATAAGAACCTGGACCAGGGAACTACAAAATTTGAGATGGAGGGAACTCGATGGCTCGAGCCATTCAAAGGAAGTTTTTCCAGAGTTGGCCCCCAAATTAACGAACAAATTACTTCAACTAACGAGAAGAGAACTGCGTGTGATGACCGAAAATATCACCGGCCATTGCAGACTAAACGGGCACCTATTCAAGCTCGGAATCACGGATAGCCCTCTGTGCAGGGGCTGCATTGACTCCACTGAAACCATTGGCCACGTTGTCCTGGAGTGCTGGGCCGTGGCTGAAGAACGGGCTAAAATCCTTGGGAAACCGGGGTCGCTTCGGGAAGCCTGTGAAGACGTTAGGCGTCTTCTGCGCTTCTGGCGGGTGCTGGGCTGGCTGGAATAGTCAGCGACATCACGCAAAATGGTCCCAGTGGGGACTAATTGCGGAAACCACGGAGCCCTACAAACTAAACTTATCTATAAATAATATGTATATATTTCTTAAATATACGTTCACTAGTACCCTTAATACAAGTCTTAAATTTACTTACCAAGGGGCTAGTTTAATTGGTTTAATAATGTCCAAATATTATTATTATTATGAACAACATTTCGATCACCTTTTAATATAACTATCAAAATTGTGATAGCTTCTTGTTTTCAAGATGCTCATTTTATATATTTGATTGTACTAGCTTGTCTTATCAAAAGATTTGTAAGATCATATAATCATATTTATATAAGAACATACGTAATTATAATTAAAAGATATTTGACTCTATCAACAGTAACACAGAATGTGTATATATAAGTATACATAAAAATATCATTTTAACGTGTAAAAATTTAGGCAAGCAAAACCTTAATTTATTCATTTTATTCATCAAGCGCACACGTGCCATGAAACCATTCACCCAATCAAAACCAGATCAATCATTCAGCGTTTGTAACTAACAAGCTAAAAGGTAGCTTGTTTATATTACTTACATTTAGTATGTATGTATTTATGTGTATATTGAAAAAGTTAACTTAAATATTGCATTTGATCTTACTTTTTCGAAACAATCTTAAGCTAAAAACGAAAATATACAAATCAAATTTAGTTTTTAGTGCGTACATCCCCGTTCGATCAACTAAAGTAGTTTAAAACTATTATAGCATCAATATGGGCAAGTTAATGTGCTTTAAATAGATAGCAGATTTTGGCTTTTTCAAAATAAATGACAAATAATTGCAGTGCATCGCTTATTGATAAAAAACCTACAACAAAATTAATAGATAACCTTCAATACATAAACGCAATACTACCATCCCCCTAAAAGAACCCCATAGTCATCTTTTACAAAGAAGGAAGTAACTAACTTAGTAAACCTTACTATTTGTCCAGGTAATCTGCGCTATACCTCACACAGTGTGAAAACTCCACGGAACAGTAGAAAAATGTACACGACGTGCCTTTGTGATGGTTGGAAATTGAATCTGGGACCCTATTCTGGAAAAGAATGAGATTGTGCAACTTTGATACGAGTTATATGCGATTTTGAAGACAATCCAATGTGCTTAGATTTGAACTTGTGTTACGATAAGTGGGTTGTGTAGGTTTTGACAGGATTCATATTGGCGAAATTACGTTAGAAAGAAAACAATTTCAGAAGCTGTTTAATTCAAGATTTGTTGAGTAAATTAATTATGTTCTTATTTAAAAATGGTAATGATTTACTTTAGTGTTATACTTCATTAATTCAATGAAGTGAAGTGAATGAAAACACTGATGGTACACTAATCTACAGCTTCAATCATGTTTTCTTAGATACTTATATCTGGTTTATTATATTTATATACAAAAACATAGCCAAAATTTATTAAAGCTCAGCTGATGTTGAACTACCAATCTGATAATAATCTTTTCTTTTATTAGTGTATGTTGGTACTTTTCACTGTAATATTACTTTTAAGAAAAGCCACCCAAATAAAGTGGGAATTTCAAGAGGCAATATAAAATTCAGAAGCTGTTACAGTGGGTTCATTGAACCGAAACAGTTTATGAGTCCAGGCAAAAGTAGCGCTCAAATATTTGTTCCTAGGTTTCTGGACAAAGGCTGGGAATTCTGAAACTATTCTTACATACTTCAATAGAATAAAATCAAATAACTTTCATTCTTTTCTTACATTCTCACTGTTGGATATCCCTCGTGAGAGATTTGTGTATCCACCTTCGTAATTGAGGAGTGAGCGATTCTATAGCCACCTTGAACCTACGTGTTAACTAGATAGACAAACGCGTTCACGACCATTAACCCTTGTGGGGTAGTCAGCGGTACAGGTGTCCATCTCCGCAATTGCGAAGGTAGTAATTCTATGGCCACCTCGAACTCACGTGTTGACCAGACCAGTGCTCAATGTGACAGATGGTAAGCCATGTCGCCATTTACAACCACTATCTATTACCTGTTCGGTGAACAGGTAGGTTTTCTCACGATGTGTTCCCTCACCGTACTATTGGATAGTCATAACCTAATATCCGAAACTGTGATGTCAATTACAAGCCATTAATCTGTCATATTACAAAAACATTATCGTTTGGTGATGCTGAGGCTCAATTAAAAGTTATCCATAACTGATAAACGATTAAAAGTAAGATTTCATACAACACGCGCTGAAAACACTGCGAACTTCGTAATTGCACTATATACCACCATTATACACTTCATACTTACAAATACGCGAATTTATGCCTCTTTTGCGGTATATAGACACCTGGAGACTAAATTAGTTCTTGGTCACCTTATAACTATAACTATTTAAAGTACATACAAAATATTCTGCAATTCTGCCTCTGATTAAACACACAAACACCTATCCACCCCATTAGCAATAATAACCTCAAAGTACATGTATCTAATAATCTGGTAATAATTTCCAAAACTGACTAAGTCGGGTTGGTTCGGCATTATCCAACTTTTCCCTAATGCGTGAGCCGTGCTACGTTTCAATTAAAACTTTGCTCTGCATATCACACCTGCGTTTTGGTTTCTATTTTAGTTCACTTTGGCTTATTGAAGATTATTTGGACGGAAATAGAATGATAATAAAGATAAGCATAGCTGTTTGTCTTAACGGTTTGTTTTAGGTTAAGATTAAAGGAAAGGTAAATGGAATCTTTTAGATGAGCTTAAACCGTTTAACAATTGTACATTTTAATGCAATTACGACTGTGGTTCTTATACTAAAGGTGATAATGTAGGTAAAGGACATGAATGTAGAAATTTAATCACCATTATTTGTAAAATATAAAAAGGAATCTATATTACAATGAGTTGGTTAAAACCTTTTACTAATTTTCCATATAATTGCCATTTCGATTCAGATGATAATAAAAGCAGCAAGCCAAGCAGATCTGGTGTCTCCGACGTTCTCTGCATTCTGAAAGAACTTTAGCGCTAGTATATACATACGTGTACAATGTAAGTAAGTGTTGAAACCTTCAAGAAAAAATACGACCTTAAAACAGTCAATTGAGACCAACCCTTTATATTTCTTTGCCTTTTGTCGTAAAAAGAATAAATGAATAGTCTAGCACTCCTATTGTAGTAGTTGATTTACAAGCGAGCCCTTTTTAAGAATAATTTATCTGAAACAGAATATATTGAGCACTTTTGTAACTAATACAGTGGACTTAAGCCCTTTCTAAGTTTTGAATGACAATGAGAATATCGAATGAAATTTATATTTTACATATAATATTTACAGACTAATATACACGCCTCAACGTAGCTAACGGGATAAACAGAGGCTATCAATCGCTACCTGAAACGATCTTGACAAATCTCTCTTGCTTCTCTCACACCTATGTATATTAACTTAAAACAGCCGTATTCATACATGCTCTAATAATATTAATATTTATATTGAATCGAATTGTTAAATTAATCAAGTCTGTATGATATTTCAAATTTTTTCCAATCCCCTCAATCCACTTTCATTCATATCCTCTTAAAAATATACAGTTAACGTACTACAGTAATAACTATAGTAGTAGTGATAGAAGTGGATCAAACGTGGAATCTTCAGTTTATATTATTCCTAACCACAACGATTTTTTCCATCTAAAGATCTAATCACAAAAACAGACAATCATCCTTTAAAATTACAAGAACGTGTATGTATATAATACGGTCCTTTCGTCTTTTTCAGGGTAAACTGAATCTCAGACATAAATATCATCCAAATATCAGGAAAATTGGTGATAACTTGCTAGGATATCGCCCAATCGATTACATTAACCTCTTGTCCCTTTGTCGCCATCCACAATTAATTATTATTATTATTCCGAGAAGAATGACAGTTAGATAGGTTCAGTTTTAAGTACCACGCTTAAACGGGACAAGTATAAACATTGTACAATAACAACCGAACACTAACGTCGAAGAGAGCGATTGAATTAATAATTCATGTTGCAGTAGAAATCTAGGTAAGAACACGAATCGATATTTTAAACGATCGCACAAATTCGGGAAAGTTCCACGATCTTTTACAGCGGCTCTGTACGTGTTCGGAGTTCGTAACTTCTTGGAATCGGTTCCCGAGTGGCGGGTATCGAGTTGGAATATTCGTCCAACGATATTTGTTTGCGATGCGAGTAACGTTTGTTGCTTTCGCTGTGTTCAGAGATAGTGCTTTGTGCAAATATTTATTAGATGACTAAAATGTGCACATGCAAACAACCTTCAGTTACATTTATCGTATTGTTAAGAAAGATAATTTACGAAAAATTTACATATTTTAATCATGTCCTATTTATCGCCTAACATGTGTTATTTAAATTCTTAGTTATTTTTATTTGTTTTTTTGTGTTATGACTGGGAAGACTGTAGTTAATTAGATTGTTGCATTTTCAATATAAAAATAAATTATTATCGCAAGCTGTACAATTGACTAAGTGATAGATAATTTTTTCGATTTTGTTCGTAGTGTGAAGAAAAGAAGAGCATGTATGAAAGGTAGATTTATCAGGATCATTCCAGGTGGCGATCGATAATCCCAGTATATCAAATTTAGGGACGTAGAAGCGTGGATATATGTATGTAGTCTTTAGATTCTACAAGTGACGAAAGGGTACTATCCACAGATACAAAACAAATACATATTGTATACTCATAACCTCGCCAGTTCAATTACTAATATTACCATTTGAGACCAAACATGCGCTTGTAGTCCGGAGGGAAATTAACTGCATTGCATTCCCAAAATGTCGGTTTGTAAAGACTGTCGTGGACATTAAAATCATATTACTTGTTTCTGTAAGGGAAAACATTGTGAGGAAATGTTAAAATGTTAATGTGGAAATTGTGAGGATAAATATGAATATACTTGTCTGTTATGTCGTAATATGGATTAAATTATTATATGCGTATAAACGACCGATGACATTTCATTAATATACTTTTGTATGGTAGAAACCCGAGTTATTTAGACCATCAAGTGTCCATCTCTGAGAATACGTGACATGTTATTTGAAAACCAGTATGAAATTCAAATAAAATCAAATAATACGAAACTTAGGTGACTAAATTAATAAAAACTATGTAAATTGGAAACTACATCATTTATACTTCTATGTATAAAGACCATAATCGCTTAAGGAAAAGCGCTTAATGTCATAAAAAAGACTATATATTTTTTACACATCGGTCATAAGCTAGCTGATAAAAAAGTCAAGTCTCAAACAACTCACTATGATTAATTTATTCCCCTCTAGTCTAAGCATTCAACTCTAGAGGTGCATTAACTCTGTGCCACTGAAATGGGAATGCATACTTCATGTTCTGAATACAAAGCGCTGTGACACCGGCGTGGTTTATTTAAGAACTCGTTTATTTCGTGCCCCGCGTGAAAAGTGTGAGCTTTATTACTTTACAGTTCAAGGAAAACACGACTATGCTTACTGGGATTGTGTGGTGATTCAATATAATGTAACCGGCTGTTAATATCCTAGCGTATCGTTATAGATTAGGACTAGGTTTTTTAGTACCTAACGTGGCAGGTAGGCAACTACATACACAGGAGGCATACATAATATGACGCTTAATTCATAATAATAAGTACAAAGTCGCTAACAACAATTTAAATGAGTGCATAATAAAATTTTTAGGTAAATGGTTGTAGCTTAACAATGTAATTTAACTTCTAATTACAGTTACAAGATACTAAACATTCGATCATTTTGTTTTGTAGAAATAAATCATCAGTGATTTTTTAGAATTGTATGATCGAGAGTATGTAATTTTTGGTTCTTCAAGAATGATTTTATTAAAGAGAAAAAAATAGTGAAAAAACCTACTTGTATCTAGAACGGGCCTTTAAATAGCAACATGTCTTACCACCTGTCACATTGAGTACTGACTATCTGGCCAGCACGTTGATTCGAGGTAGCCATAGAATTACTTCCTTTGCAAATGTGGAGATGAACACCTGAAACTTTGACTATCCCGCAAGGGTTATTAGTCTTGGACGTGTGTGTCTTTTGTCAAATACGAAAATTTATAAATTTCATCACTTCCATAATAACTACAGTACGTAGAACACAATACCTTATAGTATAACCTTTTCAGTTAACAGGCAATCTAGGTATTCTAAGTTTTACAGTCTCGCAAAGATATTGCCTATCCAATAGCTCAATTTACATTGCAAATGGGAGAGGAGCGGCGATGGTAGTGAACTCGCTTTCTTGTTCATTATGCACTGGAAGTTAACTAGTAATTGCTAGACAATGATCTTACAGTGTAAATTATTGAAGGCACTTTCCAACTGAACTATTTATTTATTTTTAGTTCAAATTGTATATTGATTTACGATTTATAATAGCAATGTCTAAAAATGAATACCAGGCGATGTTGTACACTAAATTGCAACTAATCGTGTATATGTCATTATACTTTAGATTACCATTGTATTAGTGAATATAAGGTTGTAATTAAGAGTGATTGTAAATTCTGAGCTATTTCGTAGAATAGAAACAAAATTTCCGTTATAATGTTTCTTTGGCTTCATCTATTATATATGACTTTATTTTAAAACAAACACATTAATCCGCTTATATGTTACTTACCCTATATTAAACAATATATTATATTACCATTTATATTTAGGGTTGACACTCCCTTTGGGAATTATTTCCGTGATTAGTACCCAATATTACGATAACATTGACCAATTTGAAATCCCTCATGAAAACCCTTTGACAATATCTCTAAAGCATATTACATTTGGCAGGATAAACCTTTCAGTATCCTTTGGGAGAACCCGAACAACACCGATATCGATAAAACATTTCTCAAACGTGGTTTACTTTGAATAATATACAAAATTTACGACTGTTTTCCCGTTCGTGATGGTCAAAGATTTGAGTTACCATTTTCTTCATTAGTACGTTATATACGAGTATATACATAGCTTATCGCTCATGTCAAGCATATACTGACGTTTTTATATCTTTCAGGATTGACAATAGCTTGGAAACATTATGACGACCTCCGTGGCGTGATTGGTTGAGCAACCTAATCGTGAGGTCCTGAGTTCAATTTCTGGTGGAGGCAGTTTTACGAACTACGCATTTCTTCTACTTTCTAGACTGGTTGTTGATTATATATGCTATATATGTATTTATATTTATATAATAGGCATATATTTGTTAAATATACGATGACTAGTACCCTTAACACAAGTCTTAAATGAACTTACCAAGGGGTTAGTTCAATTAGTGCAATAATGTCCTAAATATTATTATATCTTATCTTATACATAGGTCACCATGCTTATAGTTTTTGTCATTCATGCATATATTTACGTTTTTATATCTTTAAGGATGGAATAAAGCTTGGAAACATTAAATATATATGTACATTATACAATTAATTTCTCGGAATAATTTTGGATATTGATGTAAAGTAGCTAGCCCAAGAAAGACAGATAGTTAGGGTTCTATTTAGGTTCTAGACTAGCACGGAAATGTGATTGAAGTGATTGTAACTGAACATCGATGTAGCAATCTTAACAGTTCGGTTCTCACAAAGACATAAGCAAGGACTTGGTTTGAGGAACAAGTTGGCCAAAGCAAACTTATTAAAGGATTAGTCGATCAGAGAGTTGTGCCGAGTGAGCTTCGATTCTCCTAATAGGAAACATTCTAAAATAATAATATTTGGACATTATTACACTTATTGAACTAGCCCCTTGGTAAGTTCATTTAAGACTTGTGTTAAGGGTACTAGTCAACATATATTTACGAAATATATACATATTATATATAGATAAATACCTATATACAATCAACGACCAGACTGGAAAGCAGTAGAAAAGCGTAATTCTTAACTCTGCCTCCACCGGGAATTGAACCCGGGATCTCACGATTAGCGTTCAGGCAATAGCCGATGGCGCCACGGAGGTCGTTTGAAAGAACAATAGGGTGAATTGTAAGCTATTATTTGACTTTTTTTGTACCTTAGCATTTCTGTCGATACATATATAAATAGATAGATTACATAGCAGATGTAACCCAGTGGGCAAGACCTCTGCATTCTTATGAAAGAGGTCATAAGTTCGAACAAAAGCTCTGACATTCACCGATGAATACAATTTTAAAATGTGTTTTTCATTTAGGTAGTTAATTTACAATCGCTAACAGTGAAGGTAAACATCGTGAGGAAACCTCCCTGTTCCCTGATCAAGTAATAGTTAGTGATTATAAATGGAAACATGGCTTACCACTTGTCACATTGAGTACTGATTATCTGGTTAACACGTGGGTTTGAGTTGGCCATAGAATTACTACCTCCGCGATTGCGGAGATGGAAACGTGAACCACTACCCCGCAAGGGTTAGTGGTCATAAACGCGTTTGCCTTTTATAGTTAAGTTAAAAGTGACAGGGGAATCAAGGAGAGTGTCTAAGCAAACGTTTACTTCTAGTTTTATGCTTTCACGAGAGTGGATCGTGCAGTTGTTGAGCATTGTTCGTAGGAAACCTAGGACGATGTTTGGTCTAGCCTATTTACAAACGAATGCAACTGTAGGCTTCTAAAAGACTATATGAAGCTGTAGATCTTATGTCTTGGGACTTTAATATTTGACTTGGATTAGCTAGCAGTTAATTTTCCATATAAATGCCATCTCAAATCCGATTATTGTAATACAAGCGATCGAGAAAAGTACATGAATATGTTCGACATCCTTATAATACACCAATAATATGGTTATAAAAAGGCTAGACAATATATCCGTGTACTTGAGCTACCTAGTCACTTATTAATAAATTAAGTAAGGGTTAATAATTTCATGGACTCAAATTCACTATACCTAAAGACAAACGCCGCCGTCAAGAACAAAAAAGCTTGTATGAGAAGGTTGATATGTGTGAATGAAGCAATAGTGATTTGTCAGTATCGTTCCAATTGGCGATCAATGGTCTCTGACTATCCCTTTAGGATCATTGAGACGTGAATTGTATTTTCACTGCATCAAGTGCCTACTTTTTATATGTATTGTTGTTATGTCAAAGTGTGTATGTAATAGTGTGATGTCAAACTGTACCTATGTAAGCAGAGAATAAATGTTTTTCTTTCTTTGTTTCTTTCTTAAAGACAAAGCAACAAAACACCAAATGATTACACTCACTCAATCCCCGACTAACAGCATTTCTCTCGCCAATTGTTTCAAGCCGTGTCTTGGTAATATTTTCCAAGATTTCATCTCGGCTGGCAACACTCGGAGATAACTCGAACCGCTCGAATTTATTACTGGCAATAATAACGGAGGCAGGAGAAAAACAAATTATTGCATCCTGTTTATTACATAGAGGGAAATGCTTATTAAAAATAATAACAATACAAAAAACCTGCCAGGTGTGTAAATAGAATGTAAAGAACTGTGTTTCGCTGCATTTGTAAGTTTGGTATTAGTTAGTTGGCAAGAAACGCTTTGCCAGTCGCTGGTTATAATTTAAATACAATTTTAGTTATTTCAGTTTAAATTTCTTTGTACAAAAAAAACAAAAAAGTTTGACTACCTCCGTGGTGCGATCGGTTAGCCGCCCTAACTAATCGTGAGGTCCCGGGTTTGATTCCCGATGGAGGCAGAGTTAAGAATTACGCTTTTCTACTGCTCTCCAGTCTGATTGTTGATTATAAATGCTATATATGTATTTATCTATGCATAATAAGTATATACTTCTTAAATAAACGTTGACTAGTACCCTTAACACAAGTCTTAAATGTACTTAACAAGGGGCTAATTCAATTGGTGTAATAATGTCCAAATATTATTATTATAATTTCTTTCGTTATTGTTTGTCTGATAACCTACCTTTACTTAACTATGAATCGAAACTAGAACCTCACAATAACCGCTAAAATGTCCATCTATCAAAAATTTTATTAATTCTCAAAACTGTAACTCCAAATTATAAGCCAAACGTGATTGCAGCACAATTCTGTTATACTACGAATACACGTCGCCATTCGTAGCGCCCGTAGTACAGGCTTTAATCCAGCCACTCTATTCTTTGGGGCCGTAAAATAAAGGCTCGCATGCAGGCTCTATTTTCCCTTTTTAAGCTGCCTGCCATGTCAACCCACTTCATTGCCTGGCTTTACAGGCTTTGTAAACCTTTAAAGCCTTTCGATATTTTTTCAACGGGTAACAGAATAATATGTCGAAATTACAGCTTTTCTGCAGGTTTTTTGCATTGTTTTGGGTAAAGGTTAAAGAGTTTTTGGTATTTAAGGGTCTATTTATATATAACCTACTGTCTACATAAATACGTAATGATGATTATCACATAGGGGTATTGAGTTTTAAGTATTGTATACATTCACGTCCTTTAATCCCTTTCGAGATGGACAGAACATTGGAGATATAATATTTTTAGCATGAATATTGGGGTTGTGTCGTTATAATCTGTTAATTGTGACAGGTTGCTAGCCCATCGCCCAATAAATTCCATTTAACCCTAGTCATAACGACTAAGGTCGTTTCCTACGGTCGTTTTCCGGGAGGAACGGCAGCTAGTTACCATTAATTTTACGTCGCAGGTTAGCACATAACAATGTAAAGAAGATCACGAGTATGGTATTTAAATATATAGTTTAGCTTTACAGTAACATAATCCAACAAATGTCATTTATGCTTTACTTCTTTATTGCCTTCCGTAACATTCCAAAAATGAGATAGATAATAACTATTTTATTTAAACTTAAAAAAAGTTAGCTACTTATCATTCTATTTACCCTAGCCTATCACAAACCAATCATTTCAATTGAACCGTTAATTCAATACATCTAATTCATTGGGATCACTCATAATACGCTTTCGCTAGAACGGCGTAATTCCGCCGTAACGAGCGTCCACCCGTAATCCGGGACCCCTAAAGCCTTCTTAAAGAGGAAAGGCTTTGTTGACGGAATGAGAAGGTTCTGGGAATCTCCACGAGACACTAAAAGGCTGATAATCTGCCCTTGCATTTGGATAATGAATCAAAAATGTACTGTGCTTTTTGTTTAAAAGGGATGCTAACTAGATTTCTTTCTTCCCGCTATCTTATAACATAGGACATAATTTTGTAATGTTCGTCAAAGAGTCCATCCACCCTTAACGGATAAAAAATGATAAGTTAAAGGATTTTAAGAGTAGGTGAGAAAGGAAGGATAGGAAATCTGAAGATGCAAAGTATTCCTATAAGGGTTCATATTTCGACTAGTCGATTTCAATGACTAGTCGATATAAAAGAACCAGTAATTCAGAACAGTAATGTAGAAATATGACTTTTTTTTCAGATAAGAAAATTCATACATACTCACACAATCTTCTGGATTCATGTAAAGAAGTTTATATTAAATATTCACTTTCGTAAATCTTATGTTGTATTAAGCCACAAGATTATACCTACACTATCACTTATGCTATGTTGAGATAAAACAACAATATTAATTTCATTGTCGCCCAGCACAACGGAATCCGGCCATAAATATTAATATTTTTCGCCAAGAGAACGTGACTAATAAAAGTGAGCCAGCGGCGCCCGTAAATATCCATTTGCCGCACGGATTTATTAGGATGACCACTACGAATGGCTAGTTTATACACCTGCAGCCTCGTTTACACTGGGCAAGTAATTATGCCAGTGGACGACATATAAACAAACAGTATCCCTAGGTAATGTGATTCATTTACGTATCTACAGTCGCTAACGGTGAAGGAAAACATCGTGAGGAAACCTGTCTATCCCTCGGGTATACAGCCAGTGCCTGGATACGGCGATACGCTTCACTACCTACTTCCACGTTTTACTAGATAGACAGCACCCGTCTATCTAGTAAAACGTGGAAGTAGATCATACCCAACATGCCTTCAAAATTTCGGAAATGGGCACTCAAGCCTCTGACTACCCCGCCATAATAAAAATGGAGTTGTGCATTAAAAACTCGTGAATTGTAAGATATGGTATCACTACAGAAGTAGCCAGAGGTTTGCGTGTCTATGACCGCAATTGCTAAATAGATAAATAAATGGTCACACCGAACACACTTTTTATGAGAAACGAGAAACAGTACTTAGAGTACCCGCCACATAACGTGGCTGTAGCCAAACTGGGAACTAAATTTGACGTTTCCGCCATTGCGTGTTATTTTGTATGAAAGGTAAATTTAGTATTACCAGCGTTGTGTTTTTTGCCCACTCTTTGTAATTTTTATGTTTGTTAAGGGTGATTATAATAAATTGATTTCTGGAGTTTCTTGTTAGTTCTTCTCCAAGGGTCTCCGCTGAACTTCTTCTTCTCAATCGTTACGCTCTTATCAGAGCAGCCGAAATGGTTGGTGAACTAACCTCGGTAAAAATATGTAAAGACAATGCTCAGTGCCATGTTTGAAATAGTTTTTTTACATACATACATACACATCACGCCTGATTCCCTGTAGAGGGGTAGGCAGAGATCACGGATCCCCATTTGTCCCGATCCTGACAGACCACTTTCGCTTCATTGACATTCATACATTCTCTAATACACTCTCGGCGGTTATAGGTACTCCTAACGTCACCTTTTTTCAATATAGCGTCTATCTGACTGTTACATATATGTCTTATTAGGCCGGCCCCTACGTAACCGCCCTTCCACTTCACTCATTAATATTCCTTTTGTCAATATATAGTTTTTTTAATTTGTACTTAGATCATAAAATAACTTTCAAAGAGAGCTTATGATAGGGCCTATTTTGAATAAAAATATTTTGACTTTTGACTTTGGTATATTAATTTGTTTTATTTGAGTTTATAGCTCTGCAACCAAAGATCGTTACAAATGAAACCTCAATATAATGTATCGAGCCGTATGGCACAGTGAGTGCTAGTTTTGGCGTGTTTACTGGCAACACTGGATTACGCGACTGTGGCGACGTCTCCAACTGCCACCTTATGTGGCGGGTACTCTAACGTGGTTAGCATGACCTATTCCAAATTTTTTTTTAGTTTTGTCACGTTGTTTTCACTAACCATAAAAATAACAATAGTTACTCAAATTATCTGTACCTTGCAAAATTTCACATCAATGCTATATAATAATAATAATATTTGGACATTATTACACCAATTAACTAGCCCCTTGGTAAGTACATTTAAGACTTGTGTAAGGGTACTAGTCAACGTATATTTAAGAAATGTATACATATTATATATAGATAAATACATATATAGCATATATAATCAACAACCAGACTGGAAAGCAATAGAAAAGCGTTGTTCTCAACTCTGCCTCCACCGGGAATCGAACTCAGGACCTCACGATTAGCGCCACGGAGGCCGTTAAATATATATTATAAGCATCTTATGTACGTCCTTAGCAAAAGAGTCCAATTTCATGACCAAAATCCTACATCATCCCTCATTAACTTTCCTAAGATTCCATCGGGGTCCCCTTCAAAACACGCCAGTAATATACGATGGCAATCAGTGGGGATACTCCATCATAATTACGGGCCCCATTTGGCCGGTGGCTACTGTCATATTTGATATATTGTTCGCCATGTGACCTCCTGTGTACTTTCAGATTATCGTATATTTAGCTTAGCTAAGGGCACGCAAGGTGCGAGAAGAATAAATAATGATCATACATATAATACAATTTGATCTGGAGATTTCATAGAATGTAAATTGCTATTTTCATCTCTTCATGTTTTAAAAGGCAAAAGCGTGCCCTAATTACTAATACTTCTAGATTTTCTTACAATTTAACTGCAAAGATTAGCCAAATAAAATAAAAGTTCATAAGTTGTTTACGCATTTTCCTATGAATAAAAATCTATTATTTTCAAATCTCTTTATATTATTTTCAAATCTCTAATAATAATCTGAATAAAAGACAGTTAGTCACCATAACATTTACATTCAAGACTAGCATAAAACATGCTATATCCAATCACACCTAAATATTTATTCCTGTAAAACCTCCGCTCACGTCAATATAAATGGCGTCGGCTCATAAATGATGAATATTTGCGCCATATTTCGTCCCCGAATGACACTTATTGCCAATCAGCTGACACTTGTCAAACGGATCGATCGGGGCCATCCTCTGGGAGTGAATAGGATATACGACCCACACATGTAATATTCACGTACTATGGTAGAGTAGGACGTAAAAAGAATTCTAATTAGATAACATTCTGCTTTTCTTTTGTTGTTCTGTTTTTTATAATACATTCACAAACATTTATCCGGGGCTGAATTTATCACTAAAACTGGAGAGTTAGTAATTCTACAACCACCTTGAATGTACATGATGACCAGATAGTTAGCAGACATATCGCTATTTGTAACTATTAGCTAACCCGAGGTGTAGATAGATTTCCGCACGATGTTTTTCCTTGATTTTTGTACATCTGTATTTAGCGGATATTCATTTCTAGTTTACGAGGGATTAAGCCCGTATCACTCCATTGGACAGCATGCCAGGAAGAAATACAACTAGATATATTCAATCTGGTCAACACGTGGATTCGAAATAGCCATATAATGACTACCTCCGCAATTATGGAGAAAAACATCTGAATTTCAGACCTACACCAGTTAATAATCGTGAAACGTTTTCGTTTGTCATCTTTCTTCAAACCTCCCAAACCAGATAAATCCCAATATAACAATTTAACATCACGTATAATTCCAACATCCAGGCTAGCCATAAAGTGTTTGAAGTTTCCATTTAACTTGGCGTGCCACAGTCCTTGCAGGTAAACTTCAGAGTAGTAACGGGAATCGTGCCTCCACTCAGTTTGGGATTTCGTGGCTGCATCCCGAATTCGGTTTCCGTTTACAACGAAATATTTGCTTATTCCGCGGTGAGGGAAAACGCTGCGAGGTAACCTGAATCTTTATTATTCAAAATAGGGATCCTTTAAGTAGAATGCTGGTTACAATAAGTATCGAATGACCATACATAACATATGCTTCACGACTTGTGTATATACACTCCCATTTTATAGTCGTCTGAGTGCCCATCTCCGAAATTTCGAAGGCATGTCAGGTATGGCCACTCAAAGCCCACGTTTCTAGATAGGCAACACCCAACGTGATAGGTAATGAACTGTTTCGCCTTATATAGGCACTAAATATTGACAATCCCCAGGTATAGGTAGGTTTCTTCACAATGTTTCCCCTCACGGTTAGTGACTGTAAATTGACCATTAATGAATTAATCGTTAATTGAAGAAAAGAATACGAAATATTAGAGAGATTAATCGTGAACCTTACCTCAAACCTCACTATCCCACAAGTTTTAATAATTTGTAGTAAGTACGAATCAAATAAATGAAAATAAAATAACTAAACCATACCATCTGCCACCATATACATATTTTACAACAACTTCATATCCCTGATAGTTATGTTTCAATAAAAATATTAGACGCCATTTTGTATTCACATACGATTGTAGTGGAATGCGCGGTTGGCGATGCAAATGTTCCCACTTCAGTCATTTCCTTCCAACAATGTGTGCAATTTGCAAAATGTTTGGAAAGTTCTCCAAACTCACTTAGGAATGGGCTGTTTCCGTAATCTCAACAACATAACACGTGTTAGTTTGGGACGTAAAAAGAAATATATAAGCTGTCTTTGTTTAACGTAAAATGTTATTTATACGTACATGTTATGTGCCGCCTGTAAAGGGTTTATTATTTCATATTAATTTATGTTCTTGTGTGTTATAATTATTACATTATATTTTCATCATATTAACAAGCCTCATGCATGCATGAATTTGTTAGTTAACAGTGTTAATTTCGCTAAGATTTAATTAACAACTTAAAAAGTTGTTGAAAGTATGGGCGTGAATCGGTGTTACTTGACGGATTCTCCAACTATTAGATAGCGTACTGCCTACTTAAGAACACACAGAGTATTCAAAACCTTAGTAGTAATGACAGAGGTTACTCAAGGCTATAATATGTAAATAAATATTCTTCGCAACATTCCTGTCAACCCTTTTTAAATGTAAAACCCTTTCTTACCTTTGTTTCGCTTACACAAATTGAACTGTAAACATTATTTCGCAACTTTTCCACGAGCACATTCTTTTGTTCCACTTTTGAATGAAAGTTACAAAGGCGCCCATATAAAAGGTTTTCAATCCACCAGCCAAAGACTTGATGGCGAACGAGCCTTAGGATAAGCTTACACTGGAGCTAAGCTATACATTGCATTGATGTGATTCAGTATATCTGCCAATGTTATTTTTTATTTAGAACATCTTTTTAGATACTATTGCAGAAATTTCTATAGCGATATGCGAACAAATATTTTTTCTTAATTCTAATAAGCATACTTTAAATTGAATTTTAAATAATTTAATTTTATTTAAATTATTATTAGATATAGATGTCCTGTGCTAGTCTGTGACATAGTAAGAAAGCTCCCTAGCTGCGGTTCTTTCCCGCATTTCGTAAGAAGTGACTAAGGGACAAGGGGGAAATGGAATCTATGTCATATATCTATGGAATCTATCTATTGGGCGATGTCGTAGTAATCATTTACCATTATTCCATATGACATAACAACCTCAATATATTTGTCAAAAGGTGACCTAGTAGATATAATATCTCCAAGATTCTGTCAACCCCGAAGGGAATGTGAATGTAGATGTATTTGTATATTATAGCTATGTTACCGTGTAAAGCCACCCTTAACAACGAGCTAGTGTAACTCTTTTTTTCACTAAAAGAATATAACGAATATTCCGTACTACGTGCTAAAACTAAGCTTCATACTACGAGACATGCGCTACGAATAAATTCGAAAAGTTGGAATATAAAACGTTGACGAAAGGGAAATGTTTTTGACAGTTCGGAAAATTGGTAAAGAGTTATTTCTATTTGAAGATTTATTTGGTTTAGAACTTTTATAGTTACTTATTTACATACTGGTATTTAAATCTGGACTTAAAATCCCTCTCTACATTTGTATACATAAAAATACGTGTATTCTCCAATGTGTTTGTTTTTAGACATACTCTTCACTAATGTACTGTATCTATACAATTATATTTCAAATTATACTCAATTTTATGTAAAACCTTAACTTTTTGCTATATATTTACTATTTACATAAATACGGAGTACAAGTTGTATATATTGATATTTAATCATTTATATATAGTTTATAATTGAGGACAAGATTCGTATAATCAATACATAATATTATTTAATAAAAATACTTTAAAGACCTTCACATAATCTCCATTCAATTGATCAACTTAGACCAAAAGGCGAATCCTTGTTGTTCCCAAACCTAAATCTTACAAAACGGTATATGTGTTCAAAGTCAGAGTGGAGCCTAATCAAATGTTTGCTTAGGCTTCCCCGCTACATTATGGACAGAAAAAACCAATTTCCTCAAAAGAACCTAGAGCGGGGAACAAATAAATAAATAATGAGAAACTGCTACGACTTTTCGCTAAAACGTAGTATGGAAGTAATTGCTAGGGTTTTTAAACATGTTCCGTTCCCAATATTTTGGCTAGTCAATTGCTATTTTAAATGGTCACTTTACGACGAAGAAGAATTAGAGATCATATATTAAGAAAAAATATTTATTCGTCCTAGCAAACGTACACATTTAAAGGCACAAAATAAGTTTCAAACACGTCGCTATACTGAAAAAGACAAAAGAAGAACGCGTTCACGATCATTAACCCTTGCGGGGTGGTCAGAGGTTCAGGTGTCCATCTCCGCGATTGCGAAGGTAGTAATTCTATGGCCACCTTGAACCCACGTGTTGACCAGATAGTACTCAATGTGACAGGTGTTAAGCCATATTGCCATTTATAAGGACTGACTATTACCTGTTCAGGAAACAGGTAAGTTTCCTCACGATGTTTTCCCCCACAGTATAATTCGATGCATTTCGTAAATATATTTTATTACGAAAACGTACATAGAAATTCATTTCCATTGGTACATGCTCAAACGGGATTTGAACCTTGTACCCACTGAAACAGAGTCAAGCCCCAAACAACTGAGTTACGTCGAACTACTGAAAAATTTCAGGTTTATAATAAATTAACAAACATACATATCCTGTATTATATAAATAAACATCACTCCCGTTAGACTTATGAGTATTTCAGTGACCCCCAATACTCCTGATCTTGCCAAACCACTTTCCCCTCATTGCTCTATATTGAAAGCCTAAGAAAACATGAAATTTCTATTACGAGTCCAGCCGTAACTGTTCCGTTTCCATTCCTTCGCACAAACTGCCCATTACCCATCTAAGCAGCGCCCATAACAATTTCTCAGCGGATTAAGAAGGTCCCGAATATCTCCCAGCGGTCCAATACCACCCGTTAGCAAACTACACGGTATAAAGA
The DNA here is from genome assembly GCA_030578115.1 of Leucoptera coffeella. NCBI lineage: Eukaryota > Metazoa > Arthropoda > Insecta > Lepidoptera > Lyonetiidae > Leucoptera > Leucoptera coffeella. The sequence goes on from JAMBLF010000156.1 coordinate 360,468, forward strand.
ATGTGCTCTCACTAATATTATGTTCTACTATAACTGGAACGTATGAAGAATATTTGCTATCGAAATATATATACAAATATACGTATACATTCATGTCGAAATATACTTATATATTGAAACATGAAAACATCTCCTTGTAGTTATAGGAGATTCGCGATTTATACTCATGATTAATCACGAACAGTCTGCCCGTGACCATGGCTGCTGCAACGTAACCGAAACGTCGGGTTAATAAAGGTAACTTTATAGGTATAAAATATACGCGATAAGTCCCGTTAGTTATTAACCTATTCCTTGTTCCTTCCAGATCATGAACATCTCCTTGGTTACTTATTAGCATAATATTGGGGTTGTAAAATTGGTGAATAGTTGCTACCCTTGGAAGTTGTTGTTGCTTGGAAAAATGACAGTTAAATAGTATTCTTTTTTGTCCCAGCTACCATGGGACTAATACTGTCTACAGTGACTGCAAAGTATTTAGAATATTTGGTATAAAAATATACATACATACACATCACGCCTGTTTCCCTATAGATAGAGGGTTAGGCAGAGATCACGGATCTCCATTTGTCCCGATCCTGACAGACCACTTTCGCTTCATTAACACTCATACATCTTCTCATACACACTCGGCGGTTTTAGGTACTCCTAACTTCACCCTTTTTCAATATAGAGTCTTTCTGATTGTCATAGGTTTTATTGGGCCGGCCCCTACGTAACCATCCTTCCAATTCACTCACATATATTCCTTTTGTCAATCAATTTTTATAAATATATCTTTTAATTTCACATCCCATGCTAGTCTAAGACTTAACTTTAATGCTAACTAGCTAACTTCTATGCAGTTATGTCGTAGAAAGTAAAAATACTAGGGGTTGATTGATCTATTGAACGATAGGCTAGCAACCTGTCACCAATTATTCTTGTTGACGTCATCACCATGGCGACACAAATATTAAAAGTGATAGATAAAAGTTTTTGGCCGCTATTCACCTTTATTATCCAAAGTGATAGGTGGTATCATTGTATCATCAAGTACAAATACAGATTTATACTAAACATACACATTACGCCTGAATCCCTGTAGAGTAGGCAGAGATCACGAATTTCCATCTGACCCGGTCCTGACAAACCACTTGCGCTTCACACACCTCCTCATATCCAATTGGTGGTTATAGGTACTAACATCAGTTCTGAGAATTAGTACGTACAATTTAATACACACTGACAATAACGTATGATTTTATGTATAGTATATACTGTATGTATTACATTTACTTTATTCGTTCATAATAAATTTAATTTACATGGAAATAACAAAAGCAATGTTGAAAATGTTTATTCTCTTTTTAAATTCACACGCGTCACAGTGACAAAAGTAAAGGCTTAACCTATATGGGGAAAAGCCAATATCACTTTGTTATTACGATGTACTGTACTTTATATACATACATTCACAGACACGTTCTTAATCCTTAAAGGCAATACGAAACTTTTGAATACTGATATGTATTTGAATAACTTCCACGAATCTATATGACAAACAGGTTATAATCAGTGCTTGTAATTGGCGACATGGCTTACCACCTGTCACATCGAGTACTGACTATCTGGCCAACACGTGGGTTCGAGGTGGCTATAGAATTACTACAACAGACATCTGAACCTCTGACTACCCCGCAAGGTGAACGCGTAGTATAGTAGTCACTTAAATCTCTACCTATTCCGAAAAGTAACATGAATGAATAATTTTCGACGTAAATTGATTTGATTCACCCCTAAGGGTTAGTCATGTGTGAAAAGCATATCGATGTGAACACAGCTTTACTCAGAACTGATAAATTCACTTCGCCCTTTCCAGTGAATGTTAATTGTGATTTCCAAATGCATTAAGTGAATGTAGGGCGGCTTTGAATCAACCGCAAATGGATCAGCTTGTTTTCCTTTAAGGGTTGAAAGGCGTAAGTATTTGGTTATAATTTTGAGGATGTATACATAAAATACAAGGCTATAAGTTCAAGAAAACTTTTGGTAACATATCAGGTTGTTATTGGCAAAAAAGGTAAAAGAAATTTAGGAAAATTGCGATTATAGCCGACATTGGTACAAATAAAACTTGAGATCATGCATCTAAGCACATCTAAGCTCCCTTTTTATTGTGGAGTCAGAGGTTTGAATGACATCTCCGAAATATCCAAGACATGTTAGGGATTGGAACACTAGTATTTTATTATCTGTGCCTTAGATAGGAAGATAGCTATTTAGCATTGAATTTACATCCAAGTTTAACACGCTATTTGTCAAATCAAGGCCATAACAAATTGTAATTTCGCAACCTCGTGAGAATTTCTCCCACTGCGGAAAAAGTGCGATTTGGAAAGCATTTGTCAATAAACGAATGACAGTTTGAGCCGTAGCCAATTTGGTTGGGATTAGGGTTTCAAGTATTTATGCCTGCCGCGGTATCAATAATGCGATTTAACCTGCCTTCCTGCAGTAGAGGCGATTAAGGGACTGAGGGTTTTATTGGGTTATTTTGACTTAAATATATTGGTCAGATTCATATACATTCTCATAGTGTAATCCCTTTCGAAGCGGACAGAACTTTGGAGACGATAATATCACCAAGGTCACTTTTTAGCATGAATATTGGGATTGTGATGTAATATGGCACATTGGTGACAGGTCGCTAGCCTATTGCTCAACAGATTCCTACTCATACGACATGCCGGAAAGAATGGCAGCTAGTTTGCATTCCTTTGTGTTCCAGACTAGCATTAGACTAGACTTAGACTAGCATTACTCTTAAATTAAATTACACACATTCTTTTACATGCTCAGGCGGGATTTGAACGGTGTACCCATTGATACAGAGTTAAGTCCCAAACAATGGAACTACGACGAATCACGTGAATATATTTATGTTATTTTTAAACACTCGCGATTTATACTCATTTTATTAACTATGCGTGGCGTAACTGCGGATGTGTCTACGTATAGTGTGAGTGTAGTGTGTCGTGCTATGAATTAACAAAAATTGTGAGGGAAGACAGACATTAGCTGAGACTAGAGCTAGTCTTCCGGCGACCACGGCCTATGCAACTGGGTCGAAACGTCGGGCAAAATAAAGATAATCAGATATCTTTATAAATTTATCGTGATATGACCCGGTCTCACATAGTTAATAAAATATATTTATGTGTAGTAAACCTACCTTATTACATCAGTTTCCCGTTAACTCATATAATAAAGGTCTTATTAATTGTTTAACACGTTAACTGCCTGCGGCTTGCGGCGTGGAGCAATTAGCACTCGCCAAATACGAAAAGACACCGTTGTTTGTTGATTAAAACTGACATGCATGTAAACATACATATATTCACGCCTTTTAATCCCTTTTAAGGAGGGCTGAAATACAGAGGCATAGTATCTGTTAGTACAAATCATTTTTTTTTTATTTTATGCATTATTATCGGAGTTTTGTTGATAGTATAAATATTGAAAAAAAACTTCTTTGTAATCTGTATTTGTTAACGATAGTAAACCAACTACCTGTCACCGCGTTGGAAATACAAATCCAAACACTTTCATAGTGTTGTCACGGAAGCCTCTGACTACCCCTAATGGATTTACGGAGAAAACGTACAAATACATGTTATAATATGTATCTTGCTGTCTAGGTATTGAGCAGAATGAGAACAGCTTGCTGGGGCCTAAAATGTCTACTATGCTATGTACATATTCGGCTGTCCCCAACCAAAACGTAGTAGCCATTTAGACTCTAATAAAAGTAAATTATAAAAGTAATAAGTATAAATGATTAATAACTAACGGGACTTATCGCGTATGTTTTTATTTAATAAAGTTACCTTTATTAACCCGACGTTTCGGCTACCCGTGACCATGGCTGCTGCAACGTTATTATGTAAAAACATACACGATAAGTCCTGTTAGTTATTAATCATGAGTATAAATCGCGAATCTCTTAAAACTATAATAAGTATAAACTTTGGTTCTAAGTGCGTTAGAACAGCCAGTGCTTTTGCATTAGACGCAGTTTCATATTAAATCAATATCGAAAAAAACGGTTTTGAAAACAAAATGTCTCTTAGTACGTTTTGGTTTGGGACAGCCGTATTCGTACATATAAAATATGTATTAAATAATCTCTCTCAATTATTTTGCTAAGCTTAAATTGTGGGACTTACAAAGCTTAAGCTTAACTTAGACAGCATTAGGCATTAAAGTTAAGGCTTAATAAGTTTGAGGATTTCAAAGGTTACATTTAAATGAATGTACTAAGTAATTACGTGTCGGGACTTTGGTAACGCTTTTCTGAACTTTGATCTTTATTCCTTCATACATATACATATACACGTAGCATGACGTGTTAGTATATCTTACGATATTGTATCAAAAGGGAAGAATAGAACCATGGCGTAAGTCTCTTCCTGATGATACAGCATAATTTTTAAGTTGTCTGAATCATTTAGTATAATTTTACAAAGTGTTTTCCCCACCTAAAATATTCGCGCTAAATTACCGATTTCTTATAAAAATAATAAAATTCTAGTCATTCAAAAATACCCTCTTTTAGTAAGTTTATATTTTTATTATTTATTTTGTATAACTTTTGACAACTGTAACATAAAATACTGGCGACAAGTTGTAAGCCCATCTCTCATTAAGTTTACTTTATAGTAAAATGGACTCAATAAGTCGTACATTGACTATCAAGTGAACCATGGACTTTTTGTGACCTAAAACCTAAATTCCTTAGTCACCAGGAACATGCAGGACCCATTCTAACCACGTCTGAAACCTGTGAGTCGGTTGTCACACTTTTTCCTGCCAATAAACAGACAGTAAAACAAAATTGGGTCCACGAGACGCGATCTGCCATCGGCCATAACGCATCCAAACTGCGGCATTATGCTAATGTGCGTTTGCCAAACTCAGCTGGAAAATTAAGGCCGTCTTTCACTCTTGATCTATTGGGTGGAATAATGTTTGGTGCACTGTTAGTTTGGAAGATAGATGTAATTAAAAATTGGAGTTACATGCCACATGTATTAGATTCTAAAGAACTAACATACGAGTATTAACTCTTGTATGTTGTATAGCGGCGGTTGCCCAGTGGGTATGACCTCGGACTTCTTATGAGAAAGGTCCTAGGTTCGAATCCCGACTATGGCATGTACCTATGAATGAAATTAAAATATGTGTTTTTCATTTACGTACATATTTACAGTCGCTAACGGTGAGGAAAAACATCGTGAGGAAACCTGCCTATCCCTCAGGATAATTAATAGTCAGTCCCTATATACGGCGATACGGTTCACTACCTATCACGTTGGGTGCTGTCTATCTAGTGATACGCGGACTTCGAATGACCTATACCTAACATGCCTCCAAGATTTCGGAGATGGGCACTCAAGTCTCTGACTACCCCGCCATAATAAAAAAGGAGTGTGTAGATACAAGTCGTGAAGTGTATGTATGTATGTATTACCTCTTGTTTACAATAACGTTTACAATAACGGTAAAGGTGAAGGAAAAAATGTTTTATAGAACCTATCCACAACATAAAAAATACGTTGACGTGTTTACAAGTTCTATTTTAGTTTACTTATAAAACTACTTTTATTAACTTCTTATATTATAATGCACAATTAAATTACACATTTAAAAAAAATATTAAAGAACTTCGCACATAAATATTGCTTAATTTGTTAGTGGTGGGAATCGGCTCGCTAGTCTAGTTCGGCTAGTCGCTCGAATCCCATAAAATAGTTTTCTAGTATTATAATAAAACTATAAATTATTTCTATGCATAAGTAATTAATATCAAAGTTGTATCGATCCATGTATTCGATACCACCGAATAACGTGACGATGCGCTGTCCGTACCTAACAATAAATAAAAAAAACTTCGGTAAATTAAATAAATAATTAGATGTTTGCATGTTTCCAGTCAATTGGTCGATGGTGTTAATTAATTAAAATCAAAACCGATAAACACAATCAATACGAGTCCGTTGCCATCGTTACGTTTAATTAAAGTCGTTCGTGTTTTATCTATATCGTTCCTATAGCGGCATTTTACTACAGAATGTCACTAACCAGCGATATGTCGACGGAAGAGGACGAAAGTTGCACTGAGGGAACCAGCGTTTCAGAATGCCCTGTGCTACTGAAACATTGGTCACGAGAAGAAAAAGAGCAATTACTGAGTGCTATTCGCCTCCATGACTCTGCTAATCTAGATGAAATAGCTAAACTCGTACCAAGTCGATCACAGGAACAAATTAAGGAAGCGCTTGACTTCTATCGTGCTAAAGCCCTATCGACCTATGGAACGCCTGAAAAGAAACCAAAGCGAAAGGACGCGGACGATCCAGCACCTCTGATGAAGTGGTTGAAGTTTATTAGTGAGAATATGGATGCAAGGATTCTGCACACAGATATAGCTACAGCTTTGAGGATTTTGGCAACCTGTGAAGAGTTTCCAGAGAAAACTAAGACTTGGAATGTGGATTTCAGGACGTTGTACAATACTCTAGCTGATCTCTCAGAAGGCAAGGATGTGGATCTCTCTGGTATCATGAAACAGAGTTACGAAAAGGCGCTCATGGACGCAGTGGTGTCCAGCAGGATATTTATCAAGATTTACCATCTAAGAAACGTCTTGAAGCAGATTACTACAATGGGAACGCAAGAAGTTGATGTGAATGTAAACAGGTGCGCTTCACAAGAATTTAACTTGATTCTAAAGTTGTGTACTCGTAAAAATTACAACCCTCTACAGATTCCCTCCCAGTACCTCAAAAGCTATGCGCCTGTCGATGAATGACATTAGCATATGTGCGATGGCACATTAAAATTGTCAGCTTTTGCTTGTAGCTCATGTAAACCCAAATAGTACAATCCTATACAACTTATTTGCTGAGAGAGGTAATAGTTATAAGCTACAGTTGTATTCGCATCATGCCACTCCACGTGTTTAAGCAAAAGTGTGTATATAAATATTCATAAAAAAAGATATATTTTCAATTTTATATGATGTTCTTAGAGTGTACATGCCATATGCAAAAGTTGTGTGTAACATTATTACAAAAGAAAGCCATTAAAATTTTTCTCGATTGGCTAAAGCTTAACCATATCCTCTAGTTTGGTAAATATATGTGTATTTTCTGTTGTGTGATATATCTTACATGAAAAAAATTAATGACAATATTATCTGTTTGTCTTCCGAGTAATTTCTTCAAGTGGAAAAATTGCCTAAGTAGCTCCCTTCCCAATAAACCTAAGCATTTATAAACTTTGTGTGTTGGATAACTATTTTCTTTTGTTAGTACCCAAGATAGAATTATATAGTAAAGCTTCCAGTTTTGAATCTTTTCATGTCTATGTAATGTTAAATTCTCATCTACATACTTTAGCTTAATTTGATATGCTGTTCCGTGCTTATGTATATATATAATAATATTTTCATATTGTGCTAAATATTAGGGATAACAAGAAAGTTAAAGCATACTTTTTAAGCATTTTTTATGTGGTGATGCCAAATTAGCTAAACATGTTTGCTTTGGGATTATATTTGGATCCTCAAGTGGAATGAACCGAAAAATAAGGAAGAGAAGAACTAGAGCTTCAATTTAGTTTTTCTATGGTTGTAGCGGCTGGCTGCGTTGGTATAACCATGGCGATGGAATAACAAGAAGGTCAAATGCCATGGTATCAGTGTTTATACTTCAACCGACATAACCTTAGTGTTGAAAACCATACATGCATAACTGTCAAAATACCATAGTTATCTTTAATATGGTTTAACTTTGCATTATTGGATGTGGACTTTAATTGTTTATTACTCATTACTAAAATGTTGCTTAATATTTAACAATAAAAGTGTAACATTTAATGATTCTTGTATTGATTGAAACTAAATAGATATGGTTAAATATAAAGGAACATTTTAGTATTCACTTTCGCAACCAGTAAGCAGAGTATCACAAGAATTTGAATTTATTGTAACTTGTGTGTGTTTGTCTTTTAGACTGTGATTATAGGTTTAGGTCTAGCGTTGCATTTAAGAGCCTTGGTTAGTTAGATTGGTTTTATAACCAATCGAAACCCATTTTGTATAAGGTGACATACAAATACTGACTATTACCTATTCTGGGTAATAGACAGTGTAAAAAAGGATTAAACATGTAATAAATAAATAATGTTGAGAATAAAAAATAAAAACAATACTTCATCATAACTTATTCGTTATTTTAATGAAGTCAAGGAATAGTCCAGATAAAATACAAATTGAATGTTTTACTTCCCATTTAAGAACTGGTGTCATGCTAATACTATATCAAGGCCTTATCTCTAGTAAATAAGTGAAAGTTTGTATCTTATCCAATAAAATACCACCTTATATTTATTTTGAGATTTTTATTTATTTTCCTGTTCTGGTCAGAGCATTTCTTCAATGCATGTTCTCGAAAAGTTTATCAACATATCTTATTAGTTAAATATCAAACCTTATTAAATATTTATTTCATCACAATTCAGATAGTAATACTAATCTTATCTAAGGAGATATTGTGTCTACAAGTTACTGTTCACCCCGAAAGGGAAAGATAATCACGAGTTGTACTCGTATATGTATGTGTAACTGAGGGGAATGAAAATATCATTTCTCCGTCTTAATTACAATCAATCATAAATTAATATTTCGTGGGTAAACAGTTAATTTATAAAACAAACAATAATAATAAATTGATAATTTTAATAACTTTCCAAATAACAAATTTTTCTATAAATGTCAAAAAAGGCGCCAAATAAACAACTTATTTTTTTAATGTACTTTGAGTAAAGATAACAATTAAGAGTTGAGCCAGTTTATAAATCGTCGAAACATGCTCATAGCTACATCCACTAGTCGGTCCCAGAATGATCCATCGCGGTTTTCTGGTGAAGGGAAACTGCTGGCGTCTTCATCATACAGTTCCGCCCCGTCCTCAATTGCGCGTTTTTGCCGAGCATAACCGGAAGGTATCACAGTCTTTTCATTACCTGTCAAATATTACACTTGATATACACAATGACAAATTCTCAATTTGTTTCACATAAATATGACTATACCTGCGAAGTTTTAGTCCCTTTTCGACTAACATACACTTCACGCCTGATTCCCTGTAGAAAGGTAGGCAGAGATCACGGATCCCCATCTGTGCCGATTCTGACACACCACTTTCGCTTCATTGACATTCATACGCCTCCTCATACATACTCGACGACATTTATAAGAAAATTCCCCGGAAACTTACACAATTACTATAATTATTAAATTAACTGCCTTTACATACCTTGGGTGCCTTGGTTGCGGTTTGAAAGATGTAGTGACTAAGATTAAAAAGAGCATGCTTCGATGGTTTGGACATGTTATGCGGATGAATGATAGCAGATTAACAAAAGGAATATATATGAGTGAAGTGGAAGGGCGGTTACGTAACAACAAGACATATAACAGTCAGATAGACGCTATATTAAAAAAGGTGACGTTTGGAGTACCTATAACCGCCGAGAGTGTATGTGGGAATCAGGCGTGATGTGTATTTATGTATGTATGTACATACCTTGAACTTCAATCTCCCTTTTTCGAATCTAGAAAAAGAAAGAGAAATTAAATCCTGATGTATCATTATTGCTATTTATTTATTTATTCATGAACAACATACATTGTATTTGAATATCTTAAAAACTATTCGTAAAAAACATTTATATATTATATACCTAAAACATTTACAATCATACAATATATTAAGAAATTATACAAGATAACGCCAACAAAACACTGATAATAAACCCTGAAGGGAATTTAGACATTTTTTGACTAAGTAATTCTTTAATATTGTAATAAAATTACTGTTTCCCACACTTTTGTTAATTTCCAAAACTTTTCTTCATTTTCTTTTCTTTTATTCTGATCATTACAAAAAGCAAGCCTTTCTGTTCTGCCGTAAGAAACGACATTATCTCTTACGTAGGCTTTTAGGTGAAATGTGGTGTTAAACGTCTAATAACCACCATTGTGACGACAGTAGTAAGGAATATATACTTAATTAAACTAGTGACCCGCTCCGGCTTTGCACGGGTATAAAATATATAGCCTACTCCACTATTTAATGGATGTTATTATACATATAAACCTTCCTTTTGAATCGCTCTATCTATTAAAAAAAACCGTATCAAAATCCGCTGCGTAGTTTCAAAGATTTAAAGGGACAGGGTCAAAAAAGCGACTTTGTTTTATACTATGTAGTGATGATGCACATCAAAAACACTGAAATGTACACCAAAATATAGCTAAACGCACAGCAAAGGTTAGGTTTTTGATGGGCAATTCAGTATTTTAGAAGTGCATTTTCGTATTATCTGATGTTCCTTTAAACACTATCCCAGTAGTAATAAGACACTTGAGTCCAATCATACAAACGCATCAAATACATTTCCAGCCCTTTTTTATTATGTGCTATAGGCATTACATTGTTTTAAAGACCAGTTATTATGAATACTGTTATAATAGAATAGTAATAATATTATTTGGATATTTTTACACCAATTGAACTAGCCTTGAGGGCACAAGTCAACGTATATTTAAGAATACATACATAGCATATATACATATATAACCAATGTCCAGATTGGAAAGTAGAAAAAAGCGTAGATCTTAACTCCGCCTCCATCGGGAATCGAACCCGAGACCTCATGATTAGCGTTTAGGTGGTTAACCAATCGCGCCACGGAGGTCGTCAAAATAATAGAGGTTACAATTGTCCCGTGCAAATCCAAAAAACGCTAACTAGCTGCCGGTCTTCCCAGTTTTATGATAATGGGACTAGGGATAATAGAATATATTGAGCGATGGGTTAGCAACCTGTCACCAATATTCCATGTCATCACAACCCCAATGTTCATGCTGAAATAAAGTAAGTTGATAGGTACTATTGTGTTTCCGAGGTTTTGTCCACCCCGAAAGAGATTAAAGGACGGGAGATGTATCTACAAGTATAATACATTATTGTGACCGAGTGTATAATAATAATAATATTTGGACATTATTACACCAATTGAACTAGGCCCTTGGTTAGTTCATTTAAGACTTGTGTTAAGGTCAACGTATATTTAAGAAATACATACATATTATACATAGATAAATACATATATAGCATATATAATTAACGACCAGACTGGAAACCAGTAGAAAAGCGTAGTTCTTAACTCTGCCTACACCGGGAATCGAACCCGGTCGTCGTCAAACATACGAATATATGCAGAACATACCTGTAACCCAGCCGCACAAGTAGCTAGGAGAACGAAAGCTATCAAAAAGCAGAGTCTCATGTTTACTACGATTGGCTGGTGACTATTTTCCTCATAGCCATGCTTCGGTTTTATATGGAGGCGTGGTCAGTGCTGATTAGACGGTACATAACATACTGCATGTCACTTCGGTTTGCATGCCTCGGTACTGGTTAGTGCGAAATAGCATAGTCATATAATATAACATACATACACATCACACATGATTCCCTGTAGGCAGAGATCACGGATCCCCATTTGTCCGATTCTTGACCGACCACATTCGCTTCTTTAACACTCATACACACTCCTAACGTCAAAGTTTTAATATAGCGAACACTAAGTAGCATGTTAGGAGTGACATTGAATGATAGATTTAAAAATATTATGGTAAGGGAAGGTTGCGGTTTGAAAGAAGATGTAGTGACTAAGATTGAAAAGGGCATGCTTCGATGATTTGGTCATGTTATGCGGATGAATGTTAGCATTGACAAGAGGAATATATGTGAGTGACGTGGGGCGAACGTACGTAGGGCCCGGTCCAATACATATGAAGATATGAAGTGATGATGTAAAATATCTAAAAAAACTTAATTCCCTTATGACAAACAGATAGTTTCCACAGACGATTATCCGGTTGCCTCCTTCAAAAAATAAGGTATGTTATCATCATCAACCACCTCCGTGGCGCAATCGGTTAGACACCTGAACGCTAATCATGAGGTTCGATTCCCGGTGGAGGCACAGTTAAAAACTACGGTTTTCTAGTGCTTTTCAGCTTGGTCGTTAATTATATATGCTATATATGTATTTATCTATATATAATATGTATATATTTCTTAAATATACGTTGACTAGTACCTCTAACACTAGTCTTAAATGTACTTACCAAGGGGCTAGTTCTATAGGTGTATAGTCTATTCGCGTTAAGTAAATAGTGACGTCATGATATATAGACGTTAAACTGACTAATGAGACGTTAGTAAATGAGAAAACGATTCACATCGACCAATTGCAGACGACAGTTGTCACGTCTCATTGGTCAAATCGTCGGGACATGATGACATCACTATTTTCTTAATGCGAATGTACTATAGTAATGTCCAAATATTATTATTTTTATTATCATTTTACTTATGTCCCTGGGAAAGTCAATACACTTTTCTCCCCACCAGTACCACGTGTCGACATGCCAATGAGTACGAAATCGCGAATGGGCTGCCGTGACCTTGGCCGTCACACATCACCACCTGCCAGTAAATCATTCCGCAAAACATGCGCTAAATTGACAAGATCTATTTAGTGATATGCGGATGGTTAGCGCTTTTCTGAGTATTTATTGCACTAAATTACCTGGTATAGAATAATAATAATATTTGGACATTATTACACCAATTGAACTAGCCCCTTGGTAAGTTCATTTAAGACTTGTGTTAAGGGTACTAGTCAACGCATATTTAAGAAATACATACATAATATACATAGATAAATACATATAAACAACGACTGACAGACTGGAAAGCAGTAGATAAGTGTAGTTCTTAACTCTGCCTCCACCGGGAATCGAATCCGGAACCTCACGATTAGCGTTACGACGGCTAACCGATCGCGCCACGGAGGTCATCAAATTAGAATGAAATTTAAATACATAGAAGGGTAACAAGATACTGTTTTTCTGTTATATCTATTTGGCTACATATATACACTGTCATTTACTTCCTTTAATCCCTTTCGGGTGGCTAGAACCTTGGAGACAATAATATCTCTAAGGTAACTTGAAACGAATATGGGGGTTGTGATGGTATATGGAACATTGGTGATAGGTTGCTAGCCTGTCGGCCATTCCTTTGCCCCTAGTCCCTTAACCGCCTCCTACGACATACCGGGAAGAATGACAGCTAGCTTACATTATTTTGCGTCCCAGCTAGTGCGAGTAAAATTTGATATGTTTTATATTCATATAATTTGTCAGTTAGAGACTCGTAAAATTATATCATCCAACTAAATTATCCTACGACTAATTCTTTTTTAACCTGATAATACTGAAATAAACGTTATCCAATAAAAAAATGTGTGTTATTTTAGTAAAAGCCAATGCAGTAGTGTTACTTTGCACAATTTGTGTAACAATTTTACAGACAGATTAGATAGCAAGGGTATCACTGTATTTGATTTATTCTATAAAAAGTCCTTTTGTATATGAGAATTAAAAACTCTCTCTAGCGACGCCGCGGTTAAATTGTCGGATTTTTGACAGTTCCTGAATTTATTTTTGGTGTACAGTTACCCTTAATAACTAAATAAGATACATACATTCACGCCCTTATAACCCTTGATTGTTGATTGTCCACAAACACTTTTTACCGATAAACAGTATCCAAAGTTACTGAAAGTAATCCAAAAATACTGAATATTGCCTATTTGTGGAAATAGGAAGGTACACATGAACAATCTAGATGATTCTAGTTGATCTAACAAGACATGCCTTCGCCATATTGTATATATCGCTGGATGATTTTATATTTCAGGTTTTTGCAAAAAATCTAGGCATTTTGCGAATACACGGATAATTAGATAATGGTGATCAACTATTACAAAAGCGACTCGCTGCCGTGGTGCGCTTCGCACGGCTTGTGCGTTGTTTATCATATACTAGCGACCCGCTCCGGCTTCGCACGGGTATAAAATATATAGCCTACTCCACTATTTAATGGATGTTATAATACATATAAACCTTCCTCTTGAATCACTCTATCTATTAAAAAAACCGCATCAAAATACGTTGCGTAGTTTCAAAGATTTAAGCATACAAACGGACATAGGGACAGAGAAAGCGACTTTGTTTTATACTATGTAGTGATTAACCTACCCTACTTAGATTTCTGTTGATAGGAAAATAAGGATAAGGAATGAACACCATTGTCTAATTACCCGTGTTTACGCAAAGTGCCGGGTTTTTTTTTCAAAAATTTTAGAAACTAAAGGAGGTATAGTTTTAAGAGATCCGCGATTTATATTCATGATTAATAACTAACGGGACTTATCACGTATGTTTTTATATAAAAAAGTTACCTTTATTAACTCGACGTTCCGGCTACGTTATTATATAAAAACATACACGATAAGTCCCGTTAGTTATTCATCATAAAGGAGGTATACAAAAATAAAACAAAACTTTCGTCTTAACCCATACTATTAATCGTTAACATAACATCATATCCTATTCTACTTCTTGGGCCCCCCAAACCCTGAGAAGCCCATGATCTGCGCCAGCTCCGAGGGTGCTGCAGCCTCCTCCTCATCATCAGGGTCCTGGAGCTTCCGCTTTTTGTCCCTGCGTCTGGAAGCAACAAGGTTATCTATAATAATAATATTTATTTTATTTATTTACATTTTTCACAATGTGTTATCACAGATTTCCCAATTACGGTATCATTGACAATACAATTTACTAATAAACATATTACACTGAAATAACACAAAAACATTGAACACTAAACCTAGACAACAATACTTATTTAGAGCATCAGCAGAGGCAATCAAAGCTCATAGCATATGCAACGCATGGCAACCCCCCTGAACTCAGGCCTGCCGCAGACGAAGAGGTCCACCAGGTCGGCCATGCCGTTGAGCAGCCGGACTAATATGATTTAGTTTATTAATGCAAGAGTGTAGGGTGTCCATGTTTTCTGAATTGGCTCCCGAACTTTGAGGAGGCTTTTCTCAATATTTTTGTACTGGAGCGTTCTAAAATAATTTTGCCAGTCTCCATAATTTTGACCATAGAATCTATGCTCAAAGTATTGCCAGTGATATAAAATTCACTCTATATTACATAGACACATAATAAACGTCCCATGCTAGTCTTGGACTGAAAAAGAATGCTGATTAGCTGCCGTTCATCCCGGCATGTCGTAGGAGGCGACTAAGAGACTAGGGGTAAATGGAATCTAACAACGGGCTAGCGACCTGTCACCGTGGTTCCATTATGACATACAAACCCCAATATTCATGCTAAAGTGACCAAGGAGATATTATTATATCTCCGAGGTTCTGTCCCCCACGAAACGGATTAAAGGACGCTATGTATATGTATAGACATAAACGTGTAATCATGACTGTAGTCCCTTTCAGTGTAGTTAAGAGGTTACACTATATGAAAAATCCTATCTTCGCCCCGCTAATAAGCTATATATACCTCATGATTAATAACTAGCGGGACTTATCGCGTATGTTTTTATATAATAAATTTACCTTTATTAACCCGACGTTTCGGCTACGTTGCAGCAGCCATGGTCACGGGTAGACGTATGTTTTTATATAATAAAGGTTATATATAATAAAGGTTTATATAATAAAGGTTATATAATAAAGGTTATATATAGGTATTATATAAAAACATACGCGATAAGTCCCGCTAGTTATTAATCATGAGTATAAATGGCGAATCTCTTAAAACTATATATACCTCTCTCTACGTAGCTCCTTGAGTCTCGCCTCTTCCTCTTCTGCCTCCCGGAGTCTGCTGTCCAACTCATACTCTTTCTTCTTCTCTTCTAACTTGCGCTTGTTCATCGCGAAACGAGCTTTCACCTGAAAATACCAATGAAAACATACAGTCATGTATAGTTTTAAGAGATTCGCGATTTATACTCATGATTAATAACTAACGGGACTTATCGCGTATGTTTTAATGTTTAAATAATAAAGTCGTCGGGTTAATAAAGGTAACATTATTATTTAAAAACATACGCGATAAGTCCCGTTAGTTATTAATCATACAGTCATGTCTTTACGGTTTAAGTGGATAGGCAGAAAAACTTAGTAGTTATATATAATACTAGTGACCCGCTCCGGCTTCGCACGGGTATAAAATATATAGCCTACTCCACTATTTAATGGATGTTAATATACATATAAACCTTCCTCTTGAATCACTTTATCTATTGAAAAAACCGCATCAAAATCCGTTGCGTAGTTTCAAAGATTTAAGCATACAAAGGGACATAGGGACAAAGAAAGCGACTTTGTTTTATACTATGTAGTGAAGAGGATAGGATAGGATAGGTAGAGAAAATCGATCTTAATAATAAGCTCTCTCGCCTCACTTATATGCAATAACCCATCCTTCTAGTTGTTGTTGAAAACACTTCTGCCTTAAAAAGTAAGACTAAAGTTTTTTCCCTTTAAATGCGTTTCTTTTTGACCAGAGAAATATTAAATTGAAATTAATGCCTGAGTGTTGTTTGGGTAGCTATTAGTCGTAAATTTATTTAAAGGTGGTATTGGAGAAATATATATAGACATATTAAGAAATATATTAATTTGGAGAAACATTGCTTCCCCGTCTGTATTCCCGGTAGAATATAACTTAGGTCTCTTCAAGGCTAGAGTGAATAGGCTATTACTGGACCAGCGACCTACATCATCGACGGCATCGTCACTTACCATCAGGTGAGATAGGGGTCAATCGCTGGACAGTTATTAATAAAAAAAAATATGCTACTAACTATACCCTGATTAGATCACACGAACCTCGACTACAAAAATATGACAAACATACATATATACGCTTCACGACTTGTGTTTACACACTCCCTTTTTTATTACGGCGGGGTAGTCAGAGGCTTGAATGCCCATCTCCGAAATTTCAAAGGCATGTTAGGTATGGGTCATTCGAAGCCCGCGTATCACTAGATAGACAGCACCCAACGTGATAGGTAGTGAACCGTATCGCCGTATATAGGCACTGCCTATTACCTATCCTGAGGGATAGGCAGGTTTCCTCACGATGTTTTCCCTCACCGTTAGCGACTGTAAATTATGTACGTAAATGAAAAATACACATTTAAATTTCATTCATTGGTACATGCCAGACACGGGATTCGATCCTAGGAACTTTCTCATACGAAGTCCGAGGTCTTACCCACTGGGCTACAGCCGTTATTTTATTTTAAATATGACAAAATGCTTCACAAACCTGATCCAAGGAGCTCCTCTCAATCTTCATGGACATGCCGAGGTTCCGCTGGTGCTTCTTCCCATTGATGTGGTCGAGGAAGTTAATAGAGTCCTTGACCACACAGTCGCACACATTGCAATAGTATCCACCGGTCTGTGACGTAGGTGTATTCTTGGTTATGACCACGCTTTTACCAAGCTTGGAGTCGAGGTCGACTTTGTACTCTCGCTGTTTCAGAAGCTCGCGTTTTACTGGCGGTTCTGGAAATGGCAGAAAAGAAATATATAAATAGAATGTGTTTGTGCTCACAGGATTACGAAGTTGTAATTTATGATTATTGTACACCCAAAGAGCGTACAAATATGAAGATATTTATAATCACTACATAGTATAAAACAAAGTCGCTTTCTCTGTCCCTGTCTCTTTGTATGCTTAAATCTTTGAAACTACGCAACGGATTTTGATGCGTTTTTTTTAATAGATAGAGTGATTCAAGAGGAAAGTTTATATGTATAATAACATCCATTAAATAGTACTTCAGTAACAGTGTGAAGAAGTCGGTAAAATAGCAAAATTTTCTACGTTTTCAAACGAAATTAACTTTTACTGTCATCAATGGTGAATTAACACTTTTCGGAATCCACTACCAACTTCACACTATTACTGAAGTGACATTGAACTACGATTGTGCTGAAACGCATCAGGAGACTTGGGCCCCAGGACAATACTTTTATAGCCGGTATATACCTTCAGGTCATCGGTATTCTGGCAGAGGGATTCCAACGGTTGCCGAGGAGCAGTTTCATTAGACGGGGTAAATAGTACCAGACTTGTATTAATATGTAACTATGGTATTAGGATACGGGATTCGGTAATGGTAGGGTTTAATACCCGGCTGGGTGTGAGTGTGTATGAATCCGGGTGAAATTTTAAGCTTGACACATTTGTACTCGTAAAAATAATCTTTCTTTTCACTCGTTCCATGATTATGGACTTGATGTGTGGGTACAAATAAAAGAGAAACAACCAATTTCAAGAGTTCCAGAATTGTACCATGTGAATTACAGTAATAAATAATATAGGTGAAGTAACCATAGTTTCTGATATTTTAGTGTAAACGAATAAAACCAAAACATAAAAAATGAACAATAAAAACACCCTTTCAAATACATTCATAATTTTATTCAGTTTCACTGGAATAACATAAACAATTCATCACATGTATAAGTACATACATACATTCATCACCACCTATCACCTCACATCAGAGTGGTAGACCTTTTAATCCGCCTCAAGGGTTTTGTCTTCAAGATCCATGGCAACACAAAATGGCTTTTCGGCAGAGCTGGTATCACTTCACCACATGCATTCACTGGTATCTTCTTAGTAATTTCTAGATATTTCATATCTCGCTGCGGGTTGGGTAGTATCGAGTAGAATGCTGGTCGTTTGGGCTCCATATAAGAAGGATCTCGGTGCCTCATCTTTAACCTTTGTATGTGAGTTTGCTCCCTTATACGACGCATATGCCAACGGAGCTGTCTCCGTTCTTCAACCTCAAATTTATGGTGGCGTTTCTCGTACACATGATCACATAGATCTTCTATGAACTTGTTTTCGTTAGACGTTGGTATTGGTTTAATTCTCCACCTTGGTACTTCGACGCAGTTAGTTTTAGTGACGTCTGGTTGTTCGATGTCATCTATTCGTACGTTTGGGTCTAAGCCCAAGTACCAAGATAAGTCGGGGTCACCAGTTAGTGTGTGGTACGGTTGGAACACTACCAGATTCGGCACTAAGCCTCTTGCTTTCCGCTGGTCGATTGATTTCCTTGTATGTTCACTTTTGACTCTACCCAACTTTGCACCAGAATTGACAGTGTCCATATTTTCAAGATTAGCATTTGGATTGCCTGAATCATTATGATTTGAATTGACCAGTGAGTTGTGTACGTAACCAGTCCCATCAGCGTTTGCTTTGAGCTTTCTGATGGATTTATTTATCTTCCTCTTCATCAAGTACGACCGTTTTGAGTTAGACCCTAATTTTCTCATACCTCTATGCTTAACAGATTGATTATTATCTGAAGCGACAATTTCATTGCCATTCGTATCACCTTCCACTACTTGCGACTGATCAATCACGTTTTCTGAACTCAATGACGTTACAGGTAGCATAGTTATCAATAAATGCTGGTTTTCATTCAAAGCCTTTTTTGATGAGTCTGGAGTGAGTATTATTAATTTATTAAGGCTTCTGTCAGTCTGTTCCGTTTGATTCGCATACACCCAGTTATTCAAATCTGGCGATAAAGGTTCCTTCTTCAGGCGCTCACCTAAAAAATCTACATTCGTTCTGTCTGTGACATGCTGGATGTTCGTTCCTGATGTACCAAGGGCGTTCCATGCAGCAAGATCTTTCCGATCAACCTTAGTTTCTCGGTCATCTACTTGTACTGTACTTGTGGCAGAGTTACTGTCATAAAAGGTGTACACATCTATTTCTTCGGACTGTAGCGATGATTTAGGTCTATCTGGAGACTGTTTCTCTATAGAGTTATGAAAATCCTGGCTCATGCTAAAATTTACAGCATTCTGGCCTGCCACATCCGTTTCTGTCTTGATCTTACTGAGTGAAAAGGGCTTTGTGTCTTGCGGTTCTGTCTTTACTGTATCTTCTTGAAATGTGTACATATCAGGGTCATACACCTTGGGTTTCGCAACTGATTTTTCAGATGAGCGAAAGTTGAAATCCATTGATGCTTTGCTCTTGTAACGTGAGCTCTTGGAAACGGTGCCGTCATGACGGTCTGAGCCATAAGCTGAGTATGCCGTATTCTTTAACATCTTTGAGGATTCCTTACTGATTTTAGCCTCCCTATTACTGTATCTACTACTTGGATACTTCTTTACGTGTCCTTCACTGACAACATTGTTTGTACTTGCAGCTTTAGCAGCAGCCTGCTTCTTATTCCTATTTGGATTGTTTAGATACCTGCTCCGGCTAGGTGTTGGTTTCTGACTGGCTTTCACACCTGGTATGCATAATAACTGTCCAGAGTTACCATCAGTCATAACTTCATTCTTAACTAGCACCCTGTTGTTAAACTTAGACTGATCTGTTGACTGGAATATATGGCTTGGAGATATCCCAGCCATTTCAGTGCCGGAGAGATCAACTCCCCCTTGTTCCCGCATCAATGTCCTAAGGTCTATGTCGAAGGAGTCTATCGGTAGCAAGGGCACTCTATTGGAGTTATTATTCTCATGTACAACCACTTGATTGGGTTTCTCTCGCCTAGAGATCTGCTCGTTCTGCTGCTGTATCAAGTCTAAATGGAAGCTTAGCAGGTCTTTTAGCTTCCTATTACGAGCCTCTAACTCAACTATCCTAGCTGTCATTTGTGACAGATTCGGAATCCCAGTGGCGAAAGTCTCCTCTGGCACAATCACGCACCGTGTGGGAATCTCTTGCTCTTTATTTAGCTTCACTGTTTCCTGTTTGCCTACAAAATAAAAAATACACTCAAAATACAGGCAAACATACGAAAACAGTTAAAACTAACATGTTAAATTGAGTTATCTTATTGCTATACTTAAAAATACATTTCTTAGATTAACTTACATTAATAAACACACAAACAACATTGTATTCATTGCAAACAAAACACACATTGTAATAATTTTGACCACAATCAATAATTAGACCGATACAATTCTTGAACTATACAAAATTGGTTGTTAAATGTGCTTCTCAATCAATTATAGTTTAGGTTATTCGGAAATAGTATAGTTTAGAAACGATGTTTACCGTGAGAAACATTCAAATAGGTACGGGAATATAGTAAAACATTGCCAATAACGGTGATGTGAGATGTTATCTTTAACTTAAAATATATGTGTATATTAGTTTAAACAGGTTATAATATATCAAACCAATAGGTTCTGTACAAGCTTACCTTTCTTTTTATCTCGTTCTTCCTCTTCAAGCTCTGCCTTCAAGCGTTCTACCGCGAGCTTCTCGAATTCATCTTTGTCCCATTTCCGACGATGGTCGTCTGGTCGCATACTCATCTTGGATAAGCTTTTAACTAACTTCTTATTTGTAATATAAGTTTCATCCGCTAGATTGCGGAAAGAAAAGGAAAATCATTAATTAACAATACAACGCACAAAAATATAAACGACCATTGCCACAGAATATACAGCGACTGGATTGAATAGTGATGTACCTTAGAGTAGTTGTGGTGAATTGTGTATGTAGTACATACTACAAATTCAGTAAGCTAACACATGCTGAGTTATTCGTCCAAAATACGTTTATTTATTACCTTATTTTATGGCTATATTCTAAAATATATTTAATTTTACTCATTCCAACATTTTACCGCAGCAGTAAGAAGTCATAAAATACGAAAGAAGTTTTTGATTAATATATTATTTTGTCTAATATATTTACATCTCAATTAATCTATTATTATTTACTTTTAGTGATGTATATTTCTTTTAAATGTTGTTTTTTAGAGAAGTTTACTACTTATATTAGTACATTATAAACAAACATAGCAGCGCATGCGTGAGTAGATATCATCACAGATTAAATAATATGGAATCAAAACCACATTGAAATAATATCCGAGGTCTTGGAATCAAATCGACCTAGAGTATCCGCCACATAAGGTGGCAGTTGGAGGCGTCGCCACAGTCGCGTAATCCAGTGTTGCCAGTAAACACGCCAAAACTAGCACTCACTGTGCCATACGGCTCGATACATTATATTGAGGTTTCATTTGTAACGATCTTTGGTTGCAGAGCTATAAACTCAAATAAAACAAATTAATATACCAAAGACAAAAGTCAAAATATTTTTATTCAAAATAGGCCCTATCATAAGCTCTCTTTGAAAGTTATTTTATGATCTAAGTACAAATTAAAAAAACTATATATTGACAAAAGGAATATATATGAGTGAAGTGGAAGGGCGGTTACGTAGGGGCCGGCCTAATAAGACATATATGTAACAGTTAGATAGACGCTATATTGAAAAAAGGTGACGTTAGGAGTACCTATAACCGCCGAGAGTGTATTAGAGAATGTATGAATGTCAATGAAGCGAAAGTGGTCTGTCAGGATCGGGACAAATGGGGATCCGTGATCTCTGCCTACCCCTCTACAGGGAATCAGGCGTGATGTGTATGTATGTATGTAAAAAAACTATTTCAAACATGGCACTGAGCATTGTCTTTACATATTTTTACCGAGGTTAGTTCACCAACCATTTCGGCTGCTCAAGATGCCACGTCATGAAGACCACGACCGCTCTGATAAGAGCGTAACGATTGAGAAGAAGAAGTTCAGCGGAGACCCTTGGAGAAGAACTAACAAGAAACTCCAGAAATCAATTTATTATAATCACCCTTAACAAACATAAAAATTACAAAGAGTGGGCAAAAAACACAACGCTGGTAATACTAAATTTACCTTTCATACAAAATAACACGCAATGGCGGAAACGTCAAATTTAGTTCCAAGTTTGGCTACTGCCACCTTATGTGGCGGGTACTCTACATTACGTTTAAAAACAGGCACTATTATATTTTGAAACGATATCCTGTTTTTAATTCTTTTCACCACACATCAAACATCGTTAAAATGATATGTGACCGAAATCTTCGAAAAGCCGACTAATTCCGTATCAATTACCTAGTACATGGGCACTGACATTTAACATAAATGATGAAATCTTCATCTAATGAATGATTCTGACTATATAACTCAATCATAGAGAACGAAATAGCATTGAGATTTTGAAATCAGGATTTTTCAGCGTCGTTCGTTACAGTGAGGAAACCTACCTGTTCCCCGAACAGATCGTAATAATCAGTGCTTGTAAATGGCGACACGGCTTATCACCTGTAACAATGAGTGCTATCTGGTCAACACGTGGGTTCGGGGTAGCCATAGAGTTATTAGGTAGTTCAATAATTACGGAGACGGAATCCTGAACTTCTGACTACTGTGAAAGCATTAGCTGTTTGAATATAATGATAATGATGTTACTATCTATCACTGTTTATATATCAGGTGATACAGACTGAGTGTGACAGTAGTTACTGAAACCCATAATGGGATCATAGTTGCTATATTAGAAAACATACACACTCAGGCCCTTACATTCCTTTCAGGGTGCACAGAACCTTAAAGATACAGTTATCAATATATATATATATATATATATTTAGATAACTACAACGAGGACAAGTATAAAAAAAACTTCAAATAATAGTAACTGAAAAGCTTTCTTATTTATTTACATAGTGATACGTTATATTATTCACATCTTTGAGTACAGTTTTAACATCCGAAACGAAACCAATGAAAACAAGACCAAACTGACTAGGCATCAACCAGAGAAGGGAATTTGTACTATTATTAAACTTTGTGACAACCAATTAACATTGCTAGACCGAACGAACTGTGTTTGTATTTAAATGTACCTACATATACACACATCTATAAAAGAACAATATATCTTAGATAGAACGCACATAAACTTAGTAAATTCTACATTATAAATGAAGTAAATAAGTTAAGAATTAAATTAAGAAACAAGTATTTCATATTTCATGTATAAACTGTTTAAAAACAGTTATTCAAATAAATAAGTAACATAATATATTTTGGGAGTATTAAATTCATTGAAAATTCTTAGTTTGCTTTATAATACATATTTTTCATGTCATACCAATATTAAACATTAATATAGCGACCTCTAGTTAATGAAATGCAGAATCATGTTTCATTTTTCATTTCTGTACAAATTATAATCTCTAGCTATTTTAGGTTTTAGCAAGGAAAAACATCAATAGGAAACCTCCATATCTCGTAAGATAAGTTACAGTTACTATCTGTAAATGGCGACAGACTTACCACCTGTGTGACTACAGATATTCGTAAATAAAAAAATTACTCAAGGGTTATTAAAGGACTATAATAGTATGTACATGTAGGCACAAACACAATAAACTCGGTCAGCTTCGACGGGCTATTGCAATAATCACCATATAACGCATTCTTATTCCACTATACAACAATACTAGGAAACGTATATGAATTCAAACAGTAGAAAATGCAATCGTAATCTATTAGTTGTAAATGAACACATTTAGGCTATTGGGTCACTGTAATGCTATTTGGATTCTAATTGTTTTATGTAATATACTTGGCGATAGGCAAGTAATGAACTTTGAAGAACATACTGTTAAAATAAACCTTGGAATAGAATATTACAAAGCATAATAAGTGAGAAATCATCAATGTAACCAATAATTTAATTATCAATAAATACAAACCAACAGAAATGTAATGAGAAGAACACTATAGTAAAAATAAGACTTACTAAGGTATAATGTATGTAGCGCCATCTATATTTTAAAAAACTTTAAAATCCAAATATACATAAAACGCAACACCAACGCAGCATTGTTTATTGAGAAACATGTCTTAATGGACTATGTCTTAGGAGAGCGATACAGTTCGCCCATATACAGCGCAGATACATAATCATTCGTACTTCTAATAGGTACTGTGAAAGTAGGTGGGATTCGTAACTAGACATAAACAACCCTGAGTTTCGTAATAGTAGTTGGAATCAATAAAATAGTTAATTAATTCACGTATCTTCATTCTAGTAGCGTTATACGAAAACTCAGCATATGACGTAAAAATAAACACTAATTTTCAAGTAGGTAATACTATTTTAGATATTCTTTTAGAATGCTCCAACTACAGAGTGTTTTACACTACGAGAATTATTACCGAGACTCATTAAATAGTACAGAATCTTATGAAATATAAATGCAATAAAAATACAGGAAAATGAACTATGTAAAAGCTGTACATGTAAATCATTCGTTCTTCTTAGCCACTGAATGAAAAGACCGAGCGAATGAACGACTGATAGTTTCATTCAATTAATCTGAACTTTAAATAACCTATACCATTATCATTATGTACAACAATACCTGCATACACCATAAACTATAAATTAAGGAGGAACAAAAGAAAATACTTACACTCTACGCCGTATTAATAAAAATACAAACTTTACACGATGTAAAACTATAAAGACACTTAGGTACACATATTGTTGCTTTTAAATAATATTTACGACCTACCTTTACATTATTAATACAATTAGTAATTGATTTGTTAACTTACAGCTGACAACACTTAAACTTTTAAATTAATTGTATTTAAACTATAGAAAAACAATCTAGAACACGAATGCTAGCGTTACCAATTAAAGCAAATAAATATATATATACATATATACGTTTACAGGACTCATCTCACGCTGAACACAAATGAGGTAAGCTTTAGGTA